>CM071945.1:26713621-27058621 GCA_036784905.1 Acrossocheilus fasciatus | reverse complement strand
CGTTCTAAACCCATAAGAACTTCATTCATCACGTACGTTTCTGGACCTTGATCGTGTTAGGATCCTTGCTGTCTGTGGGAGGGTCAGAGAGCTCTTGGATTTCAACAAAAATATCTTAATTTGATGAACGAAGGTCTTACGGATTTGGAACGTGAGTAATTGACAGAATTTTCATTTCTGGGTGAACTAACCCTTTAAATTTAAAATGACTTTGTAAATCCATTTTTTTTTTTAATTTTAAATTGTTCAGTCCTAGTAGTAATATGTATCCTTAAGGTACTATGAACCTTTTAGGGAAGGTACAAAGAGCGCACCAGTGTCAAGATATTGTACCCATAAACGTGTAATTTTTTTTTTTTTTTTTTTTTTTTGAGAGTTAATGGTTTCTATGATCTACTTAGTGTTATGATGTTTTTTGGAAAACACATCACAGCCATGATGAGTTTGAATTTGTAGACACCAATATCATCGTCCGAAGTTGGGTTGATCTGACTTGGGCTATCAGGCAAAACCCCCCCAGAGACCTCAATTAAAATGCAATAAAACTAAAAAAATATAACTAAAAATATAATACAATACCTAACTACATAATACTACTATTGTTAGAACTTGAAATTTTTGAACTGTGGGTTTTGTCTGGCCAGAGGAGAACTGGCCCCCCGACTGAGTCTGGTTTCTCCCAAGGTTTTTTTCTCTATTCTGTCTCAGAGGGAGTTTTGGTTCCTTGCCGCTGTCGCCTCTGGCTTGCTCAGTTGGGGACATCTAATTTCTAGCGATTATCGCCGATTTGATTGCACAGATACTATTTAACCTAAACTGAGCTAGACAATGACATCTCTGAATTCAAATAATGAAATGCCTTTAACTGAAAATTGAGTGTTTAATCTTATCATTATACATTACTGACACTCTGTCCTCCGATTTGATACTGTTAAGTGCTTTGACACAATCTGTATTGGTAAAAGCGCTATATAAATAAAGGTGACTTGACTTGACCTACAACGATCACATATTAGAGCCCTTGAAACTGTCTAGAATACCCTAGTAACTGCATAACAAGGCTATAGCAACCCTCAAGAACACCCTAAGATTGAGAAGGTGATTTTTGTACAGAAACGTGGTTAAAAAAATCTAGTTTTTAGGTGAAAGTGCAAAATGCAAATTGGAGTTTACCAGTAGGATGCAGTATAAACTTGCTACCACATTATTTGATTCCTGTACACTTCTCTGCACAGACGCACCCTGCACTCCTGGCACTGCTACGTTCAGAAGAAAAAGCTAACACGATTTAGTGCCAGAGCCCAATGGATGCTTTCCAGGCGAATGTTAGCAGGTAGGTGGAGGTCACGCAAAAAAAAAAAGCCTCTTTCAGACAGGAATGACTGACAGCGTTCAATAAGGGCCCCTGACACTGACAGCACTGCGCCTGAGGCTCGTTCACAGCAGATGTGAGGGGAATCTGCTGAGGTGACCGTGAGACACTGGAAGTGAAGGCTGCTGTTGAAATCTGTGCAGTAACCTTCAGGAAGTGGAGAGATGTCTCAGACAGGACGCAGGACACGAGGAGATGTCTGGAGAGAGTGCGCCTCCTGCAGGAGAAGGGTAGAATGCAAGCTGCGTTCGGCATTTGGCTTCAAAGCGCTGGGGTGAGGAAGGAGTTAAGGAGAATCCGGGAGAATTCACAAAGAGCTCAGCTCTCATGGTACAGCAGCTTGTTTTCCTATGCTTCATTTGCATTGTGACTGTTGCACTCAAATTAGATGTTGAAAAACTGGCACTTCATACAAATAAAGTACCAAAACTTTTTTTTTTTTTTTTCTTTAAATGATGTCAATGTTTTATTCATTTCTTTATTTTTTCAAAAAGCATTAGTAAAAATGGTGTTCACCAACATTAGAAGGTTGAACTAAATATTATATAAGCTATGTTGATTTATAATCATGTTATATGAGGTCTGAACTGTTTTAGAATACTATAATCCAAAATTGGCATAAATTAAATAATATTACTGAGCGAGGAGGAGGGGGGGGCATGCTAGAATTTATGGTTAACAGATTTAGCTTCAATTAAACCATCACTTGCGCTACATAATTTTTTTTTTTTTTGCACTCTTAAACTTTCAAAATAATTTTGCTGAACATTACAATAAAAAGTAAGTAAATAATATTATTTGTTTATTTAGAATAACATTTTCCATAAAAAAAAGATGGGTTAAATGGATAAGCTTGACTAATAGTCAACATTACATTTTCAAAAAAAAAAAAAGGAAAGCCATAATTGTTTTTAATTTAATTATTTTTATGATAGGGAGGAAATCATGTGTTAACAGTTGCATGGAAAACACAGAGCTAAATGCTACATTTGCAGTCATTTAAATAATTATTCAGTCTTGTGTTTTATAATAACCCTGAACTGTTTACTGATCCAAAAACCAAAGCATTTGCTCTTCTTGGCCTGAATTGGACACAAAAATATAAGAAACCTTACAAAGTATGTATTGTAGCCTGTCTACAGCTTTTGTACTGATGTGAACCATGCATCTCCCCTTTATTCTCCTACAGCGTTTATTTATTTATTATTAATGTTCATCAAACATTAACTATATGATTGCCTAGATATCAGTGAGTTTTACCATGTATGCTTTTGTAAATGAGGTGAGAATTTGAGATTATACGCATACGAGGCAAACCACACAGAGTGGAGATCGAAGCTGTAATAATTCAGACACATTTTTATATACCAAAGGTCTTAATGAGCCATATGATGTATTGATTGAAGTTTTCCTTTATCAGTTTAGCAATGCTTTTATAAAATCTTGCCTCTGAAGTGTTACATTAATAACAGCTGATATAATTGCATCCTTATTGCATCAGAGCCCTTGATATGATGTTCTCTGATTTAAGCAACAATTTGAAGTTCAGTCGTTGTGCACTATGTATGCATGCATGTTTGGTCTCTCTTATAATATAATATTATTATATGTTTCTATATAGTACTAGAGAATGCAATAGAGTTAGAAAATAGAAATGCTTAATAAAAATGTGATATTTTTTAGAGGAATTGTTTTTTAATTAATTTAATGCATTATTGCTTATATATTACTCATACATTTATATATTGAGCCCAAAGTTTTGAGCACGTACAGGGCGTTGTTGTGTGGTTGCTGAAGGCTTTGATGCCGTGCCTCTGATTCTCGGTGTGTTTTGTCAGGTGTTTATCAGCGTGGAGAGCACTGGTTCAGCGCAGTGCATTGCTTCAGCGTTACTGTCTTCAGAGAAATGCTCTGACACTCAAGACATGCTTACAGCACTGGAGCAGATCTCTACAGCTGCACGCTCTTCACAAGCATTTCCTCATCCAGCGGTCTCATACAAGACAGAAAAACACAGGTTAGATCTCTTCATGAGTGTGATTACTGCATGTGCAGCCTACCGCTCCACAGTTTGGTACTGGATTTATAAGAATCTCTTCTGCTCACCAAGGCTGCAGATAAATAACTATTTTCTATCACAATATATGTTAAAATGTCATTTATTGCTGTGATCAAATCTGAATTTTCAGCATCATTACTCCAGTCTTCAGTGTCACAGGATCCTTCAGAAATCATATGAAAATTCTCTGTTTGAGAAACATGTCTGATTATTATCAGTCTGTCTGTTTTAGGGCGGGGAAAGATTGTGGCTCATATGGTGGAAGCGTTCGGATGGAAAACAGGTATTTCAGCTGAAGGACTATCAACCAGACTTCTGCTCCACAACACTCTTCAAAAGTGGACAGAGATTTTAGAGAAACACCAGTTGGCAAAGTATGACGAGCTTCTCTTCCTCTTTTTCTCTGTAACTATATTTCTCTCTGTGCCTCAGTTCTTACCTTTCTCTTGGAGATCTCACAGATCAGCTCATGACAGAGCTCTTCAGAGGGCTGTTCTTCTGGAGTGGTACAGACACACTCAGGCTGGTTTCTCTGATGGAGTCCTGCTCTTCACAGACAGACTGGCTCATCTTCATCCCTCCTCCTCTGCCTCGTCCACCGCTGTGCCTCAGGTACAAGACTCAGACCACTTAAGACCTAGACCAGAACTTTAGGTTCTAAATCAGTTCGCAAGTCTTAAAAGCGCCACAATACTGATAATATTGTGGTATTGTTGACACAATGAGGGATTGTTTTGATTGTCCAGTTGTCTGCTCTTAAGGTGAGTAATTTCCAAGGAATATGCTGTATTATTTACAGTTGTAAAAGTATAGTTTGGAGGGAGTGTGACACACAGAGAGCAGCACTGCACTGCCCTCTACTGACTGCAGAATCACAGCACAGCCAGGTTAGCTACATGTAACTCAAATTAATTATAATTTTACACTCATTTTAAAACAAAGTGTAAATGAAAGACCATCCAACTTTGTGTTCCAGACTTTTCACTATTGGTCAACCAATCAATTAGTGTTTAAGCAATTACTTTGATGATATTTCACTGATATTCATGCACTTTGTAGTAGAAGTCTGTCTGTCTGTCTGTCTGTCGTTTTGCTTTCCCCCCAGTTTTCCTGTTCATTCATTAATTATCAGCTATTTTCCAGGAAAGCTACCTAATATCCTTAAAAACCTATTTATGTATTAACAAGCTAAATTTACCTAGGAAAAAAAAAAAAAAGCTTTTCATATAATTAGGATTTTTTATAAGGTTCAATTTGTTAACATTAGTTAACATGAGCTAAAAATTTAACATACTAAATTCTAAAGCATTTATTAATCTTACTTGATTCCAACATTTACTAATACATTATTAAAAAGTTGTATCTGTTAATGTTATTTAATGGACCTGAGCTAACATGGACTAACAATAAACAGGTGGGTTTTTACTAACTAATGTTAACAAAGATAAATAAATACGGTAATATTAAATTTAATGCATTAAATATAATTAACAAATAAAACCTTATTGTAAAGTGTTACCTTTTTTATGCATGACTCTTGTCTATCTATGACTCTGTTCTTTGTTATTATGCTTTCCACCAAATTGGATTCCATAATAAGTCATTTAGAGCCGCATAGTTTAACAGTCCTGAACTAGGGTCAGCTTTGCTTCTCCTGTCATATTATTAATAAGACAGGACTAAATTATTTAAATTCAGCACTCGTTTATATACATATACATATATATATATATATATTTATATTTATATATATCTGCCCCATTTTCCTTCCTCCTCAGGTTGTGTTACTAAGAGTCCTCAGCAGGATGATGCACCCTGAGCTGAGTCTGGCTTTTTCCCAGTGGAGGAGTCTAGTGCACACTAACAGAGACAGGAGACTGCAGGCGGATCTCTGTAGAAACAGCAGGAGATGTGAAGAGCTCACTGTGCTTTTCAGGGTGTGGAGAGCTCAAACACAGATGCACCGCCGGGCTGTTCGACACTGGGTAAATCACAACATCCTTCATCAGCAAAATCACTATTATAGTCCTCTGACAGAAATGCTGCTTTATAGTAACTATGCTAACCCTGGGGGGAAAAGGGCTTCAAAATTGGTGTTTGTTTATTTATTTATTCAGTGTATCTGGGTGTATTTAGATGCATTTTAGTAATTCTGATGGAATTTTTGCCTCAAGCAAATGAATATGGTCAATTTCGAAGTGTTTCTATCCAAAGAAAACACAAAGATTCTCGTCTATCCAAAAGATCCTATAAAAATTTATTTTGAAAAATAATTTGATTACAGTTGTTAAAAAAGTCATTTTCAAGTCACACAGTTCAAGTCAAAGTCAAGTTATTTTGTTCAGTGAGTCAAGCAAGTCACAGGTCCTTAAATTTGCAACTCGAATCAAGTCAAGCCGAATCAAGTCTCCTACTTTTATCATACTGTGATGTTTTTGCTTTTGTTGTTTTTTCTGTTTTTAAGCTTAACAGCTCGGGTTTTCATCCGTCGTCATTGTATCGGTATCATAAAACAAAAAATGTTGTGCTGAAGAGAGAAAGTCATATTAATTTTGTAGTTTGAGGGACTCAGGAAAAAGGTTATTTTGTTAAACATTAGATGTTTTTTTTATATATATATACAGGAGAGGAGGGTGATCTTTCAGTCAGTCATTCAGTGGAAACAAATGGTTTGGCAGAGACTCAAGAAACATATGTTGGAGCAGCAAGCGGCAGTTTCTCATGACACCAGTCTCCTCACACACTGCTTCTCTACATGGACCAGACTGGTAAATATGGAGAGCAGATGTTATGATTTTGCCTTAGTCACATGTCAACATATTCCATTAGCATTGGGAGGCTTGTTAGTTCATTTTCTTATGCATTTAAAGCAGTTATTCTCAACCTTTTTGACTCCAATATCCTAACCTGATCTCATGGAAGTGCTTTTCAATGTGACGATTTTCTGTTTCTATTTGGTGTACTATTTATATGCAGAAATTGACTATCATATGCACTCAAAAACTGTGTTATGCACTGTCTTATGCATGTCAAACACATTTGTACACTGTAAAAAAAATTCTGTGGTTGTGGGAATTTTACCGTAAAAAAATACGGTAGCAAAGTTTTAGGTTTTACGGTTTAACTTAAATTTACGGTTGAATACCGTAATTTCATTAACTGATATAATGTTAATACACCAACCTATTGAAGTACTGAAATCTGTTTTGTACCTTTGTAATAGCAGGTGGTGATGAGAAAGTCACATGATGAACCAAAGCCCATCACAAGCAGCTTTTAAATATTAACATATATAGAATGAGCACAATGTCATTCACACAAACACCATCATGGTAACACACATGAAACTGAAATAATGCAATAAACATTCATTTAACAACATTAGATGTAACATACAACTCTAATGTGCAAAACTGATAAGAAAAAACTAAGAAGAAACAGTTTTTTCGACAAAATAACATCAAAATTGAAATGTAATGCAGGGAATTCTGGGAATGTCAATTTACGGTTATTCACTGAATTAAATTAAATTATACATTCTTTTTCACTTCCAAAATCGGTATACTACCGTAAAATGACATGTAATGGCCAATACAGTTTTTCACCGTATATAGTAGGGGAATTTACCGTTAACCATTTATCAGGTTTTTACTGTAGCATTTTTACAGTCTTTTACAGTTAAATTCACATTCATTTTTTACAGTGTACCGTATGCATGCCAAAGTCAGGTTCTGCATATAAATAGCATGCAAAATACAAATAAATAAATAAATCATGCTATTGATTCACATTTTCGTGAGACCGGGTGCTTCTAGATTCTTTATTTAAAAAAGTAACTAAAATAATTATAAATAAATTTAATTACATTTTAGTATTAAAGAAGTTTTATGAGATTCATGGTCCCTGCTCTTTTTAACCAGTGAATTTACATGGCTCGTTTCAGTCATTCATGATTTCAAATAAGAAATATATATATATATATATATATATATATATATATATATATATATATATATATATATATTTTTTTTTTATATAATTTAATATATATAATTATTTTTATTTTATTTTTAAAAAAAATATTTTTTTAGCTTATTTTCATGCTTTTGTATTATTTTAAATCATAATCATTTTAATAATTTGTAATCGTTTTAAGTCATCTTGAGGCCCCCTTGGAAGTTTACTGAAGGCCCTAGATGAGAAACACTGATTTAAAGTCAACGTGAACTTAACTAAATAAGGCTGGAAATGTGTTTTAAGGTAAAACACATTCCTAATGTTATTCATCAGTACACAAATCAAGTCAAGTCAGTTCACTTGACAGCCCTCGTGGTCGCAGTTGTTTTCTGTGTATGTATAGTAGGTATGTGGTAAGTTTGACATGTAGCTGGTATCTAAGATCCCCTGCTGTCTGGATGTGTGTGTTTTAGGCCGTAGGGCCGCACTGCGAGTGGCAGAAGTGTGCTGTTGAACGGATGAAGAGCAGAACAGAGAGACACAGACTGAATGTGAGCTTTTCCACATGGGTTACGTGTGTCCGCCAGCAGCAGAACGCCAGAGCCTTTTATAATCTCACTCTACAGAAGAGGTACACGTCATATCTTTCACAGCCTGAAGAGCACTGGCTTGTATTTTTGGCTGTTTTACGGTGGATATCAGATTTTGTGTTTTAAAGCTGTCATGGTTAATTTAGACACCACTATCTGCACCAAACAGAGCTGCAAGTCATTTGAAACAAGTCATTATTTTTGCATTTCTGGTTGGTGCTTCTAGATCAGGGGTCACCACACTCTGTCCTGGAGGGCCGGTGTCCTGCAGAGAACTCCAACTTGCCTCAATACACCTGCCTGGAAGTTTCAAGTATACCAAGTAAGCCCATGATTAGCTGCTTCAGGTGAGTTTGATTAGGGTTGGAGCTAAACTCTGCAGGACACCGGCCCTCCAAGACCGAACTTGGTGACCCCTGGCCTAGATGTTGATACATTTATATATCAGTCATAATCATTCAATATTTTAGTAACACTTAACATTACGATTACGTTAATTAACATTAATATGCGTAACTTTGCAAGTACATGTCATCTTATTCTACTAACCATTATCGAACAGTCTACTAATACTCTGAGAGTTAATTGACATGTAGCTGCAAAGTTACTTATAGTTAGGTGAATGTCTAAAGTGGAATATCAAAATAAAGTGTAACCAAAATATTATATTATGAATTTTCGGTAAATATTGCGTAAAGCAAGGTTATTATTGTTAACTAAAATTAAAACCATAAAACATTTCATTACTTGAAATAGAATAAATATTAACAAAAATAAAATATATAGAAAACTTATTTATTTAAATTTTATTTCAACTAGTATATTTTTATAAATGTATAATTTTTTTATTATCAATTTATTTCAGCTATTTGCCAGGGCGGCATTTCCCATTTTCGTTGAGCTGAAGTACTAAATTACTAAAGCTAAATAAACTAAAACTAAAAAAAAAATATATAGAAAACTATATACACAGTATATCAAAATGGCAAGAATACAAACAAAACAAAATTACTGAAATTTTAACTGAAAATAAAATTGAAACATAAAATGTAAAAATAAAATCTAATTCAAAATATTACAAAAAACTATAATAGTAAATCAATTATACTAAAATAACACTAAAAACAAGTATTGTATTTTAATATGTCATTTATATCTCATTTGCTGTCATTATATTACATTGGCCATTTTGGCCAATCTGTTATTAGCATTGGTTATTGAAACAGTCAACTACTTGTTTTAAGCATAGATGATATATTTTGCTTCGTTTTATGCAACTGCAACATGAAACGTGATGTAAAACGATGTTTTGTGTTCCAGCGTGTTTTTAGGTTGGCTGAGGAGTGTTCAGGTCTGTAAGCAGAGGCAGGCACTGGCTCTGTTCTTTGCACACTACAGACTCTTGGGTGTGTGTTTCTGTCAGTGGAGAATCATCTGCGCTCAGCAGCGGCTCGCCAGCAGCAAAGCACAACACACACTCCACCTGAGAGCCAAAGCCATCTTACAGCAGTGGAGGAAACATGCACACTGTGAGTCAAAATCATTACTGCATTTCTATCATTGTGTGTTTCCTTGATTAAACATAATTAATATGCTTATATAATAAAAAAAAGTTTTCATATAGTACACATCACAATACAATATTCCACAATGCAACAATCCTAATACATTTCCAGCTGAAATGGAATGGAATGGTTTATACCTCATGCTGTGTTATATACATCATTTGTGCCTCACCAATAAAAGCACGTACGGTATGTGTTCTTGTGATTTAGTCAGGGCCCGTCGACACTCTCTTCTGTGTGAGTATGAAGAGAGGAGGAAGACTGTCATGAAGAGAAGAACGTTTCTCATGTGGAATCAGGCAGTGGAGCATTTCAGAGGAGCTCAGCATCATCACCAAAGAGCCTTAAAGCACAGGTGTGTGTGGAAATGACAAAAAACAGTTGTTTAGTAGTAGACACTGTCATCCAAAACAATTTTGGTCATCAAATAAGGGCATCACTCAAAAAAAAAAAAAAAAAAAAAAAAATTTTTTATAATTTTAGCTGCTGACCAAAACATATTCAAGTTACAGTTATATAATGAATATGGGCTTAAAGTCCACACTCTGAGCTTTGATGTGAGGGTATTCACATCAAAATTGGAGGAAAGGTTAAGGAATTAAAGCTCTTTAATATGTACCCTCCCCCATTTTTACAAAGTTTGGACAGTTGACTCAAAAGCTGTTTCATGGACAGATGTGGGCTATTCTTTCGTCATTTCTACATCAATTAAGCAGGTAAAAGTTCTGGAGTTGATTCTAAGTGTGCTATTTACATTTGAAAGCTGTTGCTGTGAACCCACATCATGTGGTCAAAGGATCTCTCCATACAAGTGAAACAGGCTTCAAAATCAAAACAAATCCAGAGAGATAGCAGGAACATTAGGAGCGGCCAAATCAACAGTTTGGTACATTCTGAGAAAAAAAAGAACGCACCGCTGAGCTCAGAAACATAAAAAGACCTGGACGTTCACAGAGGACAACAGTGGTGGATGATCGGAGGATCCTCTCCATGGTAAAGAAAAACCCTTTCACAACATCCAGCCAAGAGAAGAACACTCTCCAGGAGGCAGACGTGTCACTGTCAAAGTCTACAATCTAGAGAAGACTTCACCAGAGCAAATACAGAGGCTTCACCACAAACTGCAAACAAGGCCAGATTAGTCTTTGCCAAAAAACATCTAAAAATGCCAGGCCACTTCTGGAAAAGCATTCTTTGGATGGCTGAAATTAAGATGAACCTGTACCAGAATGACGGGAAGAAAAAAGCCTGGAGAAGGCTTGGAACAGCTGATGATCCAAAGCTTACAGCATCATCTGTGAAACATGGTGGAGCAGTGTGGTGCATGAGCATGGCTTCCAGTGGCACTGGGTTACTGGTGTTTACTGATGTCTTGACAGAAGACAGAAGCAGCCGGATGAATTCTGAAGTGTATAGAGATATACACTCTGGCCAGATTCAGTCAAATGCAGCAAAGCTGATTGGACAGCGCTTCATAGTACAAATGGATGAAGACAAAACTAAAGACAGAAAGACCCACAAACAGACAACAACTGAAGTCAGCTGCAGTAAAAGCCTGGCAAAGCATCACAAAGGAGGAAACCCACTCTCTGGTGATGTCTGATGATTACATTTATTTGTCCAATTACATTTGAGCCTCTGAAAATGTTATGTTAAAGCATTTTATGTTATATTTTTGTTCAACCCCCTTGAATTAAAGCTTAAAGCCTGCACTTAAATTTCATCTTGACTGTTTTATTTTTAATTCTGTTCTGGTGGCATACAGAGCCGAAATTAAGAAAACTGTGTCAGCGTCCAAATATATATGAACCTGACTGTATCTGTGATCAAAGCTGAATTTTCAGCATCATTACTACAGTCTTCATTGTCACATGATCCTTTAGAAATCATTCTAATATTTCTTGTTATTATCAATGTTGAAAACAGTTGCGCTGCTTCATATTTTTGTGGAAACTATTTAATGCAATTTCATTTAATGCATCATTGCTGAAATAACTATTTCATTTTGTAAAAAATAAAGAAAGAAAGAAAGAAAGAAAAGAAAAAAATATTACTGACCCCAAACTTTTAAATGGTAGTGTAAATGCTGTACTGTAAGGAAAACAAATCTTAGAAAACCGATAATGTCCTGACAGGAAAATTATCAGTGCATTTTCCGTTAAGTTTACAGACATTTCCTGAAACACAATGCAATGCATAATTCAAAATATGGCTAAAACACCTGTGAATAATCAATATGGAAATTCCTTCATTTTAGATTCTACATATCGGGCTGTATCTCTTATAGTGTGGAGTGGTAAAACTAAACACCTTTTTAGCTTCAATAAAAAGGTTCTGTGGTGAGGTCATGTGACATTCACTGAAACAAAGGATGAAAGAAGACTGTGTTCTGTTCTGTTCTGCTCACAGGTGTTTCTCTCAGTGGCTCCATGAGCTCAGGCATCAGTCAGAGCTGCTGTGTGTGAGCAGAGAGCTGGAGGAGGTCTGGACGCAGAGACAGCAGAGAGCTTTCTGCCTCGGCCATGTCCACTCGCACCTGCATCTCATCCGTCTCTGTCTGAGTGTGTGGAGAGAGAGACTCGCTGAGAGGAAGAGGGCCCGTCTGGCGGTGCACATCTCACAGTCCAGAAAACAGAGAAACACCTTCCTGTGCTGGAAAACAGCGTTCGGACAGAGACTCAGGAGCAGAGATCACTGGACACGGACACAGCAGAGGAGGTGAGATCATAGGGCTCAAGACACCACAGGTGAAGGGAGTACAACATTTTTTTTAACTAGTGGGTGCAGGACACTATAGTTCATTTATATAAGTGAGGTTAGCAAAATAAAGTAAACTGTGACATATTATACCCATAAATTCTTCATACAGTGGACTAGCAGTAAAATGAAAAAAAATAAAATAAAATTCAGACTCTTTGACCTGACCGTGTTTTGCTTAAGTGTTATTTCTTTAATTGCTAATGCAAACTTGTTACAGCACAGACTGGATAAAATGAAGCATCGCTTGGTAATTGGTTGAGCTATCTAACTGTGTACTTAAATTTAAAAACAGCTGACAGCTATTCAACCGAATTCATATACCTTTCTATCAAAGTTATGTGACATGATCAAGATGAATTTGTTTTGACACAGTTTAACTCTGAGTTCTTGTCATATTTTATTACCATTTTCTAAACTATAGCGAATCAGCTGTAATAATGTGAGAAATGTTGAAGGTGTCTGAATACATTTTGGTTTGACTGTATGATAAAGCACATAAAACACTTGTTATAAAAGCAGTCCGTGTGACTTGTGCGCTATATTCCAAACTTCTGACCATATGAAAGATTTGTGTGAGAATAAATCTTGAAACAAACAGTGAATGCATGTCTGTGAAGCGTTCGGCTTCATCAGGTCTGGTTCTGCACTCAGGGTTCTGCTGGCGTGGCACAGACTGACAGTGTCAGCGCAGAGACTGAGGTACAGAGAGGCCTGGCTCCAGTACAGCCGTGAGATGAGACTGCAGGCTGCTGTATTCATGCAGTGGAGAGGAGCACTGATCCAGGGTCAGCAGAGGCAGTGTGCTCTGGAGAGCCTGCTCATCGTCTATCAAAGCAGAGCCAGTGATCAAGCATCTGCGGCCACAGAACCGAAAACCATCACAGCGTTTTACTACAGATTACTGCACAAGGTTTGATTCAGTTCTTTAAGAATTTAATTCATTTGCAGGATTTTATCAGTCACTTGGCTGGTTGAACTCCTGTAATTTGAAAAACGAGGTCTAGATTTAGATTGTAAAGTTTCAACTTGTTTTAAAAGGGTCAACGCAATTTTTTTTATAGTGTTCAAACAGCAAAAAAAAAAGAAGAGGTTTCTGAAAAAATTAGTGTGTCTATGTATATGTGACCCTGGATGACAAAACCAGTCAAAAGGGTCAATTTTTCAAAATTGTGATTTATACATCATCTGAAAACTGAATAAATAAGTTTTCCATTGATGTATGGTTTGTTAGGATCGGACAATATTTGGCCCGAGATACAACTATTTGAAAATCTGGAATCTGAGGGTGCAAAAAAATCTAAATATTGAGAAAATCGGCTTTAAAGTTGTTCAAATGAAGTTCTTAGCAATGCATATTACTAATCAAAAATTAAGTTTTAATATATTTATAGTAGGAAATTTACAAAATATCTTCATGGAACATGATCTTTACTTAATGTCCTAATGATTTTTTGCATAAAAGAAAAATCAATAATTTTGACCCATGCAATGTATTTTTGGCTATTATACCCCAGTGACTTAAGACTGGTTTTGTGCTCCAGGGTCACATATAATAGTATATAGTTAAATGTTTTAATGAATTAGTATTTTCTGTATAAATACAAATAATTAAATCCATTTTTAATTTAATTTTTATTTTTTATATTTAAATGATATAATCTACAAATAAATTTCAATAAACTGTATTTACTTTTCTTAATAGTGGTTCAGGCATTGGACACATAGCAGGGATTTGTTGAAAGCAGCAGACATGCTTTGTATGAAGAAGAAAATAAATGAGGCCCGGTGTGTTCTGAGGACGTGGTCACTGTGGGCCAAAGGTAAGCTAGTATTTTCTGCATGTTTCAATTTTTTTTTTTTTTTTACTCTATTAGATAATACAGAAATTACCTATGAAAAAATGCAAGCAATTGAAGGAGCTACAGTCAAACCAAAAATTATTCAGACACCAGATATATATATTTTTCCCCCACTAGTGGGTGCAGGACACCATAGTGCATTTATGTAAGTGAGGATAGCAAAAAAGCAAACTGTGACATATTATGCCCAAAAATTCTTCATATAGTGGACTACCAGTAAAACTGATACAAATTTGGCACCAACAATTATTCAGACACTTTGACCTGACCGTGTTTTGCTTAAGTGGTTTTCCTTTAATTGCTAATGCAACCTTTTTTTGCAGCACAGACTGAACAAAATGAAGCATGGCTTGGTAATTGGTTGAGCTATCTAACTGTGTACTTAAATTTAGCAGCTGACAGCTATTCAACTGAATTCGTATACCTTTCTATCAAAGTTATCTGACATGATCAAGATGAATTCTGACACAGTTCTTGTCATATTGTATTACCATTTTCTAAACTACAGTGAATCAACTGTAATAATGTGAGAAATGTTAAAGGTGCCTTACATTTTGGTTTGACTGTATATGAGTCGATCACCTCATTCAAATATAATGTGAACTACATTGCATTGCATTATTTAACACAATATTAAACCAAGCCACGTCTGCTGTAGAAAGATAGCACAAACACACTTTATATAAGCAAAACATGTCACAAAATGACGATGGTTATGTTTGAAATGAAGTTTGGAGTCATGTCAGGTAGTGCCAAAGAGTTTTTAATTTTTCAAATATATTTATTCTCGGCCAGAACGCAAAGCACAGAGGCAGATGGGGGAGGCTGTGAGTCTCTGGCTGGAGGGCAGAGCAGTCTCTAGAAGTTTCCATCAGTGGGTCAAAGTGTATCAACAACAGCAGAAAGCCTCCCGCCACACACGAACACAGCTTTCACACAGGTAAACACTGCCACGGTTTTACAAAGATAAATATAGACTCAACCTAACACACACAATAACATGTTCACAAACACAAATGCTTACAACTCAAGAGTTTTGCCCTTATAATAAATAAAATAGAGCTGATTTAGGGCTAGATTGTAAAAACTGTGTGGATAAGTTTTATGAAACGAGCTGTGACTGTTTTCAAGAAATATTGGTTATGAATATCTTGGTAATATGACTAATAGTTAGTGATATTTTCATGATCAGTATCACAGCAGTGGAGAGAAGAGGAGAGCAGAGACTGACCCGACTGTACTGGACCTGCTGGAAAAACCAAACTGAAGCATCCCTGCTGTACACACAACAAGTAAATAATCATCACGAATCAACATTTATTATTATGACAAATAACGGACAATTGAGTTCAGTCACCATAGTATATCAATAGTATATATAGTGCCAACATTCCTCAGAAGTGCGCAACTTGCCTTATATATATAAGATTTAAGATGCTTTCAGAGTTTCAAGCACATTTGTGACCCGGGGCCACAAAACCAGTCATAAGGGTACATTTTTGAAATTGAGATTTATACAGCATCTGAAAGCTGAATAAATAAGCTTTCCATTGAAAATCTGGAATCTGAGTGTGCAAAAAAAAATTAAATATTGAGAAAATCGCCTTTAAAGTTGTCCAAATGAAGTTCTTAGCAATGCATATTACTAATCAAAAATTAGGTTTTGATATATTTACGGTAGGAAATTTACAAAATATCTTCATGGAACATGATCTTTACTTAAAATCCTAATGATTTTTGGCATAAAATAAAAATCAATAGTTTTGCAACAGTGTGCTACTTATGATTGGTTTTGTGGTCCAGGGTCACATTTAACACAAACAGCACTTCTGTTGCCAAACGCTTGTCATGTTTCTCAAAAATATTCTAGGTGCCAAATTAAACTGTCAACATGTAGATGACAAAAATCTGTACAAATATGGGCACTTAATCTGCATGTTAACTACACTAATCTATCTACTAAAGATCTGTGGCTGGCTGCAAAAATGAATGTGTATATAAAGGTATGTGTATATAGTCATTACTTATCCTTATTTATTAATTAATTTATACATTCATTCTCCAAACCATATGCCAAAGGCTCACGGAGACAATGAAGCTTATTTATTATATATAATAAAAAAAGAGGCCCCTGCCTATATATATATATATATATATATATATATATATATATATATATATATATATATATATATATATATATATATATTTATGTGTGTGTGTGTGTGTAAGCCCTATTTAAAATAAGTTCATTAGTAATTTTTTCTGTACTTGTTTTTCATAAAATTTTAACTCCTTTTCAGTTTTGCACATAGTTCAGTCCCACATTTTGTATACTCACTTTTTACTTGCATTCATTTTTCAAATGTAACCATCAAATCTATAATATATTTTTAAGCAGTTTTTATGACCTTATTAATCTCTACATGATTTATTTGTACTTTGAATAATTATTTGTCATGCCACTCTTCAGATGAACTGACAAAGGTGAAAGATGATTAAAAATAGTGAAACACTTAATTAGTGTGCAGTCATAGTACCTTTTAACTGCTCCTTAGAGATATTAGCTTTGTTGATTTTTTTTTTTTTTGCATATTATTTGTCAACAGCCTATGTTCAGTGCACTTATTTTTAGTGATTTCTTTTTCAGATTAATTATCATGTTTGTAGTAGTTCTTTTATTGGTGGGGCTCATTTTCCTGCCTATTACTCTCAGAAAAAAAGTATAAAATCTGTCACTGGGTAACTGTCACATGTTTAAAAGGTATACCTTTGTACCTTACTTACCCCAAAAGGGTTCCTATTGATACCTTAAAGGAACATATTGGTATCTAAAGAGTATATATTAGTACCTTTTGAAAGGGTACTGCTCCAGTGACAGCTTTTGAACTTTTTTTCGAAGTCTAGGGTCCACAAACTCCTGCAAGAAAGAAGCCAGAACATGCTAGCAACCACCCAGCAAGGTGCTGACAACTATACTGTGATTCGACAATACTGAGACAAAGACTTTGTTAACCTTATCCTTATGTTTCTGGTGCAGTATGAGCGCTCTGTGCTGCAGAGAGCCTGGCTCACCTGGAGAAAGAGACGCATCAGGAGCAGAGTGTCTGCTGATTGCTCAGCCACCTTTAACAACATGCTATTGGCTCAGGTATAAATCAGACGCAGTGCACCGCTCTTTCAAATCTCGCCATGTTAACACAAGATAAACAGGGTCATCGTGCACTTGCAATAGCTATTATGTCACGGTAATCTGGTCTGTGCTTAATCAAACCAGCGTGTCTGTGAATAAATGCATGAACATTGACTTTCACCTTTATTGTTCACACTGTCTTATATTCTAGATTACTGGAACATGACATGAATGCATGAATGATTGAATGAATTAATTGCATGAATTTTCAACAGCTGAACAAGTCCAAGAGAGTAATTACACAAAGGCTGTCATCAAAGGCTCCCTTGTGAATTATATATATATATACGTGTGTGTGTGATGATACAATATTACTGAAATTAAAGGCCACTTCAGTGTACTTAAAGAGAGCATACTTTGACTGTTTCTAAACTCACTTCAGTACACTTTAAAAAAGTGCACTTTGTAATAATGTTAAACATTAATGTATATTTTTGTTTACCGTAAATGCTTATTAGTACATTCGGCAGTTCACTTTAACCATAAGACAGTAGAAGTAATTATAACATTTCAGTAACACTTTATTTTAAGAACCAATTCTCACTATGAACTAGTTGCTTATTAGCATCCACCCCATACCTAAACTTAACAACTACCTTGCTAACCATTAATAAGCAGCAAATTAAGAGTTTGAGGCAAAACTTGTGGTTAATAGTTAGTTAATATTGAAAATCGGTCCCTAAAGTAAAGTGTGACCAATATTACATGTAAAGATATACTTAAGTCATACTTAAGTGGGTCAAAAAAGCACTTTTAGGTTCATTGCATTTAAGATAAATTTAAGCAAATATATTTTCATTTAATTGCAAATAACATGTAATTAGGTGTCTGAAAACATTACATTCATTCCACACTAAGTATATATTTTAAAGTGACCCAAATGTATTATCTTTAAAGGTGAGACAGCATAACAAAGTTTTTTAATTTTAAATAAAACATCTTAATTTCAACAATAGCAACATTAAGGTAAATCTGAATTAAAAAAAAAAAAAAAGTGAAGGATGGGGGCATGTAAACTGGGTGATGAAAAACAAAGATTTGAAAATATAACTTTGGTAATAACATGACTAAGTTCAGCATTGTGTTTAATATGTGAGTCATGGGGTCAACATGACACAATTGGCACCATTCACTAAGATTAACCCACACAAACAACTGTGTACAGATTGATAATAATGATTTTCCCCCTGCTGTGTTTTATTGGCAGGTGTTGCGAGTGTGGTGGCAGCGAGCCCACAGGCCAGACTTTGAGCCCTAACCAGTTCTGTCTGTTTACAAGCAGAGCGTTAACAGACGGAAACCAGACTGCAGAGACTCCACACATCACTTATCCAGTATTCAGCATCAGCAACAGATCAACAGCACATTTACACACGTTCCCTACTTTCCATTCTGCCTTGTCAAATTCTCCTGCATATTTATTAACATCATTAACACGAGGGAGCCCATCACAACGACCTGAATGTGGGCCTTTTTGACTTTTTTCTTCTTCAACTTTGTTTCAACATTGTTTGCAGTAGTTGAACAGTGTTTATAGGGTCTAATATGAACACTTTCAGCCAATCAGAGATAAATTAACCCACAGAGCTCGCCATTGTGATTGATTTCATGCAAGACTGGGTTTTATCTGCAGCATCTCCCTTCAGCAGTAATATTGCTTTATTATATTGATCAATATGTTTCAGACTAAAAACAATGACTTTTATGTAGAGCTAAACAGCAGTGAGAACCAAGCTGTAGTGGGGTTTTTTCCTACCTGTTTTATAGTCAGCCAAGTCCATAGTGTGGAAAGTCACAGCACACCTCTCCTTAAAGGGATAGTTCACCCAAAATTGAAAATTGAGTTTTCCAAACCTGTTTGAGTAACAGTAAGGTGTTTTAAAGAATCTCTGTAACCAAAACAGCTGACGGTCCTCATTGACTTCCACAATATTTTTTCCCCCATATACGCAAGGCAATGAGGTTCATCAACTGTTTGGTTAAACTTATTCTTCAAAATGTCTTATTTTTGTGTGCAGCAGAAGAAAGAAGCTCATACAGGTTTGGAACAACTTGAGGGTGAGTAGATGATGACAGAATTTTCATTTTTGGTGAACTATTCATTTGACTAGCTGTATGATTTCAGATAGCTTTCATTGCATACAAATATTCAAACTAGTTTTAGTGACTGCAACTTAGAAACTGTTAATTTAAAAAAATAAATAAATAAACGGGGTCTTCAACATTTTTCAGGGCAAAGACCCCTTAATTTAAAACATTCTTATTTGTGTCTTAACTGTAACCCATTCAGTGCTGTAAGTGAGCAGAGGGTGCTGGTTAATGTTAAGTACTTATGAAACAGTTCACTAACGTTCTCATTTTCCACGAGATATTGTCAAACACTTTGACATTGTGTCTGTTCAGTCCGCCTCACTCTGATATTAGTGCGCAGAAGAAACAGAACTCTCAGAACTTCTTTGAGAAATGCCAGCGGTTCAGAGGGTTCACTTATATAACAGCCCTATAGTGAGTTTAGAATAAGTGTGTCAGGTTACTGACTCCTCCTCCTCCTCTCGTGTGGAATGACAAGAACTTCGTGTGTGTGTGGCACTTAGTTTTCCAAGGTACTAAGACATTTTTATATACTATATGTATTTATATGAAGTATTGGTATATAATATTTCCATACTTTTTGTCCAATAAAACTTTTTTTTTTTTTTTTTTAATGGAGGTTTATACTTTTTGATGAATGAAAATCAACTTTTTTTTTTTTGTGTCCTATAAGAGTTTTTACAAATTCTGGAAATATTTCAATCATTTTAATGTGTCCTTGTTATACAGGCTTAGTGTACTTACTATAGTAGTAACAGTAAATTAAGCATTTTTCTAAACCAAACCCTTAACCCATAAGTACATGTTGTTAATTAATATAACTCAGTACTTCCAGTAACAAAGACACCTTAAATTAAAATATTTGCTATGGATTTTTTTTTTCTTTCATTATTTACTTTGTAACAAGAACACCTTAAAAATAAAGTGAAACCAAACTTAATTATACATTTAAGTACGGAGTAATATTAATTAACGACATGTGCTTACTATATGGTTAGGGTTACTTGGATGTAATTATGCATAATTTATTGTTATTACAACAGTAACGTGTAACAAGGACACCTGAACATAAAGTGTTACCATTCATGAATCCTTCCTCATCCTTGTTTGTTAATTGTGAAATGCTCTGAAGTTTTAAGAGCACATTTTTTTTAATTGAAAATATTTATTGCTGAATATGAATGTAACAGCTAAATAAACTCGTTTAACAAAAAAATGTTTGAATTCGGAGAGCTTAAAAACACCCAGATACTGTATGTAATGGATTCTTAAACAAGATACTCCTTTTTAAAAAGTAAACTGCACCAACTAGTAATGCTAAAGAGAATAAATCGCATATAAATGAACATGTTTAATAACCATGCTTTAAGCACATGCCTGTTCAAGCAAAAACGAGGTCAAGTTCATAGCGTTGGCTTCCTTCCAACAAGTGTGATGTTTCATGTGACGGTGAGATAAGATGCCGCACGTGGATTCGAATGTGTGCAGCTGTTGAAATGACTTCAGCTCTTCAGGTTTAACGTAACATCTGCTGATGGCAGCGCACCAATCCTTCACCATTATCAACCGCAGTGCGTCCAACTGAGGCATGGACTTTGAGATTTAGGTGAACTCCAAATATAAATGTTATGTGAGTCACAAGCAAGCAAATAATTCAGCGATGATGTAGAACGTGGACATGTTTATTCAGCTTTCTATTGCCAGCAGAAAAAAAAAAACAAACAAAAAAAAAAAACGGGCAGACCGCTTTAAAAATAAAGAAAAAAGATTCAAACATTTAGATCCATAATGGCACCACTTTGCCACTGATTACAATAGTAATCACTATGGTTACAAACCAATTACTCCTCTAGTATCAATTCACACGACTGTAGAAAACTATAAGATGGGATCTCACTAAACCTCTCTGGGAAATTTTTCATTACATTCATTTTATATAAACTCTTTCACTCCCAATTCGCATTACTGTAACATGAAAAAAATAAATCAATTGTAAATTATTTACTTGTCATGATAGTATATATTTATTTTTACAGTAATAACACAGTAATAACCATCACAATGTAATGAGAATTTAGAGTGAAAATGTTCTTAATTGTCAGGAAAATAGGAAATGTTCCTATGTTGGAAAAGTCAATGCATGCAAAACTTTCAAACTTCAAAAAGTGCATAAAGACATTGTACAAAAAAATAATCTTAATGAATCGAGCATTTTACTCCGTTTCTGCACATTTTTGAGCTTCTGTTTACCTACTTATCAATGTAAATTATGTAAAAAAAAAAAAAAAAAAAAAAAGAAATTAAATCTGTTCATCATACCTCAGAAGACTTGGATTGCACCTTTATTGTTACAATGTTTTTATGTACTTTTGGAAGCTTAAAATTTTTGGTTGCATGGAATTATTTCAATGGATTGACAAAAATGAGAGAACATTAAAAATGTCTATATTTGTGTTCTAAAGATAAATGTAAATCTTATGGGTTGGAACAATGAACATTTTCATTTCTGGGTAAACTACCCCTTTTTTTTCTTCTTGATTTTGGAGGATTTGTGTTGACCTGTTTCACATAGGATGTGACATGTTTTTATGGGATTCATACGGTGGCGGAGAGAGCTCAACGTGCTGCAAACAGAAAAAACACCTGCAAATTAAGAAAACAACTTCATCAATTTGACAACACACGTGCTGCAAATGCTCACAACACAACCAAATAAAGAAACGCACTACAAATACTCACAGCACAACCAAACAAAGAAACGCGCTGCAAATAGAAAAAACATCTGCATGTTAAGAAAACAACTTCATCAATTTGACAACACACGCGCTGCAAATGCTAACAACACAACCAAATAAAGAAACACACTACAAATACTCACAGCACAACCAAACAAAGAAACGCGCTGCAAATAAAATTCTTTATTTGGTTGTGTTGTGAGCATTTGCACCACCTGCTGTCAAACTGATGAAGATGTTTTCTTGATTTGCTGGTGCTTTTTCTATTTGCATGTGTTTTCTGAAGTTGCAGCGCGTTGAGCTCTCTCAGCCACCGTAGATTCACCTATAAAGTCTGAGTAAAATACAGTAGCCATATACTGTATCTTGTGTCTACAATTTGACCTGCTTACATGAGTTCCTTGCTTTAACAATCATATATTGAACATTTGCAATATCCAAAATACGTCTATAAATAGCTAAAAAACGTAGGATAAAAATATAAGAAAATGGCATCCAAAACTGCAAACGTAAGTCCCTTAAAGATCAACTCGAATCATCTTCTGTAGTGCTACATTTGTCATGTTTTTTTTCCCTATACATTGGGAGTAATGACGAAATAAGCTCTGAAACTGACTAAAAACACTGTCGTTACAGTAAAGTACTCAGTATGTGCGTGTGCGTCCAAACGTCTCAATAGCAGCGCAGGCAAACTTTGGGTTGAGTTGTGTGATGTTAAGAGTCACTTCCCTCCTCTTGAGTTTCTGGAGGGGAGTCCAGGAGCACGAACATGTCTTCGATCACCTGCCACAGGCAGCTGTCGAGCGGGAAGTCGTTGTCCACGAGGTTGACGAGGAAGTAGTTGTCGTGGATGTACTGAATGATCATGCGCGATGGCGACTCGTCCTCGTACAGCTTCGCCCACTGTTCAATCCACAGCGCAAAAGCCTCATCCTGTGGGAACAGACAGAACTGAGCTATGTTTGGAGTCCAGTTGTACTTTTACTATCACTAGCTATGTTTCCATCACCCAATTTTGAAGTATCGCATGAGAAACGAGTGATGGAAACATCAAATTTAGAATAAAAATCCCTTAATACGCAAACATGTTTTTATGCTCGCTTGAGGTGGTTTTGACTTGTGCGAAAAAGGGTTAATGCGAATAATGGGAGATGGAAATGCATTTTGCAAATAAATTCCTCCAAGCGCATCAAAAAAGTCATGTGACTTTGCGCTATGGGATGGCAAATCCCGACTAACCAGCGTACCGATCTTGTTGCACAGCATCTGAAATGTTGCTAAGGTCATTGAGGAAATGCCCGAGCCAAGTATGTCATCAAAGTATTTCTGTATAATTGTCTACCAGAAATGTCTTGCACGTAGAGGTCGACCGATTAATCGGCACCGATAGTTGATTGCACGCAACTATTGGTTATCGGCAAAATCCATGCCGATAGTTTTCCGGTTTGCAACCGTTGCTGGAATGGCTGAGAAGGGTCCGCTGGCATTATACAGTATGAGAGCGGCCTCTAGAGGCGGAAATCACTGACAGCACGTGTTGTTTATTTTGACACGTGACACTGCACGCTGCACAGAGCGGGAAACTCCAGACGCACATTTAAATACAGCCGACAGAAAAGACTGCCACGGAACAGAGCGCCATTCACATAGTTTTCTATTAAATTACATTATATTTGTCCCAAATCGTTGTGAATGTACATAATGACTTCACCCTAGGCTATAAATGATGTATTGTGCATTTTTCAGCAAAACGTTTGACTTTCTGTGGCTCTAATAAAGTCTGTATGCTTCATAGAGAGCTGTAATACAGATCGCAATTTCTCTGTTTTTTTTTTTAAACACCGAACTTCAAACTCATTTATGCCACATTGTTTATTCTTGAAGCAAACTTATGTCCATTTGGGGATTAAATAAATTGTTTTAGACCGCCACTTGAATTGAACGCAAAGCGTCTGGTGTGTGTGTGTGAGATACATCGGAGTTCTCCTAGACGTAGCGCTGCTTCTTTTTTTTGATTAGATAATTAATCAAGTGTTAAAAAATAGAAGCAAATAAAGTGTGTGAGTACACATACAATATCCGTTGCAGCAGGTGCAGTGATATTATGCAGCGCCTGAAAGTAGTCCCCAGCTAGGTAACTAGTTATAATATAGCTGGGGACTACTTTCAGGCGCTACGTAATATCACTGCGCCTGCTGCGGCCATGTTACAGCAGCAAAGTTCCTTGATTATTACACCGGAATGAGAGTATAGTTCCTAGCCAAATAGGACTAGAAAATCGCAACTTTTCATTTTCCGCCGATCTTAGTACACGATATAACTACAGAAGAGTCAAGTTTTAAATAGGACAAATATCAAAACTCTGATCGTTTTTGAACGCGATGCTACTGGTCTAATAGGATTCAATGATCTATGCTAAGCTATGCTAAAAGTGCTATCGCCAGATCCGGAGATCGGCTGAATGGATTCAAAAACGGTAAAACTCTACTTATTAACTCTGTGGGAGTTGGAGAATGAGCCTATTTCCAAAAAAAGTGGAGTGTTCCTTTAACAATAAGAGTCCATTCGTAGCATTAATGAAAACTGTACAAGTATTGTTCCTTGTTAGAGTGTGTTCATTTCAACATTCACTATTAGCAACTAATAGGCTACATTTTTAAAATTTCTTCTTTTAACATTAGCAAACTATTAAATAATTGTAATGATCAATATAGTAAATAATATTAATATTTTTATTCATTTACAATGTATGGTTCAGTACTGTTACTGCTTTTTTTTTTTTTTTAAATAGTAAAGCACTAGCTTTCTTTCAGTATCCATTTTGGAAAATTATCGGTTGATTAATCGGTATCGGCCAGTGTGGTCCAACCTAGCTATCGGTATCGGTAAAATCCACTGTCGGTCAACCTCTGCTTGCACGACTGCGTTTCCAAACAGCAGCATCTGCCTCCGAAAGCAATGACCGCATTCATTGTGTTTCGTCTGCTCGCTCTGAGGCGCAAGTAATTTATTATATATTAAATTATTTTATTCAGTAGTTTTTTATTATTCAGTACTTTTCTTAGTGGTTTATATCAGGAAGTGACTATTTTGTTCTTTTTGACTCGTTGGATGGAAACAGTGCTTGTTCGCAAATGTTTTATGCAATATTCCAATTTTGCAACTTTGGATGGAAACCCAGCTACTGAGACAATAATAGTGAGTGTAAGAGTGCCAGTGGGACAGAGTACAAATGTGAGGTCAATAAGGACTTTGGAAGCGTCACACGTGGATGTGCTAGCTGTTTAAACACAATCTAATAAGTTTCCATTGCTTAGTGGTTGCTAGGGTGTTCAAGGTGGTTACTATGTGGAAAAAGCATCACCTTCCAGTACATAAAGCTGACTGGATCCACGACGGTGGGCTGAATGATCTCTCTGCCGGGGAATATGCCCCATGTCACAGCGTTGGGCTGCATATCATGGGCATTTGTAATATTCCTGCCCTAAAAAGAAATGATTTCATAATGTCAAAAAAAAAAATGGAGATAACGTGATGTAATCTTGCTCTTGAACTTGAACTTGCTTACCTGAACGTTGACTATATGGTAGTTCACACGAGGTTCATATTTCTTCAGCACTTGCAGAAGTGCAGTAACATTTTCGCTGGATGTGAAAAACTCCAGGTAAGCCTGTTGATTTCAAAAGGTAAAAATAAAGATGCTGAAGGAATAATTTCCAAAAGTAAGCCAATACCAAATAAACCTAAAAGATAATAAACCCCAAAATAAACCAGCAAATGACCAAGTGCACAGTTCCCACGGTATCACAAGTAAAACTAGATCTGATCATTTACTTTAGCATCATTAATATTAATATTAAAGTTTGTTTTGTATGTTTTCTGTTTTCATTTAATTTTTTAAAATAGTTTTTAAGTTTTAGTTTGGATTTATTTTTTAGTTATTTTAGTACTATAGAAAATGAAAAATATTTCCTTGGCAACTAGCTGAAAAAGTTTTTTTTTTTTTTTTTTTAAATATGTTTCAGTTAAAGTTTATTTCAATTAATGATTATTTTTTTTCCATAGTTTTAGTTGTAGTTCACCAAAATTACCAAATTCTTTCAGCATTTATTCACCTTCATGTTGTTCCAAACCTGTATGACTGGAACACAAAAGATTATCACAAAAAATTAGTCCATATGATTTCTCTGCTCCACTCAAAGTCCACTGAAGTCATTTTTTTTTACCAGTTTTTGTAGTTTTAGTTTCATAATTTCCCCCCACCCCAATTTTTAGTTATTTTATAACTTAAATATACTAACTGAATTAATACATTATTTTATTCTTATCACAGTTAATGTTTATTTTATTGCAAGTAACAAGAACATTATTTTATAGTTTTATTTTTAGTTAACAATAATAACCATGAAAGAGTGATTACAATGAATCATGTTAATGTTTTTGTCTAGAATTAAAAGCAAAGCATGAGATTTTAAAGCTTTGAATTTTCAGCATTAAGACTTAAATTTCAATCAGAAGTAGTGGTCGACCGATATTGTTTTTTTGACAGCCGATGCTGATATCTTGGAAAGCGGGGTGGCCGATGGCTGTTATAAAGCCAATGCAATTTTATTAATTTTAATACATTTTTAGAATAATTTTTTCTTAAAAAATACTGTTTGAAAAATGCCAAATATCGGCCGATATATCGGTCGACCACTAATCAGAAGACTTAGAATACAACACACGTCATACAGACTACCTTTATGGTCATTTTTTGAGTTCAACAAATCCAGTCTCCTTTTCCCTTTCATTGTATGGAAAAAGCAGTTTGCTCATTCTTGCAAACATCTTAATTTACATCGCATGACATTTTCGAGTGATCTAGTCTCACAGTGCTATTGAATATGTTTGTGCTGACCTTTTGAAAGACGTATCCCCCCGCAGGGCCCCAGCCCACAATAGGGTCGGAAGAGGGTTTGCCGTTAATGTTGGGTTGAGAGTTAATGGTCAGAACCCCTCTGCGGTTCACCCTCTCCAACTCATCCTTCAGCAGGTTGGTCTCCGGAGCCAGAGGATCGTCGTTCCACGGCAGACACATGACCTACGGAAAGCAGAAGGATAGCAATCGTACATGCAAAACTGGAGTAGTGACACAAACAGAACTCAAATATTGACATGAATGGGGCAGTATGATAAAAAAAAGTGGTTCATATATTATATAACTATGTGGAAATGCCTTTTTTTGTATATTCCAGTGAATTAAAGGGACAGTTATTCCAAAATTGAACATTTTGTAATGATTTTCTCACCCTCAAGTTATTCTAAACCTGTATGAGCTTCTTTCCTCTGTTGAGCACAAAAGAAGATATTTTGAACAATGTTTTGTAACCAAACTGTTTCTGGTCCCCTTTGACTTTTTTTGCCCCCATACTGTGGAAGTCAACGGGTACCAGTTTGGTTACCAACATTATTCAAAATATCTTCTCATGTTTAACAGAGGAAAGAACCAATACAGGTTTGGAACAACTTGAGGGTGAATAAATGATCACAAAATGTTTGTCTTTGGGTGAACTATCCCTTTAAATGTTACAAATTGAAATTTTCATTCGATTATTTTCTTTTATTAGGAGACTGAACACAAACCAAAGTCAAAAACAGCTGCTTCACATTGTGTAACAAAAGACTGTGTAAAACCAACATTATTATTCTGTCTGTAAATTAAGAACGAATGAGTCACGTTTGCTGATAAACAGTCCTCTGCACATCAGTTGAATTCAACATTAATGTACAAAATGCACCTAGTTGTGACATTATTTGGCAAGCGCAAAGAATTAACACCCAACAACACCCCTTCATAACAAGTTCTTCCTCGTCTTGACTTGTTTGGGTCACACTGTGCTCTATATTTGTGTATTACTTGATGTTCCTTCACATGAATCAATTGTGCCTACATAAAAACACCTACCACAGTGTAGCAGAAGTCTGATACTGACACTGACTGTACGACTCTACCTTGTGTCCACTGCGGTTGGTTTGGCTGGTGATGTAGTTGGTGAAGACTTCATAAACACTCTCTTCGTTCATTAGCTCCTCACCCCACATCTGCAGGAGGGCCTCTTTCGGAGATTTACTCTTCAGGTAGAACAGGTAGTAATCTGTCAGCTCGCCAAAGGCTGGTGAGGAGGAGTTACCCCTGACAAGATGGCAAACATGTTAATTCACTTTTTTGGCCTCTACATCTTGAACCATGCACACAAAAGGTCAGAAAAGAAACATTTCAATGCATGTACCATCTTCCGTTGGGAAAGTCATCCCAGTCTTGCGTTCTGTAGATGTAGCTTTTTGGTCGGGAAGCCCAGAAGATTGGCCTGACGTCTTCTACCTTACGCTTCGGATGAGCGCTGACGGCCCAGGGCAGAGGTCGCCTAAAGGTAACAAGATTAATGCAAAGAGGTGACTCTCATGAAGTCTGTCAAAAACACTTCCAGGCCATATTTTACCCCAAAACTCAGAAGAAAAAAAAAAAATATATATATATTATATATATAGTGCTACTTTTTGACTTGTTCGCCCAAAATTTGCCACATTCCATGTTATACTGTAAATTCCATTTTGATGTCTGGATTCCAACACAGAAATCATAGGGCCCTATTAAATAAAAGCAATACAGAACTTGAGGGCCCAGTTACAGTGGTTTAACATGAGCCTTCACTGTAATGCACAGTCTCTTAGGGTATTTCTTTTTTAATCAAGGGCATTAAATTACAATCCATTTTTCATGTGGGCATGTGCTGATTTATCGTCAATGTGCATCAGGAAGTAGTGACTGTATTTCCTGTTAGAAAGAACAGGAGCAGTTTATCGCTTTCTCAGAATGAAGTCACTCACCGGGGATCCTCTGCCCATAAGCCCAGCTGTCTGAGCACTTCCATGGTGGCCACCTCTCTGTTGAGCGTGTAAAAGTGCAGGCCCGGGACCTCTCCGCTGGCCAGAAGAACCTTACACATCTCCACCGCCTGCTGGATGCCGTAGGTGCGAATGGCGGCGTCATTATCCTTGATGGGCTCAATCACCTGCTTGATCTCCTCCGGCACTTCCAGTTTGGAGAGTTTGACCAGCTGACGGAGTGAGTGATACCCCTGTGCAAACAATGGAGATTCAAACTTTGAAGAATAAAAAAAAAAGAGAATCAATATGAAGTTTTCTGAACATTACACTGAAATCAAAGTGGAATTCACTGACATCTAAACTTCCTCCATAATATTTTCTAGAATGTTTTTTGTACAGTGGTGGCCAAAATTATTAGAACACTAGTATTTTCAACAACTAAAAAAATGGTTTTAAGTCAGTTATTTCTATCTTTTGCTGTAGTGTGTCAGTAGGGAATATCAGTACATTTACAAACATTCATTTTGACATTAATTGTAATAATCCAGTGAGATTTTTGTCTGACAACAGCTAGTGCTCCACACAGAGATCTGATCTGATGATCATCCAGTCTGTCTGGAAAGAAACAGAACAAACTGAGACAGACTAAATTCAGAAGAACTGTGGAGAACAACGTCTCCAAGATGCTTCAAGAAACCTACCTGCAAAGCTACAGTACTCTTAAAAGTTTTAGGCACTTGTGTAAAAATGAGGATGCTGTCAAAAATAATGTCATAAACAGATTTTCTTTATCAATTAACTTCTATTAACTAAATTAAATCAACATTTGTTGTGACCATCCTTTGCGTTTAAAGCAACTTTTGCCCTCGGTGCACTTTCACTGAGTTTTTCTTGAAGCGTCTTGGGAAACGTTGGCACGTCTCAGTTTGTTCAGTTTCTTCATGTCATTCCAGACAGACTGATGATGATCAGATCAGATCTCTGTGTGGAGAACTGGTACGAGGTAATCTGACAGCTTTGCATTCAATCCTCCACAAACGCCGTAATCACTTACCTAATTTTTGTTCATGGTCAAAAATGAATAATTTTCAGGTAAAAGAAAACCCTCTCCAGGCCAAAATGACCAAAACACAACATATGGGTCAACAACTACCATGCTGGCTTATAGATAACCAATAGTTTGTATTAGATAACCAGTAGTCTTGTCTGATAACACTACTCTGTATGACCTTTGTTTGTACTAAAATGTAGTGCAATAAATACATTAATTTTATCACACCATTGCATAAATTCCAAGATAAATCCTTTATGACGTTTGATAAGGTGCATTAAGAGTGGACCTTAATTGGTCTTTGGCAATGACATGACATCATATGACCAGTGTTTGGTTGATAAGATAATTGGATGACATCCACGTCGCTGAGGTGCTGTGATTGGTCAAAGACTGTTCGTGTGTTCATGTACCTGAATAGGGAAGATTCCCGGGAGAATGGGGCAGGTGATGCCAATGTCCCGACAGTCTTTGAGAAATTTAAGGAAGGTTTCAGCCCTGAAGAAGAGCTGGGTGACAATGAAGTGCGCACCGGCATCGACCTTCTCCTTCAGGTGCCTGAGGTCATCTTCGTAGCTCTCCGCCTCTGGGTGGCCCTTGGGGTAACCTATCATTACATTTGTGATGGGTTTGAGCTGGTGAATTTAAGATTTGCATGCAAAAATGACCATGAACAAATAGATTCTACTTCAATGCAAGTCTATGGTTTTTTTTTTTGCCAACTTTATCATCCACCAGGTAATAGCAATGGTACTGATATTTAGCAAACACCATTAACCGCTTGTCTTTCTAATGCTCACCTGCAACACAGATATCAAAGTAGTCATCGAATTCACAGCGAATGTGCTTGACCAGGTCTGTAGCATAGTTAAAACCGCCATCTTCCTCCACCCAATCTTCCCCAATAGGATCTGTAGAAAAAAGGACAATAAGATTCGCTCATGAGGCACGATGATGGCAGATGGAGTTAAGAAATGCTGATTTTAATGTATATACTTAAATTCAAATTCAATGAGACTATTTTACATTACAGTAAAACTCTAGCTGCCATTCACAAGTGTTTAAAGTCAGTCACTTAAGAGGATACTTGACTATTAGGATGCTACCTTAGAAGGGTTTGAAATGAAGCTTGTTTGTTTTTGGAAAATGTGTGGTTTGGACCAAAGCAACAGATTTCAGATTAGTCACTGTTCATACCTCCTCTCAAGGCCATGATATTCTTTAGGCCTAGCCGCTTGGCTTTATTTAAATGGGCTGTTATTTTCTCCTTTGTCTGATTGCAGCATGTCAAATGCAGGACGCTCTCCAGGCCGCAGTAATTGACCGCTGTGCTTGCTATCATCATGGAAGACGTTTCTTTATCTGAGCCTGGATCTCCAGCCGGATGCCAAGTGATGTCAATGAAGAGAGGACCTCCAGAACCCATCCGGTCAAATCTAACACACAAAGAACAAACAGACCATTCATTCAAAAAACAAAAAACATTCATTTTTGCACAAAAGTAATGAGAATTTACCTAATTTTCAAATGTGTCACAAGGCAAAATGAATATGCAGAGGTTGGACAAAATAATGTGAACACCTCAGAAATAGGCAATGTCTACTTTTTAAGGTATTTTACCTCCTATTTGCCTTTAATTCAGCTTCCAACCTTCTTAGAATAGATTTACACAGCTTTTAAAGGTAGGGTAGGCGATTTTGGAGAGGCTAGCAATAACAAGCTAGCTTTGAAACTATAAGATCCCACCCTCCTTGCAAATCCCTCTCCAAAGCCATGCCTCCTCCAAAGCACATGACTGCGGTCAGGCAGACCAGAGACTAACCTGCGACACGATGAGAGACGACGTCAACGCTGTCAAATTACCTCATGTCTCATTCACCGGTGAGAAAACATTACAGTAAAATAGCACATAATATTACAATAGTATCGCCTTCCTTTCTTGCTCAGTCTGCAATAGCACAATGAAGGTTGTGATTGGCCGAATATCTCAAGCACATGACGGAAATGCCTTTAGTGCTACTCTACACAGCTCAAAACTCAAGTTTGAATAGTCAGTAGCAAATTCTTTAAATATCAAAACATACTTACAGGCTGTGAGTCAAAAGCACCAGACTGTCCTTGCAAAGATGGAATTGCCCCACTTTATAGAAACAGTCTTTGAGCAGCAGGCAGGCTACTCTCCCAGGTTCAGGAAACAGTTCTCAGTAAAATGCACTGCACACACTCGAATATTTGCATTGAACTGTTCTGGAACAGTGTTGTAAACACAACTTAACCAATGATTTCTAGTTGTGTCCTCTTTTGGAAGCCCAAACAAAGTAGTTTCGCTTTCACAATGAAACACAGCGTCTCCGCGACATGGCAGCAACAATACTACAGCGAGAATAAAAATCACGCCCTCTTTCTTTGCATATACATTTGGGTGGTGTTTTGCAAATCTCCCCACACCGTGACATAGACATGTGGGGGCGTGTTTGAATGAGCCGTTTTAGGAGGGCGTGGTCAAGTCTTAACTTTTATAAAGAATATCTCTTTGGGTTTGAGACTTTAGTCTTTGCAACTTTAGGGGTCTTATCTATGCACAAACAGCTTGTAACACTCCAAAGAGAAAGGAAAACTTGAAATTGCATCATATGATCCCTTTAAGTAGTCTCCAGCTGAATGTTTTCTATCAGAACATCTGCCAGATTCTTTAGAAATGTTGGAGGATCAGTTTCTCACTCTCTAAAATGGTCCTATAGATTTGTCTGGCTGGATGGCAGATGTTGATCTTCATCTTGGTGCTCCAACTGTCCATGTTTTATGATCAAGACACCATCTTTTTTTGCATTTTATAACTGATGTTTGTGATTAAAGTTTTAGCAATACAGCTCCTTCATGGATATTGGCTTTGTGAAATTCTCTGTGGTTGGTTTTTGAGGAAATAGTGTCATCAAGGTTAAAGGTTGCTGCAAATTGAGGTTTGCTGTCACTTTTGCTGAAGTACTTTTGTTTTATTTTGGTTTTCACCCAAGACAAGCAACCCAGAACAGGGATGTCAATCTTAGTCCCACAGAGTTTAGTTCCAACCTGCTCCAACACCATACCTGTAGCTTTGAAATAAGCCTGAAGGACTTGATTAGCTGGATCTGGTGCATTTAATTAAGGCTGAAGCTAAACTTGCCAGGGCTGTGGCCCTCCAGAAGCTCAGTTTGACACCCTGACCTAGAAAATATAGATGAAAAGATAAATAAAAGATAATCACAACTGTGCGCGTTTGTTTGTTTTTACTGTAACCTATGCAAATTACGAAAACCTCTACGTCTGTCTTAGATTTTTTTCTTTTAAATGAACATTTTTATCATGCTCCTTTATTTAGGTTTAGTCATTTTACTTTAAAGGCAAAGAAAAAGTTATTAGTCAGTTATTGAAATACCTTATTTTCAAAATTGTCCAATTTTATTTTCATAAAAGCCTGAAAAAGATGCCCATTTAAAAGAAAAAAAAGACAGACGTAGAGGTTTTTGCATCTTAAAGGTGCCATAGAATGGAAAACTGTATTTACCTTGGCATAGTTGAATAATAACAGTTCTGTACATGGAAATGACATACAGTGAGCCTCAAACACCATTGTTTCCTCCTCCTTATGTAAATCTCGTGAATAAAAAAAGACCACTGAAAAATAGGCGAATCAGAACATAACACCGACTGTGACATAACAGTCGGGATCACTACGCCTCCAACATTTGCATATACCCACCCATGTTCTAGGCCAGCCGCCAGCTGAACCATCAGAGGTTCTGCAGGTATTGTGAAGAAACAAGCGAGGACAACAGCGAAAATGGCAAATCATGGAAATAAATGTTATGTTCCAGGCTTGTGCAGGGGATGTGAAGTCAAATAACGCGAGCCACTAAAGGGACATGGTTAGCTCCTTGCTATTGGTAGCCTGTTACATTACATAAGATTTCACTTACCACATAAACAGAGTAAGGAGAGATGACTGAGGAATGGCGAATGATTTACAGATCCTGAGCACCACTGACAAGCCTCTGATCTTGTAAAATGTGTGGCAAGTAGGGTTGCAAAATTCCGGGAATTTTCAAGACTGGAAACTTTCCATGGGAATTAAGGGGGAATATATGGGAATTAACGGGAATATATGGGAATTAACGGGAATTAATGGGAATAAACTAGAAATTTGCTAAATTGCAGGGACTGGGAACTTAAATGTAGTTGAGAACAAAAACGTGCAGCATAATCTTGGTTAAAACAACCAGATTTAATGCAATTTCAGTTTAATTTCTACTCTACACATTGCTCAATCGCACACGGCACACTGCGGGGCTATCGAGGCCACGCCCCCAACATGCACAGTGCTTATCTACCATTACATGCACAGATCATTTCTTAAATCCTGCACACTTAGTAAATATTCATATAAATTACATGAATATTACAAAAAATGTTTAAAACTTCCTTGTGCTGTGTGTAATATACTGTGCAACTAAAATAGGCTATACCATAGTAAAAACAAATACACTGACTGAACAAACACACAATCCTCTCTAGTCACCTAAGAGGGGGATTCCCCTCCATTTTTTCTGAAGCCGCACTTGCTGCATTTGAGCCCAAAGACTACATCTAAGTTTTGATATTCTAAATAGATTTGATCTATGAGATTCAAGTTTAACTAGTAAATACCAAAAAGTGTTTATACAGTAGCTAGACAGTTTATGAGGTAGGCTATGTGTTATATAGCTCAAGCTGTGATGCTCCTTCTGCTAGCAAGTTTTCTGTTATCATACAGAAGTACAGTAGGGTCAAAAGTTTGGACGCATGACTATTTTTAATGTTTTTAAACTTTGCATATCTTTTGCTCATCAAACCTTCATTTATTTGATCAAAAATACAGAAAAAAAACAGTGATATTGTGCAGTATTTCCAGTATTACAATTTAAAATAATGGTTTTCTTTTGTAATATACTTTAAAATATAATGTATTTCTGTGATGCAAAGCTACAGTCTTCAGTGTCACGTGATTCTTCAGACATCATTCTAATATGCTTATTTATTATCAATTTTGGAAACAGTTGTGCTGCTTATATATATATATATAATTATTATTATTATTATTATTATTATTACCTGTGATTCTTTGATGAATAAAGAGTTTTAAAAAAACACATTTATTTAAAATAGAAATCCTTTTTTAACAGTACACTACCATTCAAAAGTTTGGGGTCAGTATCTTTTCTCTTTTTTTGAAATAAATTAATCAATTTTATTCAACAAAGATGTGTTAAATTAACTGTAAAAAAAAAAAGTAGTAGCAAAGACTTGTATTGTTAGAAAATATTTCTATTTTGATAAACTGTTCATAGTTTATTCATCAATAAATCCTGAAAAAAGCATAACAGATCCCCCCCCCAAAAAATGTCATTTTTAAAATTTGTATTAGTTTGCATGAAAGTGAGCCTATGATCAAAAAAATATATATTTATGTTTGTATATGACACCGTTTTATAAATTTCCAATTAATTCCCATAAATTCCCTTAAATTCCCAAAAATTCCCATAAATTCCTGGTAAGTTTCAAATTTGGAATATTTCCAAAGTTCCCCAGACGAAGTTCCCATGGAAAGTTTCCGGAAAACTTCCGGAAATTTACCGGAAATTTTCCGCCCCTTTGCAACCCTAGTGGCAAGTACTGCTGCTTCATAGTATAAACAGAGTTTGTGCGATCACAAATCTCCAAGGTGAAAGTGAAACTAAAAAGCGCATTTGAAAGCAGTTTCAATGTCCAGCATATTAATAGTGGCTCCCTGAAGCCCGCATTTTATTTACATTATAATTACCCAACGATATAACTGCGCGAGAAAGTATTGAAATATATATTTTCCCTGTGTTTCCTTCCTGTGAGCTACTGAAATGAGCTGCACTGTGAAACAGCCAATCAGAGCAGAGCTCAACATTATTATTCAGGACCCTTCCAAATAAGCCAATAACAGACCGTTTCATTCTAGGGAGAAATCCTAGGGTGGTAAATGCACATGTAAAACTGTTTCTGGAGAATTATTGCCCTTACCTAAGCCACGTACCTTCTTTGTAGATATCAGAGAACAATTTATAATATTGTATCAATGCATTCTATGGCATCTTCAAATCATCATATTAAACCCTGGGTGTTCACATAATTTTGTCCAACCCCAATATATACACCTTGGTGAATCTCCCAAATGTTTTTTTTTTTTTGGTGAAATATGACCCAGACATGGTTTATGTGAGATTCACCAAATTACAAAAACAATAAAGCAATTTTTGCTTTCCTACCTAGAGATAAGATTGACGGCTCCAGACGCTGTGCGAGGTGGGAAGAACTCCAGGGAGAACCAGTGGTCCCCAGACTCAATCCTCCGCTTCATCTTGTCCCGCAGCCGGTCAGTGCGGTCAGCGTCCAGTACCGGGGTCGAGCACCTGGAGCTCTCTTTGGAGCTCTCTCCACTGTTACTGACCCCGCTGGAGTCGCTCTTAGAGGACTGCCAACCTATGTCCGCTCTTTGGTTCACCATGTTTCCTGTGCCCAGGGTTGAAAATCACCCCACAAAACATTTTTAATGTCACCAGACTAATCTGTATAGGAAACTAGGGGCAGTTTTTTATATTTTATTTTATTTTTTATTGCAAACAACTGACATTAAAGGGATAGTTCACCTGAAAATGAAAATTCTGTCATTAATTACTTATGCGCATGCGTTGTGACACTCTCCACAATGGCGGAAGATGGGATAAAGTTGTTATTTTTGTTTTCTTTGCACACAAAAAATATTTTCGTAGCTTCATAAAATTTTGGTTGAACCACTGATGTCACATGAACTATTTTACCGATATCCTTGCTACGTTTCTGGACCTGGGAACATTTCAGTCGTGTTGCTGTCTATGGAGGGTCAGAAAGCTCTTGGATTTCATCAAAAATATCTTAATTTGTGTTCTGAAGATGAATGAAAGTCTTACAGGTTTGGGACGACATGAGGATGAGTAATTAAAGACAGAATTTTCATTTTTGGGTGAACTATCCCTTTAATGACACTTGCCTATGTTCAATCTGAAATAATAGTTTACTACTTATTTAATATTGCACAGTGACCTCATAAAGTCCTAAGTGTGCAGGATTCAGCTATAATCCTGCAAATAAAAACAATTCTTTTGTATTTTTAATTACGTTTTACGTAAAGATGTCAGCAGTCTGATCATATAATAGGTGCAGATGTAATGACTTACAGACCATGTCACAGTAGAAATGTCAGTCCCACTGAATTGTGGGATACATTATCCAGAACAGCATGTTCTCATACTGTGCACATGCCATTTGAATATATAAATTGTTTAAAATTATGTAACATTATTTCAGTAACATATGTGATTGAAGACATTAGATGATTAATATATTTCAGTAAAAAACATTTAACACATTATCATTATAATGTTCCATTTAAACTTTTAATTTAAAGTTTACTACTTGAATATTTTTTATTGACAGTAAAAATAATTGGTACTAAATGCCTATCATCCTAATGTTCATGTGCATAAAACTCAATATTGTGATCAAGTCTTTTTCGAATATGATAACGACATATACACGTGTTACACCAAAACATAGTTTGGTTGGTATTTGTTTAGTTAGTAATTGCTCCCGATCTCGCCTGTCTCATAGATGTAAATGGTTGTAAAACACATGAAAATGCTGTAAAGTGTGTTTGAGTAACGTTGCCTTAAAAAGCGCTCTATGAATAAAATAATTATTTGTATTATCACGACGATATTTGCTGAATGCATTAAGGCTTATGAGTTTATAACTTGCTTACTTGACATATAAGGAAGACAAGTTCATTCAAAAGAATGTTGCTTTTAAATACTCTATTTTTTAACAGACAATCAATGCAAGCAACAAACAAACAGTGAAACAAATGTATATGACACGATAACTCGCTTTGTGCATCTTTTGATATTGTTCATAGGGAGCTCATGCGGTTCCGCGTGACTGCACCAGTCCCTTTAATTAGCCTAACCGAAACCGAAACAGTCGCGCCGACCCTGTAATAGTATAAAACGCCTTTCCTCCATTACCTTCAACCTTTTCCCAATCCTCCAGGAGTTATGAGGAGAGTGCTGTCCCAGGGCGGCGCTGTACCCGAGCTCGGCTAAACAGCGTGTGCGGACAGCATGGACGACAAAGAGGCTGGTGTGCGATGGGCCACGCCCCCTTCACGCGGGCCACGCCCCCTCTCGACCAAAGGATCTTCCCATTGGATGCAGCGTCTGTCAGCGCGTGTGATGTAAACACACCACATGGACTCATTAATAATTCATTAAACTATACTAGCAGATACGCGCACGTCCACACAGAAAGAAAAGAAAAGAAAAGAAAAGAAAAGAAAAGAAAAGAAAAGAAAAGAAAAGTCAGTCTATTTATCCAAACTGTTCTCTTTCATTTGAAGCCTTTAATTTAATCTCACATGATATATTTGTAATACACATATCTGGAGACTCTTAGCACCCCCAACACATACGCACTCCCATCCCCCACAATGGCTCATTGCAAATAATAATAAAACAGTCGAAATTATTACATAAAACGTCGAAATGAGATACGTATCAAGTCATAGTTATGAAATAAAAATCTAAATTATGACAAAATGTCGAGAGATAATAAGATAAAGTCATAATCACGAGATACAAATATTAGATAAGAGTTGGCATACCAACTAATTATGATTTAAAATATCATATTGTGTACTTTTCTGTCATATTATGTTATAATTTTGTACTTTTGTCTTATACAGTACCTCTGAGTTAAGTATCATCGTACTTTTTAATCTCATAAATATGACTTTAGTTTCTCAGAGTTTAGACATTTTATGTTTTGATGATTTATTAAAGCAGATTTTTTTTTTTCGTATGTGGCGGAAATTAGCTTAATCACTAATATACATATCATAGATTAGTGATTAGTGGGTGCATAGCATACTAGTATGGTACTACCAAAGTCCCTTTAAGGTATTCTTAGTTGGTCTACTACATACACATTTTGCGTTAAAGCTGCGCAGCTGGCGCGCGCTTGAATCATAGGATTGAATCCAGCGCGTCTGCGTTAAAGCTGCGCAGCCGGCGCGCGCTTGAATACCTCAGCTGGCCTGTGTGATGGTCAGGTGATCAGGCGTGTTGCTGAAGATGGCGTGCTGTGGAGGCTGTTTGTGTTGTCAATGCTGCTGCAATGAAGGCGAAACAAGAACGCCAGAGGAGCTGGTATACAATGTTTTATTTGTCTTATCTGTTTCCTAACGCAAAACGCCTTGTTGAATGAAACGTGAGTTCATTCTGATGCTGTAAACTATGCTTCATCTGTTGTTCTCCACCCAAATTAACTGTAAACAGCCTGATGTGAATCAAGTGTACATTAACAATGAGTTTAGCAATCAAACCAAGTCTGCTGAGAGCAGTAAAACTCAACAAGCTACTGAATTCATGTGCTTTATCAGTGAACATGAAAGTGTAACTGTTTCTGAATCTAGTGTGCTCCCTATCTAGTCGGCATTGTTGGTCATCTCTGGCCATTGAAGCAGCTTTGGACAATATATCATTAGGGCGTCATGTAATTTGAGCGTTATGTCATTATATCTCCAAATCACACCAGGTTATGAGAGACACAACCTGTATTTCTTGATATGATACTGCTAATGTGTTCTTTATGGTTGTAAAGTAATGCTAATACTGTAGATAAATCTTTTGCATCAGTCATTATTCTAGATATAATAATGTGAAATGTGCTCAGAAACGGTCAATACTTTGTTTAGAATCAATACAGGCCATCTGTTCATTTGAAGGACTGAGGTCCCAGCCTGGGACACATCAGAACCACCAAAATTAAACCATTCGATTAGGGTTTTATTTTTTCTGAACATCTTAACCTGGTTTTATTGCTGCTTTTTGCTTGTTAGACAATACTGGGTGAAACCAGAGAAGATGAAGATGAAATATTGCCCAGAAAAGACTATGAGGTTAGTGAATAATGGACACAACAGATTATACTTCCAATAAAAGCAAAGGACTTGCAACACGATTATTTGTCTCTGACGGATATGTTTAAAAAATGCGAATGCTGCATGTCTTTATTTATGTTTGGCATTTTAGAGTTTGGATTATGACCGGTGCATTAATGAGCCATTCCTGGAGGTTTTGGAGGGGTTGAATAATAAGGTAAAATGTGTAATGTCTTCATTTATTATATTCATATGATGTCAAGTCCCTGTTTACCAAGTGTCTCATCTCATTTCTCGTACAGAAAGCCAGAAAGTATGAAGCGATAAAGTGGATTTTGGTTTTTGCAATTGGAGTATCAACAGGACTGGTAAGTTTTGGGCTGGTTTATACCCTGTTGGAGAATGAGATTTATAGAAAATTATAGATCTCACTACTTGATTAGGCTAAAATCAATGGGATATAATAAAAGAACAATATGAGAAAACAAGAACAAATGTCTTTGTTTTCAGATCTTAAAGGTTACAATAAATTGATCAGTTTGAAGTCACTTCTGTCAGTTCTCAGTGCCTGGCATTTCTGATGGAAACATTTTGTGTCCACAATATTAACATTGGTTTTCTTTGATATCATTTAGCGTTTACATTTAATACATACAAATGCCTATATTTAAACTTTATTTTTAAATATATTCACAATTCAAACACATTTCATCCACCCAAAAATAATGAATTAAATAATTATATTAAATTACATAAATATCATTATAGAAAATTAAGCCTTTTTAAGGAACATCAATATGTTTTATATATTTGTTAATTTATTTTAATTAATTAATTTATTATTTTTTTTGGAGTTTCACCTCCCTACAAATGCTGTGGTCTAATGAAATGGTCATTTTCTTATTTTTTTTATTTTTTATTTTTTTTCAGACTGGCCTGTTTGTTGATTTCTTCGTGCGGCTCTTCACTCAGCTGAAGTTCCACTTGGTTGGACAATGTATCCTTTCTGCTCAGTTCTGCATTGTGTTGTGGTTTGTGTAATTTTGCACTATTTGCTGGGTGGAGTCCTTGACATGTGCATCAGCTGTGGAGGAATGCAGTGAAAATGGCTGTCTAGCTCTCTCATTACTGGAGCTGCTGGCTCTCAATATGATGTTCATATTCATCTCCAGCGTTCTGGTGCTCATTGAGGTAAGAACATCTCAGGCTAATATGTTCAAGAATAAAGTCATTTACACCAGAGGGAAAAACCTCATCCTTTAAAATTTTTTTTTTTTTTAAATAAATCTTATGCTCACCAATGCAGCATATATTTAATAAAAATACAGTAGTAATATTAAATATAATAATAATAATAAAAAAATGTTTCTTGAGCAGCAAATCAGCATATTAGAATGATTTCTGAAGGATCATGTGACACTGAAGACTGGAGTAATGATGCTGAAAATTCATCTTTTGATCACAGGAATAAATTACATATATATATATATATATATATATATATATAGATATAGATATAGATATAGATATAGATATAGATATAGATATAGATATAGATATATAGATAGATATAGATATATAGATAGATGTTTTACAATATTACTGTTTTTACTACAGTTTTGATCAAGTAACTGCAGCATTGGTGAACATAAGAAAAAAAAACATCAAGACATTTTCATTATGCCACAATTTTAACTGCCAGTATATGTAAAAAATATATATGTCTGAGATAATTTAACATAAATGCAGGTTGTTGTACAGTGGTTTGTGTGTGTGTAGTATACAATCTGTTTCTTCTGTGTAATAGCCTGTTGCAGCTGGGTCTGGTATCCCAGAAATTAAAAGTTACCTGAACGGCGTAAAGATTCCCGGCATTGTGCGGCTGCGAACCTTCGTATGTAAGGTCGCAGGAGTCCTGTTTGCTGTTGCTGGAGGTAATGATGAGGAGAATAGTCTATATCAGCACAGACAAAGATTAGAGTAAATCTGGCTCTGTGCTGTATTAGACCATTGGTGGTGATTGCCGCTTTTTGATTCAGATTTTTAAGAAAAAGATGTGTAAACTGGCCTTATTCCGGTAACGTCAATAAACTGCATGGTGTTGATCAGAGCCATGATTTTTGTTTCAGGATTGTTTGTGGGTAAAGAGGGACCAATGATTCACAGTGGAGCAATAGTAGGAGCAGGACTTCCTCAGGTACTCCTCCATATGCTCATGTATCCAACTTGAACCAAACAATAAACTAAGCAAGCACTGATTTGACTAATCTTTAACCATTCTCCTATTCAAAATGGTGGAGGTTGAGAATACTTTAGATGGTTAATGATTTTGTGTTCTGAAGTAACCGGTTGATTCATTTATGCATTATCTTTCTTGTCACAGTCATACACTAATGAAAGCATGCTTGTCTCTCTGGTTAGTTTCAGAGCATCACCTTCAAGAAGATCCGCTTTCACTTTCCCTATTTCCGCAGTGACAGGTGACTGAGCAGTACAACACAACAAGCACTAAATCATTCATTACATTGCACAAAATAAATGTAAAACATTAAGTAGCATTCAAACCTATTGTAACAGCTCATTTTTATCAGTTATTTTGTTTTTGGGTCATTATATTTCTCACAAAAAATATCATTTTCGTGAAAAAACAAAAATATTACTCCTATTGTGTTAAAATTTTGGTCGTAATTCCCATCCCTTATTGCATCCTACTCCATTTATTATAAATATTAAATAATTATTTCATAAATAATATTAAAGTGCCCTTATTATGGATTTTTGAAAATGACCTTTCATGCAGTGTGAATGAAAACATCTTGCAAAGTTTTAAATCTGAAAGTGCACCGTGTATAAAGTTATTGTCTCTCAAAAGAAAGAGTCGACTCTGAATTATTAAAGCGAGTCGTTTTTAAAACGAATCCCATGCCTGCTCATGTTGAAGTCAACATGAAACATTAGCATATTGCCCGCCCACTCCTTGGTCTTTTGGTGTTGGTCTGAATGAAAATGCAAATTCATTCTTTGCCACCAGGTGGTGCTTTTAGAGCAGTAAATTAGTGGTTTCCCCGTTAACGCTGTACACCACACCAACGCTGCTTAGCAGGCATTACAGGCGAGATGAAATGAAAATGAGACCAATCAGACCATTCACCGCAGATTAGCATCACACAAAGGATGGGTTTGGAAAAATTAATCGTTTAGTGAATCGTTTGGCAGTCGTTGAGCAGTAAGGTAAAAATAAATGCATATTATAAGACAATGAAAGTGTTTTTTGACCTTGCATGCATGTCAACCTGCTGTTGGGGACTCCCAAAACCAAAATATGAACCTTTCATTACCCATAATAGGGACACTTTAAAAATATTTTTGTAACATTCACAATATGACCAGGAATTTGTATTTATAAACTAAACAAGGTCAGTTGGGATTTTGTCAATGATATTTTTGTTTACATTATGTGTTCAGGGATAAGAGGGATTTTGTGTCGGCGGGTGCAGCGGCTGGAGTTGCGGCTGCCTTCGGGGCACCCATAGGGGGCACACTCTTCAGTCTGGAGGAGGGGTCGTCCTTCTGGAACCAGGCCCTCACATGGAAAGTGGTATGTGGATATATTATGTAGGATTTTGGTCATGCATTTTTGGTCTGTGCTGAGAAAGTTCATTTTATAATTCTCTCTCTCTCTCTCTCTCTCTCTCTCTCTGTATTAAAGTTGTTCTGCTCCATGTCAGCCACTTTTACACTCAACTTCTTTCGTTCTGGAATCAACTTTAATAAATGGGGATCATTCCAGCTGCCTGGCCTGCTCAACTTTGGAGAGTTTAAAGTAAAAAAGCTACAGAAATACATCAAAGCCCTTTATGATATGCATTCACGTTGTGTTGATATGTAAATTAATATGGAAATAATCCTGTCATGACCTCTTCATTTTTCATTTAATCATTTACATTTAGCAGATGCTTTTATTTATTCTTTTAAATAAATAGAAAAAAAGTAGAATAAAGTTAGAACAGAAAGTCCTAGCATTAGTTCTCTTCTACACTTTTATTGTGAATGACTCATTATCAGTGCATGCTATTCTAAAAAAAAAAAAAAATTATTAAATTGTATGACATTCTAGTTGAAGGATTTTTTTTTCTTTTATATTATTTTCTCCTGATTTCAACTAGGCCACTTGGGCAGAAAAAGAAAAAAAAGTTTACCAATGCCAAAATGCAGTTTATTCATCATTATTTTAGCCTTCTATTATAGGTAATGCAACCATTTTAAAAGAAATAGTTAAAGGAGTAATATAAAGTTAATTAATGTGATGCACACTGATAATAAAAATGAATGAAAACTATTGGGGTAAATGAACTTGACTTTCAGTCTCCACATTCGGTCACTTGTGAATGGGTTTTGCGTGGACTTCTGAGTAATCCAGGAATTATTGGAAAAACAAATCAATCTGGTTTGTGGTGTTAACTTATCTATTTTTCTTTGCTTTCTGCAGTGTGTAGACGGAGATAAGACGTGTCATTTGTGGACGGCAGTAGATTTGGCGTTTTTTGTGTTGATGGGGGTGGCAGGAGGTTTGCTTGGCGCTCTCTTCAACTGCATCAACAAACGCCTTGCAAAATACCGCATGAGAAACGTTCACCCCAAAGCAAGATTCATCAGGTACCCAAGAGAGATCTGGGTTATGGATTTGTATTGAACAAAACTAATCAAAACAACTGGAGACTTGACCTGCTCAGATAACAGGAGGGAAGCTGTCTGACGCTGTGTTTGTTTGTTTGGCAGGGTGCTGGAGAGTCTGCTGGTGTGTATGGTGACCACACTAGTGATCTTCGTGGCGTCAGTGACTCTGGGGGAGTGTCGAGATTTAGCTTCTACCAATAACAACACATCAACACAGGTCAGTCTCACACCTGCTTCCTTTCCCTCTTTTAACTTCAGGCTTTCATTCTTTCTTTTACTGCTCTTTTTCTCTGTTGCTCTATATATATATTATTTCTATGTGACTGTGTGAGACTATAGCAGTACAGTCTGTTCCTCTTTGTAGCTCAATATGGCCAAAAACAACTCCATTATATAGGAAGAGACCATTTGACGGACATATACAATGACCAATCATAGTTAGTTTCTTTTCCATCTCATTTTAAGGTGGGTAAAACGTATAAACAATCAGTCAGCAATGATACTGATTGAAGTTTCAGAAACATTAAGTACAGATGAAGACATCATTGTAAGTAAATATAGCTTGCTGAGATGAAATAACAGTAGCAAGCTACTCAATTGCTGAGATATAGGATGTTCACGTTTGTAAACCGGTTGTTCTTATAAAATTAGAACTTGCCATCCTGAGAAAGTTGTACTTTTTGTGTGCAGTCCGTTAGTGCAGTAATGGTTTGTTGTGCAGGGGTCTGTAAATGAGGAGGTGAACTCAACCATACGACGCTTCTTCTGCTACAACAACACATACAATGACATGGCAACCCTGTTCTTCAACCCTCAAGAGGTGGCAATCCACCAGCTCTTCCACCAGAATGGTAATAACATTACATGCAGCGATATACTGTTTATGATCTGTTTGTGTTAATTGCCACATGACAGCATATTTTGCTTTTGTTGATTGCATTGCCCCCTTTTCTCCTGCAACTTAGTTTCTTCATAGACATTTCAGAATAGTTTTATGCCTTAAACTTTACCCCAAAATATGAAATTATAATTTTTCTCCACCTCTATCTGTGTTAGAGCCTCTAGATTGTTCCAAAAGTCATATTATAATCACGTTATTTACTATGGTCAATATTGAGATCACAGTTAATCAGTGAGTTTGGAAACATCATGCATGTATTTAGTTTAACAGTGGATTTTCTTTGAACTTCAAATATACGCTGCTGTTCAAAAGTTTGGGATCAGTAAGAATTTTTTTTTTTCTTTTTTTTTAAGTCTCATAACAAGTCTCATGCTTATCAAGAATGATTTCTGAAGGATCATGTGACACTGAAGACTGGAGTAATGATGCTGAAAATTCAGCTTAGCAACACAGGGATAAATTACATTTTACTATACATTGCAATAGAAAACAGTTATTTTAAATTCCAATATTATTTCACAATAGTACTGTATTTTTATTTTTAATTTTTTTTTTCTGTATTTTTGATCAAATAAATGCAGCCTTGATGAGAGAGAGACTTCTTGAGAGACTTCTTTATATAAAAAAAAAATTAAAAACCACTCTGATCCCAGACTTTTGAATAACAATGTAGTTCAACTTAAAAAGCAAACAAACAAAATATTAAAAATTCAGGTAAAAAAAACAAAAAAAAAACACACCCACTCTTAATTAAATGAGATCAAAATAAGTAAGATCAACTGCAGTGCCCTACCACAACTTACTGAAATCTATTCTGCTTTACAGGTAAAGGATGTGCTGGATTTATAATACAAGACAAAATGGAATAATCACTTTTATCTTGTTTTCATAGTCATGGAAATAAAGTTTGATTAAACAGCATGCCTGTATCTCTATGATGTTGTGCTTTGTAGAAATCGTTTCTGAGAAGTGCATATCACTATACCTCTTTATTTTCGGTCTCTTTTCTTTGTCTGGTTTTGTCGACAGCTACCTTCAGTCCCGTCACCCTCTCGCTGTTCTTTGTGCTGTATTTTTTTCTGAGCTGTTGGACATACGGTGTGTCCGTCCCCAGTGGTCTGTTTGTCCCGTCTCTTCTCTGTGGAGCTTCACTTGGGCGTCTAGTGGCCAATGTCCTCAAAATGTAAGATTTATTCCTGTTTACAATCTCTTAAGAACTACCAAGGGCACCTGCTGGAACAGGACACACATATTTATTGTGTCTTGTGCATCATATAATTTCTTAGCCTACACTTATGTTGTTTTTAATGTGTGCAATTGCAGTAACTTCCACATGCAAATATATTCGGGGACCTTTGCCTTGATTGGAGCAGCTGCCTTTCTAGGAGGTGTGGTCAGAATGACCATCAGCCTGACAATCATCTTAATTGAATCCACCAATGAGATCACATACGGACTTCCCATTATGATAACACTGATGGTAGGAAAACAAATTCACACATCAAGTTCTGATATCGGTTTGTTTTTTATGTTGTATGGGAAGTCATCATCTAGGATGTTTGTGTAATAATGACTACAATTATTTTAATTAGTACTGGACAACGATTAATCGCATCCAAAATAAAAGTTTTTTTGTGTGTGTACTGTGTATATGTTTTATGTATATATAAATACGCACACATACAGTATATATTTTGAAAATATTTACATTTACTTGTTTTATACTATATAACACATGCATGTATACATTTAAGAAAAATGTGTTTGTTTGTTTATATATGCATAATAAGTATATACACACACATTATGTAAACAAAAACTTGGATGCAATTAATCGTTGCCCAGCACTAATTTCAATTATATCAGATCACATCCTTTATGAATGTCTTCCTAATATAGCATACTTAGAATTTTATGATGTAAAAAAATATAACTTCAATGCACACTACTTACTGGCACTGTGTGATTTGTCAGGTGGCCAAGTGGACAGGAGATTTCTTTAATAAGGGAATATATGATATTCATATTCACCTGAAGGGAGTCCCACTGCTGGAGTGGGAAACAGAGGTCGAGATGGACAAGTGAGGAGATCTTATTATTTGTGGCCCAGAAGTGTTTAAATATTAAGCTACACTTAAAAATGTCTGTTTCATAGCATTATTTGTCATCTAATGCATGTTCTTTGAAAAGAAATTGATGTTTTGTTATCTAATGCAATGATAACCATACATCAAATGTCCAAATACTGTAGTGCTTTCATTTTATTTATTTATTTTTTTTTTACCTCAGATTTCTCTTGATTTGTCTTTTAGATTAACAGCCAGTGACATCATGGAGCCCAACCTGACATACGTGTATCCTCACACTCGGATCCAGTCTCTGGTCAGCATCCTGAGGACCACAGTCTATCACGCTTTCCCCGTCGTCACCGAGAACAGAGATAATGAGAAGGAGTTTATGAAGGGCAATATCCTCATAAGCAACAATATCAAATTTAAGGTACAGCATGACAGTATTGAACTACAGCATTTTGACCACAAGATGGTGCAAATGATCTTCTGTCTTTAAATGTCTCGCTCGGTAGCACTGAATTGATTTTATTAGCTTTGTTTGATACTCAGATCATATACTTTAAGGAGAGGTGTAATATTACTTCTGAGTGATCAGACTTTTTTTGTATGGTGAATGGATGATAAAAAGGACTATGCTAAAGTAAGGAACTGAGCCATAATTAGAGATCCGATTATCATAGAAAATTGGAGGGTGGATGTTTTGACTTAAACTAATGCAGTTTTTCACATTCGCTATATGTTTGTTCTCAAAACAGATTGTACAAACAGCACCACACAATGGATTGCCTGCAAAAGCTTGTAACTTGCTCAAAATCCTGTGCTCATCTGTCAAAAGCATCTATTTACTTTCGTGTTGTCAATATTATGTCAGTATTTCCTGATGTAAAGTATGGCTACAGTTTTGATGACAATGATTGAAAAAGCATGAAATCACCATTAGAGCTTTGCTAGAAAGTTTGTTTTCCTTGTTCCTCCCTTTTTCTGAAATTTGTGCAAAATTCATCATTGCATGTTATTCTTTAAAAAAAAAAAAAAAAAAAAAGTTTTTCATTAATACGTAATAACTTTCTTTACCACTAAAATGATGTTTAATCCACTGTCCACTTTCAAAATCCAACCTAATCCAAATGGGTTGATTAAGTCCTACATTATTTTAGTGTGAATATTCATTTTGACTTTGGAAATATTCACATTATTTCACATTATACAAAAGGTTCACATCATCGAGGAGAAATGCTGTTTCATGTTGTCTTTAAAACGACTAGAAACTCACAGATTAAATGACAATGTTGCCTCTATGTATTAATTGATGTTTGTTTATAATACATGAACAATGTTCATTTAACTTCAAAATGTAAAATTTAATGTATTGTGAAAATAAACTAATGTTAACCTATTAGTATTCAAATGCAGAAATTAACATCAACCGGGATTAATAATTCTGCAAAATGATTGTTCATTGTTAGTTCATGGTACTTATTGCAATAATGTTAACAAATTGAACTTTATAGTTTGTCTTTTTGTTTCCATGTCCAAAAACCCCAGTTTCTCTCTGACGTTTCCTCTCCTTCAGAAAAGCAGCGTGTTGACGCGTGCGGGGGAGCAGAGGCGGAGGTGTCAGTCCATGAAATCATACCCGTCAAGTGAGCTGCGCAACGTGTGTGACGAGCAGGCTGCTGTGGAGCCGGCGGAGGAAGGGCAGGACATCCTTCAGCAGATGCTGGAGAGGAGGTTAGTCGACCAACTTTGACCTCCAGAACTATTAGCACCCTGTTCCTGCTGAAAAGCATCGATCGTCTGACATTACACAAGATGGATTTGTATGTAGTGTATATTATCACAAATCTTTTCTCCACATTCTGTACTTTTGTAGCATGTATAGCTCCTGGAAGCCCACTTTTAATTTTATTCATGGTTTCCTACAACGAAAACAGTGTTTAGTGACACACTTTGAATTTAACAGGCTTTTTACTCCTTTACCTTTAAGATTTCCATATGTGACCCAGCACCACAGTCATAAGGGTCAATTGTTTTCAGAACATGAGAGCTGGATAAAGAAGCTTTCCATTGATGTATGGTTTGTTATGATCGGACAATATTTGGCCCGAGATTCAACTATTTGAAAATCTGGAATCTGAGGGTGCAAAAAAATCCAAATAATGAGAAAATCGCCTTTAAAGTTGTCCAAATCAAGTTCTTAGCAATGCATATTACTAATCAAAAATGAAGTTTTGATATACGGTAGGACATTTACAAAATATCTTCATGGAACATGATGTTTACTTAATATCCTAATGATTTTTGGCATAAAAGAAAAATCTATAATTTTGACTCGTACAGTGTACTGTTGGCTATTGCTACAAATATAACCGTGTGACTTAAGCCTGTTTTTGTGGTCCAGGGTCACATATTTAATCCAAGGCAGACTATCGTGGCAATTTTCTGTTTTAATAAAGGCATGAGACAAAGTCTTTTGAAGATTCATTTTCCTGCAAGAAAAGGTCAACAGTCATACAGGTTGGCTGCAGAGTGTGACAGAGAGATACGTTGCCTCAGCATTTATACCCTAATCAAGTCTCATCCGATCATACTGCATATTCAACAAATGTGTCCATTTATGGCTTGTTTCCACTGAGCGGTATGGTACGCAATTTTGTCCGTTTCCATTGTCAGAAGTTGTGAATGGTACCAAAATAGCGAACCGCACCGTACCACGAGGGTGGAGCTAAACTCACTGCAGAACGCTGATTGGTTGACTAGAATCGTCACTTTTGCGTGATACAAGGGGCTACAGCTGCTTCTTCACTCGTTCCGCTCTGATGTAAATAAGCCCAACACTCACAGACAGCAGAGTGCGCAAACACAAAAAAAATATAACTGTTTTATAATTTTTATATTTTCACACAGACAATAGCCACTTCTCGATATGCGTTCTTTTCTATTCTTGTGAAACGCCATTGCCCAATAACCTGCGTAATTTTCAAAATATTACTGTTATTTTGGCATGAAATGGTAGATTTAAGAGTTTTTCAGGCGAGAATGTAGTTGTTTAAAACTCAAATCTGCGGTTTATTTATAAAGATAGCAAATTTACCAAATAGGCGCTATGCCAATTTCAGAGCTCCAGGGGATCACCGGGCGCTCAGCGCCCATGTATACGCATAGAGCAGCCTTAGCTCGGCTTTTGTCTTTATTTCCTCTTATGTAAGCCTCTTATATTTTGTACTTCTACTTTTATAATGGCTATTGTTCATTAAAACTGACATTTAACAAAAACAGGCAGAGTTGTGCTTATTGTCGCGCTTTATCGTCGATGGCTACTTTCTGGCATACACCACACCTATCAAGTAAGGATACTGTTCTTGCACTGTTGGATCATGGTGTTCGGTCCCGAATCGTACCGTACTGTACTGACCCGTACCGCTTGGTGGAAACTAGCCATTAAGGTATGTAACTATGTCCCCTAGATGCATACTAGTCTATAAAGTATTTAATGCAAATTCTTCTCTAAGAAGCTAGGTCCAAAAGAATGTTTCACACTTGTCTTGCGCACACACACACACACACGCACACGCACACACATCAAATAGATTTCCTGTTGTCTTTCAGCTCATCGAAAATTGAAGCATGTTAATAAGGCGTTTAGAAAAGCAACACTCTTTGGTAGAGTGAAGCAAATAAAGCAAATAATAATAATTAAGATAAAAATGACATTTCCTCCACACAGACCAGTTAGCTGAATATTAAATATTGTAAATCTAGATCATATGTTAACACGCTGACATTTTTTGCTGTGTCTGCTATCTGTTGTTGATGTTGGCAGACACGTGCCGTACCCAAACCTGTACCCGGACCAGTCTCCCAGTGAGGAGTGGACCATGGAGGAGAGGTTCCGGTCGCTCACCTTTCATGGGCTCATCCTGCGCTCACAGCTCGTCAACTTGCTGATCCGCGGCGTCTGCTACGCTGAAAACCAGTCGGTCAGACCCCTCCTCCTCGATTCTTCTCTCTTCCTCCCTTTTGTTTGTTCTCTTCCTGTCTCTTTACCTTTTCTCCTGCCTTTATTTCCCACCTCGATTTTCCTAATCTTACTCTATTAGTCTTTTTAAAGGCGGTCAGATCATCCCTTATGGTTATGCCCTGTACTTTTTCACTATTACTTGAAAGTGAATATGACATTATACTGATTCAATTTACTTTATTAAGAACCGTTTCTGGTTTTATGTGTTTCATACATAGTATTTTATTAAAATGTAAAATCCACCATTTTGCAAATGCAATCAAGGCAGTGCAGGCATGGATTAAGAATATTATTAACTAATGTTCTAACATATTTCAACCAATCAAATCCCACCAAGTAAAATCAAGTCCTGAACACTACATTATTTATTGCTTGATATTCTGCTTCACTCAGAAGCTATGAACATTATACAAGAAATGTACTTGATTGCAGAGAGAAAAATTAGTCTTCATAATCATCAAAATGTAATAACTTTACCTTTTTTTTTTTTTTACTTTTTTTTTTAATGGTGTCGCCAAGCCCTCCTGTTTTCTTAACCACGTTTCACAACCCAATGAATTCTATTGAATGTGCATATGTAGTGTGCTTTAAATCTTAAAAGTATATCTTCAAAAACTGTACTTGCAGTTACAGTACTTGCAATATAACTGTACTTGCAATATAAGGCTACTTAAGTGTTCTTGGAGTGTACATAAATGACTGTTTCTTAACTCACTTAAGTAGTTAAGTGCACTTTGTTGTAATGTGTAACTTAAAGTATTTTAATTTAAATTTGTCATGCTTTAAAGAACATTTGATGTGTTGACTGAATACTAAAGTACATGATCATAATTTGAAATATTTTGTTATTCGATATTACATTCAATTTTGTACTTAATCACATTTAAAAATGACGACACAAGTTTCAGTAGAAATTTTATTTATCATAAATGCTTGTCAGTATATTCTGCTGTCAACTTATTTTAAGTCCTACTTAATAAATTATAATAATTAAATGAATGCAATATAAAGATACATCCCAGCAAGTTTTATTTATTTATTTTACATGTATTTTATGTATTTATTTATTTTTCACTTGGTAGATCTCAATGAGTTTCTCATCTGAAAAGTAGATCTCCACACAAGAAAGTGTGGGCACCCCTGATGTACAGTAAGCTTTTAATACAGTAAGCTTTCAGTGAAGCAACTCAGCGTTCCTTCATTACTAGTTCTAAAGGGATGTTTTGGGGTTAGTAACAGAGGCTTGGGTTCAGCTGTTAAACTGTCAAAATTAGATTTGAATCCATGGTGGAAAGGCAGTTCTGCACAAAAGAGGGTTCTTTAAAGGGATACTCCACCCCAAAATGATCACTTACCCCCATGTCGTTTCAAACCCATAAAACCTTCGTTTGTCTTCGGAACACAATTTAAGATATTTTGGATGAAAACCGGGAGGCTTGTGGCTGTCTCGTTGACTGCCAAGTAATTAACACCGTCAAGGCCCAGAAAAGTATGAAACACATCGTCAGAATACTCCATCTGCCATCAGTGGTTCAATCGTAACGTTATGAAGCGACGAAAATACTTTTTATATGGAAATAAAACAAAAATAATGACTTTATTCAACAAATAGGCACCGTAGCGCCATTTTGGAGAATGTCCCCTGGCCACAAAATGCTTACACTCTTCTGTGTCAGCCGCGACACAGGGATACGTCTTATATGTAGATTTATGCTTTTATTTGATTGGCAGTCAATGAGACAGCCACATGCCTCCCGGTTTTCATCCAAAATATCTTAAATTGTGTTCCAAAGACAAACGAAGTTTTTATGGGTTTGAAACGACATGGACAGTCACAAGTCTCCCGGTTTTCATCTAAAATTTCTTAAATTGTGTTCCGAAGACGAATGAAGCTTTTACGGTTTTGGAACGACATGGGGGGAAGTGATTAATGACACAATTTTCATTCTGGGGTGGATTAACCCTTTAAAGATGGCCTGCCGTTGTCTCAATTTCTTTTCTTTTTTTTTTTTTATTTACATACTTGTGCCATCAAACTGTTATATAAATGCGATATCACACGAGTAGCCGTGAGATATGTTATACAGCCATATCTCACGGCTACTCGTGTGATATTCCTCTTTTAATTCCAAATAAAATGCAATTAAGACTCTGCTTGTTTGCATGTAAGAATATTCTTTTACTATTTCTATAATAAGTACTTTTTTTCTTTTTTTTCTTTTTTTTTGAAGAATGCTAGTGTAGTACTTTTTCACAAGGGTCTGTTTAGCAGCATTAGCAGTAATCAGAGTGAGAAACATTGATATATTTGAACTGTAGATGCAACCAAATACATTTGAGAGCAGCCTCTCTCTCTCTCTCTCCTCTGCCCTCTGTAGAGCGCCTCACAGCCACGGCTCTCTCATTCAGAGATGACTGAAGATTACCCACGATTCCCTGACATCCACGATCTCGACCTGGCCCTTCTCAATCCACGCATGATTGTGGTAAAGTCCTCTGACCTGTCAGACTCTTCAGGGGAATGTCGTGACGCTCACAGCAGTTCATAAACTAGTGCTCTATATCCAGTTATCTGGGATGTGTGTTGTTGGTGTGTGTGATGGCTGTTAATTGGTGATAATTGGAAGTGTGTGAGTGCTCTTGTTGTAAAGTGAGCTTTGCAGTGATGACAGTTTGTTCAGCGGTCTCTCTCAGACATAATTAGACTCATTTGTCTCTAATTTTTTTTTTTTTTCTTCCTTAAACAGGATGTGACTCCTTACATGAACCCTTGTCCATATACAGTCTCTCCAAATACACGCATCTCCCAAGTATTCAATCTGTTCAGGACCATGGGACTTCGACACTTACCTGTAGTCAATGCGGTGGGAGAGGTACGTCTGAAACGCAAACATCTAAACAAGCTGTTAGAAATACAGGTGCATCTCAATAAATTAGAATATCGTGGAAAAGTTCATTTATTTCAGTAATTCAACTCAAATTGTGAAACTTGTGTATTAAATAAATTCAATGCACACAGACTGAAGTAGTTTATTGATATGCACCTTGTACAGTGTCAAAATATAGAAGCAACTTTCTGTCTTCAATTTTTTTGTGTATTCATTTATACTTTTTAAGGGAAAGTTCACCCAAAAATTCTGTCATCATCTATTATTTAGGGCTGTAAATTATTATTATTCTTTTGGGTAGACAGTGAATCAGTTAGGTGTTCAATTAAATTCGGGAAATTTTTTTGCAAATTCAGAATGACCTGATTCTTATTCACAATGAAATCTGATTTGATTTCAATTAATGATTTGATTTTTGTATTTCAAAGTGCATTTGTAGAATGTAAATGTAGGGCTGGGCAGTAATCCAATAACGATAATTATCGTGATCTACATATCGTTTTATCGAGGAAAATTATATTTCGCTAAGCGTTCGATATTGTCTATTTGCCAAAAGCGGAACGAAACGGCGTGAATCGTTTGACTCGCGCCACACGGAGCGTTTATCAGCTCGGATCAAAGGTAAAAGTGCCGCGCGGCGCGAGCTCACTACAGCAGATGTGTTACTCGGTCACGCCAGCACTAAGCAGACGAACACAAATGACTCTGTGATTTAAACTACTTCAATCTACGCATCGCCGTCATTTACCATGGATTTACTGTAGTACTGCACCATGGTATTGTGGCAGAAATTTGGGATATTCACACTGAATTTTATTACAGGAGTAATGGTAATTATAGTATGTATTTCTGATTAAGCTATAGCATGTGTGCATTTATACTGAATGTTTTCTGTATATTATAATTATATTTTTACCATGGTATTGAGGTGCTGTATGTGTGGTTTTAACTGTGTTTATCATGATTTAAATGCTACTATGAGAGACTAATGCTTTATTAATAAAAAAAAGAAAACCTTAGTCAGAATAAATTTAATCATATAAAACTGGTTGCCACAGTTTTTACAGATGTTACTGATTTTGATAATGAACACACATTTACCTCTGCATCCTAACTCGAGCTACTATTAAATGCATTTCTAAGGGACAAAAAAGTGATATTATTATTATTATTATTATTATTATTATTATTATTATTATTATTATCAGGCAACCCAAAACTGTTTCTTGATTTGAAACAATATCACTGATTAGCACAAGCAGAAACTAAGAAATTATTTTTTTTTAGATATTTATTTTGTTAAGGAAAAATTAACAGTCTGGGTTCTACAACTTTCACTTTGGAGCAAAAATCTGGCTTTAAACGTGAATGAAATAAAGATTTGACATTTATCATGATAATTATTGATATCGACTGATATGAAAAAAAATATCCTGATAATTCTTTTGGCCATATCGCCCAGCCCTAATGTAAATGCTTCTCCTAATGTACAATGTTATTATAGTTAATTAAAACTTAAAACTAAAACCATGATATAAAAAAGAGATTTTTTTTTTTACTTGAAATAAAATAAACATTACCTAAAATAAAAGTGTTTTTTATCAACATTTTTTTATTTTTTTTTCATACATAGCATCCAAAATAAATAAAAAAATAAAAAAAAATAAAATAAACAGCAACAGACACATACTCAATATCTCAAAGTCCAGTCAAAGGGAGGGAGAGAGGAAATAAAAGTATTATTTAAAAAATGTATTTAAAAAAAAAAATTTAAAAAAATGCTTACCTTTTTATTTCAGCCGAGGCAACATTTCTCATTTTCATTTTATCTTGTTGTACTAAAATAATTTAAACTGAAATAAAACAATATATAAAAACTATATACATTAAATTAAAATCAAAATTACTAAAACTTGAAATAAAAAAAAATAAAAAATATATAAAAATAAAATAATTCAAAATATTAATAAAAACTTAAATGGTATCTAAGCAATACTAAAGTAACCCTAATTTGTGTGTGCAAGCAATTTATTGTTAAAATATAACTGAAACAAACAATTCATGATTCAAAAATCCATCTTTGAAGATTGAGGCATATGCATTGGCAGGATTATCTATCTATCTATCTATCTATCTATCTATCTATCTATCTATCTATCTATCTATCTATCTATCTATCTATCTATCTATCTATCTATCTATCTATCTATCTATCATTTGTATAGTGCTTTTTCACGATGCAAATTGTTGCAAAGCAGCTTTACAAAAAATGTAAGTTTCTACATTATATTTAGTAATAGCTCATCAGTGGTGACTATCTCAAGTTGATGTCCATATGGCAGAAATGTACGGTAAAAATCAAGCAGTTAGTTAATGTCATGTAATCAAACAGACGGTGAACACTATTGATTATATGTTCCGATCAAACTTATAGCAAAATCTATCTGTCTGTTTGTTTCGCAAGCTTTGCATGTTGTGCAAGAATTGTTTCATAAAGTGGTATTTTGTCATCTGTGTCTCTTTCAGATCGTGGGAATAATCACCAGACATAATCTTACCCATGAGTTTTTAGTTGCTAAACTCCGACAGCATTACATCACAATCTAAGACTCTGTCTGCGATCAAGCAGCCAAGCTTGAGTGAAGGCTTTCTCGAGGTGAGAAGAGCCGCACACTGAGGGACCTGGACCCCCACTTCAGGTCGCACCCTAAAGCCATTCCTAATATCTGCGTGGACCGCTAGAGTTCGGTACCTGACCCGCCCTCACACACACACACACACACACACACACACACGCACGCCTCATTCTAGCACTGATGCAGGTGAGGTCCCGTTCATCAGCGCCACCTGTGCTTTACCAACCTCACTCTAGCACTTTTAATTTTGTCTCTCTGAGTTCTGAATGTTTTAATAGTGCTCATAATTTCTGTGTATTTCTGAACGTTTGCTTTTGCACAAAGACTGATGTAAACCACTGACCACAGTCCTTGGTTGAAAGGGTAAATGTCATGAAAACTGTCAAGAACATGCCTGGGCCATCACCCTAAAATCAAAAGGAAGAAATATTTTTGCTTGAAGAATTTCAAAAAACATGCATTTTTTTTAGGACCATTAAGATTTTATGCATGTCTTTTTTTTTTTTTTTTTTTTTTTTTCCTCATTGCAGTTAAACATTTTCTCCAAATTACTGTACTGCCAAAATAAATTTAATACTGATCGTTAATACTGATTTAAATAAAATCAGTGCATTACTGTAATACAAATCTTTTATTTTTAAAATGTTTTTAAAAAATTACCGTAATAGAATAATCGATGAAAAGAAAGTCACCTATATCTATCTATATATATATATATATATATATATATATATATATATATATATATCATTTGAGTTATGGTAAGATATATATATATATATATCTTATATATATATCTTATATATATCTTATATATATATATCTTACTGTATATATATATATATATATATATATATTTGAGTTAACTGTAATTAGATTTTTTCAGTTAATGCCAAAAGGCAATAAAATGTTTTAAATTAGACTTCATTTACTAAACAAAAATAAACAGAATATTTTTTCTTTTCTTTGATTTGGGGTGAAATGGAAGCCTGTTTACGCCGCTGAACAAAAATTAAAAAAGGTAATTGCAACTTTATCTCACACTTCTGCCTTTTTTCTCAGATTGCAAGTTTATATCTTGCAGTTCTGATTTTTTTTAAGATGCAATTGCGAGTTTACATCACATCAGAAATTGCAAGATGTAAGCTCTCAATTGCAAGAGAAAAAAGTCAGAATTGCGAGAGTCACAATTATCTTTTTATTTTTTATTCAGTGGTGGAAATGGGCTTCCATAGAAGTGACCTTCAATGCAATTAAGGAAAAACCATTAAGCATGTGGCATTAAAGAAGTATTAGTAGACCCTTTCTAAGACTCAACAATCAAATGTATATGGATTTTCATCTCTCATAGTCATGCCATTTTCAGTAATGCCTTTTTTCTAGTGACACATTTACTCTATTTTGAAATGCAACGTAGTTCATTCTCAATTGCAAGTTATTCAATTCCAGTGTTTTGGCATTTATTCCAAGTGAAGAATGTTTTAGTTGTAATCGTGGCATTAATAATGTTTTTATGGTTCTTTTTCCCATTCCATTGAAATGCCCTGGCATTCATGACGTTGTTTTGTCAGGGAAGAAAGTTCTCAGGGTGTGTTTGTAATAATGAACTAATCAAACCACCATAAAATCACTGAATTACAGGGATTTATGTAATGCATATGCTTGTCTTCATAACTTAACATACAGTCATGATATTAGTATATCGTAATTTGACTGTGGTTTGATTTCAAGGGACTTACAAGAGCAGACTAAATGGTATTTGAAGAAATGATGGCACATTTGTATACTACACATTCCTGACATATTTTTGTTTACTGTAATTTTCTTTTTTAATTGATTTATTTAAGATGATGGATATTTTGTCACACATGCTGCAAAAAATGTTTTAATTTATGCTTTAAAATGTTGTTTATCTATTGCAGTTTTTTTTTATTGTGATGTGGAACTATCAGAGTTTTATTTGATGTGTCTTTTTAATGTATGTATTATAACATACTGTTTAATTTCTTGACTAAAAATGTGCTGCAGGTTTGGAGAGCCGACTAAACACCATCCATCTGTTATAAAAGCTTCATAAACGATATGCAAATGTTGCGTGAAGATCATTTGTGATCTCAATATTCCATTGTGATGTTGTACACTATCATTATGGTTTTTCAGGTGATTATTTTAATGCAGTAGTCAAAATAAAATATCCACCCTTGTAAGACTTGTGTTCAGTGGACTGAGTTCAGGTTTTGGTCAGAATTCATACAGCATTTATAAAACTGCTTGTATATCCTAAAATGATTAAGGAAATTCATTTTAATACTTAAGTATTTGTTGAACTGCATTCTTCCGCTAGCAGATATATTTTCTGTACAGAACATCTGCCAGTCAGCATTTATGTTTACGTATAAGTGTTTTTTATATATTTATTTGTTATTTATTTCTACAATAAAATACATATACACTACCATTTACAAGTTTGGGGTGGGTAAGATATTTAAATGTTTTTGAAAGTCTTTAATGCACATCAAGGTTGCATTCATTTAATCAGAAATGAATTGGGGAAAAAATACAACAACATTGTGAAATATCAGACAATAAGACAAAAAGTGCCGCTGAGGTGAAAAACTTTCTCAAATCCTGATGCTCTTTGGAATAAGGGATAGTTCAACTCATAAAAATCATGCAAAACCAAGGCAGTCAAGGATGAGTTAAAAGAAAAAAAACCTTTATTTTCTCATAGCTATAATGTTAAAAACGTATTGGCGCACTGGGGTAGATGCGTATCATATGCACGCCAAAACTGCATATCATATGCACGCCAAAGTCAATTTTTGCGTATCAGTACCACGAGTTTTTGTTTTTTTGTTTGGCGTACTGTTTATACGCATTTTCATGAGACCGGCAACACTGTCACTTTCTGAAGGATGCCGTCATTAAGGAACTGACTTCTGTTAGTTAAATCTATAATACGGTGAAAGAGAAATGGAGGACAAAAGAAAAACATGAGCAGCATCTGCTCATAGCAAAGTAGTGAAATGATTTAAAATTGACCCAGTTGCGATATAGCAATAAATCATATGATTTACAGGTCAAACTTTAGTTTGAGGACCAATTCTCACTATTAACTACACTGTAAAAAAAAAAAAAAAATCCGTAAAATGTACGGTAAAAAAACGGCAGTTTTAAAAAATACAAAAATACAGTAACAACATTTTAGGTTTTGCGGGTTTAACTTAAATTTACAGTTACAGTTCATTAACTGATATAATGTAAATATACCAACCTATTAAAGTACTGAAATCTGTTTTGGACCTTAGAAATATACTGATAACCATAAAATGCAAGGTAGTGATCCTGCTTGTGATGAACCAAAGCCCATCACAAGCAGCTTTTAAATAATAGCATATATAGAAGGAGCACAGTGTTGTTCACACAAACACTAAATACCATCATGGTGAGACTCATTAAACTGAAATATGCAATAAACATTAATTTAACAACATTAGATGTAACATACAACCCTAATAAACATAACTGATAAGAAAAAAAACTAAGAAACATAGTTATTTCAAAGAAAAAACATCAAATTCAAACAAAATTTGAAATTCAATGCAGGGAATTCTGGGAACGTCAGTTTCCATTTTTTTCCCTGTAAATTTTACAGGAACTTACCGTTAACCATTTAACAGGTTTTTACTGTAGCATTTTCACAGTTTTTTCCCACTAAAATCATGGCCATTTTTTACATTGTAACTATTAACTATGACTTTTGACTCCATAAACTCCTAATTTGCTGCTTATTAATAGTTAGTTGATAAGTGTAGGTACTGTGTATGATTAGGGATGTATAATATGGTTGTTTTGGCACCCCAGTGCACCTTGCTCCTCACTCCTCTACCAATCACCACGCTGACACCAGCGGAGACCCAGTTCACTTCGTTTAATGGGAGACTGGAAGTAGGGTAGAACTGAAAGGAACAAATTGAATTTAAGTACACTGAACAAGGAATATTTCACATGAATCACCAGTGTAACATAAGCATGTATGGAATAACAGTGCATATAAGTTTGCATTTATGTGTATAAAATAAACTACTGTAACATCTCTCACATGTATACTAAATACATTGCATCAAAATAAACGGTTAACATTATGTAACTGCAAGATGCATAACACATTTGAGCATGACACAGTTAACACATGGTGACACACACCTATATAAAGATTCACATGAAAGTTTGCACTTAACACAAAATTCTGTCAAATATAGGTGAATGACTTTTTAACATAAACTTACATGATACTTCTGAAAGACAAGAAATGTAGCAGATGGCTTAAGATGAAAGGAACCACAATAACTGGCTGCTCTCTTCCACGCAATAGACTGAAGCTGGTCCTATACTTTGACAAGTTGTAACTCTTAAAGCAGCAAGCATATTTTACTCTAATGTCACACATGACAACGCAATTTTCATGTAGAATATGTGCTAATAAACAGCCAATATGCTAATAATATGCATTCTAGTTAAGAGTGAGTATTGCTCCTTAAATTATGGATTTACATGTATATGCACTGTTTTATATATATTTTTTTTTTCCAGCATTAAGAGATATCTGGTCGTACAGTAGGAATGAGTCGTGTGTGATGAATAAAGAGCGTCTGCACCTGCTCCTCACTCAGTCATATTCACAGCAGAGCTCTGAGTCTGATTCATTAAGCTCTTCACGGCCGAGTGCGTGGAGCTAAACTCACTCTGACACATGCATACAGACCTCCTAATGTAGGCTGATGTGTCGGACATGGACCATTTCAGCACAGATCCGATTTCCACGAGGAAACAAGGCTCATAAAATGTTGAGAGCTAATCGTGGCATTCCTCAATGGCAAATTAGGACGCTGTCATTTTTTTGATTCTAGTTTATCTGTGGTTTTGTACTAAGGATGCACATCCTAGTGAATGAGAAAGGCAACACATTCATGGACTATTACAGGTCAGACACAGGACTTTCGTGACAAGACTCTTGATAAGAAGCTCTGTGATGTAATACTAGTTCATAAGTGCAGATTTCACTCAATTTTGTCATATTTCAGCAACTGCTTTGTCTAGATTACAAATACATACTCAAAAAAGTTTAAACTTTAAACATTTTTATTGTATACCAGATCAAAACCATGTTTAAACCATGATGAGCTAAACAAAAAAATATCCTTTCAATATTAATTAAATGAAAAAAATACAATGTAAAAAAATACCAAAACATATCTAATATTATTTTAGTTTTTATATAATGTAATAGTATAATGTTTAGTTTTTATATAGTTTTTAATCATTTAAAAATATATAAATATATATCCTTGCAAATATTATTTACAGTGCCCTCCAAAAGTATTGGAACAGTAAAGACAAAATTGCTCTGTTGGCTGTGGAGTCAAGACATTTACAAATTTACAAAACTACAGGATGTCTCATTTTATTATTGGGTGATTCAACACATAGATGTTTTACCAGCTGAGAAGTTCAGCACTTTTAGAGTTTCATCCCTCTGTCTGATGTGAGCATAAGTACTGAAACAGTTGCCTCGCAGGTCTTTCTAAGTGATCAGCTGTGTCCTGTTGCATTAATTCTCCAGATATTAAAAGCAGGGAATGTGTCGTATCAGTTATATCCATTACTTCTGCATTCTGAATCTTGCATTCGATGACGACACACACAAACCAGGATGAAGAGGGAGCTGACTTTGAGAGAAAAGCAAACAATTTGGATGCTAAAAGAAAAGAGGAAGTCAGTTAGAGCTATAGCAAAAACAAAGTTTGAAAACCACCAGTGACGCCAGAAACCAACAACTACCTGATCGGCTGAGAAAACAACAGTAGTTGATGACAGACTAATCATAAAAGCTGTGAAAATGAGCCCTAAAAGACGTGTCTGTAAAATCAACAACAACTTCCAGAAAGCTGGGGTGATGCTCTGACAATCTACTGTCCTCAGGAGACTTTGACTCAGAATTACAGATGCTACACAGCAAGATACAAACCTCTGACCAGCACCAAAAATAGAAAGGCAAGATTAGAGTTTTCAAAAAAGCACAAAGGTGAGCCAGAAGAGTTTTGGAGCTGTGTTTATGGGCCGATGAGACAAAGATGAACCTTTATCTAAGTGATGGGAAAGAAAAAATGTTGAGAAAAAAGGGAACTGCAGTGATCCCAAGAGTACAGCCTCATCTGTAAAGCATGGTGGAGGTGGTGTCGTGGCATGGGCATGCATGGCTGTCTCTGGAACAGGCCTCTCAACTTTACTAATGACTTAATGTATGATGACAGAAGCAGGATGAATTTGGAAGGGTACAAAACCATCTTGCCTGCCAATATTCAAGAAAATGACACCAGATTCATTGGGAAGTGCTTCATATTGCATCAGGACAACGACCCAAAACACCCTGCCAGTTCAGTCAAGGAATTTATAAGGGCAAAGAAATGGAAATAGAGGTCTGCATTCCCGCGGCTCTCCCGCGGGACCCGACCAGATTCCTGGATTAAATTCCCGAATAAAACGCGGCAGCGGTCGGTAACTCTGGTGTAATTTGAACGGGAGCGGGCGGTTTAACAATATCCTGTTCCCGACGTCCTTTCAGAACAGCATATCTGCACTTTATTCTCATTGACCACCGGTACAGCCTACACTCCGCTCTGTTATGCAGGCGCTGCACACATGAATCAGTGCTCTCTGCGTCACGCGTTTCATTTGCGGGGTCTGTGCAGCGCAGCATAACGGTCCTCAGAGCAGGTTGTAGCCCACCGGTGGTGACAGAACAGGCGGGTTGTCGATGAGTGACAGAGCAGAATAAGGATGGAGCAAAGTGAGGATGCGCTGTCCTTGAATAACGTTCAACTCGGTTTTGTTTATATTGTTTATTAAATGACAGGTGTCATATTTATTTATTTTTCTCTGCGACACTTTTCCTACTGTGTTAACAGCAAAATGTTAAACTTTAGTATTTTGACGAGAGGAATAAAAAAACTAAAAAACTATTTTTGTACAACCTACTTTTATTTTTTCTCTGCGACACGTTTCCCTATTGTGTTGTAAATGTTGAAACGAATTGTATCCTGACAAGACGAATAAAAATACACCTTTTTCTTACTATGTTGGCAGCAAAATGTTAAACGAATTTTATGTCTTCTTTAAAATGTTAAAATTCGTCTAACATTTTGCTGTCAATAAATTCAAAACTCTTGACAAGACGAATAAAATAACAAATACAATTTTGTTCAGATTACACGTTTATTTGTTAGCCTATCTCTCTTTCTTTTAGTAGAGGAAATTTAAATGTTAGATTCTGGAAACGAGATTTAAATTTTGCGGGAACGGTCGGGTGAACAAAGAGTGAATATATGGCGGGAACGGGTGGGTGCGGAATAAAACCTCGCGGGAAAATGGTCCCGCGCAGACCTCTAAATGGAAAGTCTTAGATTGCCCAAGTCAATCTCCAGATTTAAATCCGCTTGAATATGAATTTCACCAGCTGAAGAGGAGAGTAAAGGCAGAAACTCCTCAAAACAAGCAACAGTTGGAATTGGCTGCATTAAAGGCTGGGAAAAGCATTTGAAAGCATGAGAGCAAGAGGCTGGTGATGTCTATGGGTCACAGACTCACTGCTGTGATTGAGCGCAAGAGATCTGCAACTAAATAATAGCTTTTAATCTTTTATATCTGCCTTATGTTCAACTGTCCCAATACTTATGCTCACATCAATGAGTGGGATGAACTCTAAAAGTGCTGTTCTTTTTATTTGGTAAAACATGTATGTGTTGAAACGGCTAATAATAAAACGTGACATTCTGTAATTTTGTCTCATATTATCTTTTCATCATATTTGCAAATGTCTTGACTCCACAGCCAACAGAGCAATTTTGTCTTCACTGTTCCAATACTTTTGGAGGGCACTGTATTAGTACAAATATATTAATATTACATTCCATCACAATGAACAATACTGCCACAACAATTTTCAAAAGTTAGTGTCTTTCTTTACTACGGGGACAATAGTGTCTGTGAAGAACATGCTTGAAATTAAAAATAAAATGTGAAGAAGAGAGAGAAAAATCATCACTTGAGTAAATCACAGTAAATACTTTTGTGTGGGGTTTTCACTAAAGCTTCTCAAATGATATAAAAAGTGTGAAAATGTATAAGAATTGTAAGAAATGAAATAAATGAAACATTATTAATGTGGGATACATAATATTCTAGCTATTTTTTTTTTTCAAAATATTTTAAAATTGTAATTTCCGTCACTGCCATTAGCATAATTTGAAGAATATAATATAATATATAATTTTCATGACTTTCAGACAGAATTCTCCAATGATGCATGCGGTGTCTGCTGGGTGTGGGGGAAAAAAGCGTTTTAAGAGACTTTATTTTATAAAACATGTCCATATTGACTACAGTATGTGGTGATATTCACTCAAGTTGAGTCACTTTTTGACTGTCGTCTCAATTTCCTCGAATTGACCATGTACACACTCTGTTACTTCTGTCAGTCCTTTCAAGATTCATGGATGAAAAACCCTGTCCTGACAGAGATGTACCCGACTGTCTGCCACCTGGGGGGCATTTTGCCTATGGACATACATCAAATCTGCCACTTTATCTCTCGGTGCAGTGAATGAACCCTCAGACTAACACCAGTCCTCACCCTCAGCTCTGACACGCTTGCAGGCTGCTCGTCTAATTGGAGGAGATGTAGTTCCCGCTCGTTCTCCTGTCACTGCCATCTCACTGGATTCACACCAGACCCAAGACATCAGTCTCTAGCAGTCTGTTAGTGTGTGACACGAAGTTTCTAATAAGAGCAGCGGTCTGAGCGGAGGCATTATTCATGCAATCAGGAGCGAGCCCGCTGAGCTTGTGTAATAGGATTAAGGCTGACATGGCTGGAGTTTTTTAAGGTTAGCGCAGGTGTTGAGAAGCTCAGGAGTAATAAGCACCTGCAGCTGTTGGACTCATTATAGTGCAGTGCTGATGTGTCCTGTAATGAGTCTGATAATGGCCATTAGAAGAGATGGCGTGGGTGGTAAATGAGTAGATTCCTCATGAATGGGAGAAGGGGGCTCAGTGGTGAGCTTACGTGTTTCTGTGTTAGTTAGATATTGAGTTTTGTTTCGTGAAAATCTAAAAATGATTCAAAAACCAGGATTTGGGTATCATTTTATTATCACTTTCTGCAATTAAAACCCCTTGAAATCTGTTCATACTGTTCTTGAAACAAAATGGCATTTTACATTTTATTTCTAAGTACAGAAATGTAACCAAAAGAAATAACAGCACAAACAAATAGCAAGTTTATCTGGGTCTGTTATTCTTCATTAAAAGCAGAATTGCACACCAATCTCATAAATGAATGCAGAATAAGTAATACATTATTAATGCACATAATTATCGTGATTTTTGCCATATATTGTATTTCAACATACTTAGCACTCAACTACTTGTACATAATAAATATATATCAAACAAATATTAACCATCAGATAATATATAAAGCACAACAGGCATTGCAAAATATAGACACATTTTGTAACAGTCTTGTTGGTTTCCACGTTTCAAGACTTGAACGAAAATTTCCACGCAGATCAGTTTAACATGCATTTTGTAACATTTTAATTTTATCTTTGTTTTCTACTCTACAAATTTGCTTTCTGTGTCAACTATAATTGTAATACATGCAGTTTTTATGAGCTCATATTTATACTACACCATAAAAGTAAGGCCCAATATGCTGTTAATATGTTTATTTTTCACAGATGGCTTTTTTCCCCCCACATATTTTAAATTACAGATTGTATTGTGTTTTATAGGCAGCACTTTAAAATAAGGTTCCATTAACATGATATTAATGTTCATTTTTACATTATTAAAATAAAAAGTTGTATCTGTTAATATGGACCTGAGCCAACATGAACTAAAACTGTATTTTTATTAACTTAACTTAAAAAAGGTGAATATATACTGCAATAAATACATTGCTCATTGTTAGTTAAGGGTAGTTCATACATTAACTAATGTTAACTAATGAGACCTTTACAGAAAATTACAGTATCTTTTATTTTTCTAAAAAAATTGTTTCCACCTCACAGTTAACATGAGATATTTGTTACTTTTAAGTTCATTTGACACACAGGACCATGTAAAATTACTTATTAAAGACAAAGGTAATTAAAAATGGGGGGGGGGGGGGGGGTGAAAGTTACAGGACCTGACCTCAGATTTACATGTAAAAGTTAAATACATGTAACTTTTAACCTAAAAAGTTCATGGACAGCTGCCCACATGTAAAATAATTTATATATCATAAATATATATTGTAATCTGTATCAGTCATCATAGCTAACCTTTTTTAGAGTTGCACCCAAGGGTGCTGGAGGACCCTATGCGATCCAGCCGTCCCCCGAAACAGCCAGACAGGCTTTTGCTCCGGGTTGACATGAGGAGATCTATGAGGCGGTTTCTCTGCGTATCAAACCCATCCGAGGGGTTGGTGTCCTCCGCCGGAGCTGCTGCTTCCCCTCTGTCTCTGTCCCAGGACGTGGAGGGCGGGCTCTGCTCCAGCGCCGTGTTGCTGTCCTCATAATCGACGGCTCTCTCAGGAGCCTCTTCTGCGGCCAGGGCCTCCTCAAACTGCTGCAGCAAGCTCTGGAGAGCAGACAAGAGTCAACCTACCCATTCTGTTGAAATGGTCAATATTCTTTGCATGCTCAAGGTGATATTATTGTTTTTTTCCTGTTTGGATCACATTAAATATCATTCAATTTAAGGCCTCGATGAAACTAACACCGTAAATATGACCAAAAACGGTAACATCTAGAACAACTTGTTTTATTCAAGTCTGAAAAATATTATTTAAAGCGACAGTTCACCCAAAAATGGAAATTCTGTCATCATTTACAGTACTCACCATCACTTTGTTCCAAACCTGAATGATTTTCTTTCTTCTGTTGAATATAAAAATAAATTTTGAAGAATGAGGGTAACCAAACAGTTTCTGGTCTCCATTGAAAAAAAAAAAAAAAAAAAAAAAAAAAAACTATGGTAGTGTTTGGCTACCCACATTCTTCAAAATATCTCCTTTTGTGAAAGAAACTCATACAGGTTTGGAACAACTTAAATTTTCATTAATGGGTTGACCATCCCTTTAACATTCAGTCAACCAATCTACACATATCCATTTAAACCATAAAAAACTTACTTTTCTGTGTTAAATGAGGTAGAAAAGGCTTGCAAGTTACCACTTTTTATCATAGTTCCTAGAGTAAACATACCCAAACGTTCTCTATATATGTATTTATTTTAAGGGTTGAAAGCAGAAATACCTTCAGCTTGGCCATGTTGCTGGCGGGACTGTGTCTGCTCAACATGTGCGCTTGTACATCCATCTGGTGCCAAAGCAGGACCAGTAGTCCTGTGAGAATAAGTCCTCTGATCATCTCTGGGTTCTTCTGGCTGCTGGCTCTTTCTCTCTGAACTGAACTCGTCTGCCTGCTTGGCTCTTATAAAGGGACAGTTGACTGTCAGGAGCTCATCCTCTGTAAACTGTGTGAAGTGCATTCCGACACCTCATCTGTGATAACGCTCCTGGAGCAGATTTCCTTTTAAGTGGCTGTTTGGGGCAGTGAGAGGTGGCTCGCTGGAGAACTCCTGATGTGTGGCGCTGGGACACAAACAGTGACCTCAGGCATCATGGGGAATGCATCCGCTGCACGAGTGGCTCACATGGTTCCGGCATCACCTCACAACTGATACAAACTACAACTAACTATACCATAAGGGGTTAAAACAGATGATGGTCTATATATAGGCCAGTGATGATGACTGAAATGATGACTTTATGGAAAAATAGTAAAGGTATCAAACCAGAACCTTTACCTGTGTGCATGTTAATGATAACTGAACTAATTTCTGTAAACTGATTAATAGACATTTTAATACCATTGGCGATCTAAAATCTTGAGTGAAAATACGTTTCTCTGGCAAAGAAAATTAGTGAAGTGTAGATATTTGTCTGTCAGATGGCTGAATCTAAAATAATGTGTTTACTGTTTTATCTGTATTTAAAATTTATTTTAAAAAATGAATGTTCATATCTGTATTTAAAGTTTATTTAAAAAAATAAACAACTATGAAACAGGGTTATTATACTTAGCTAAGTACTATAACTATAGTTACTAAAGTACCATAACTATATGTGTGTGTGTGTGTGTGTGTGTATATATATATATATATATATATATATATATATATATATAATTTCTGCTTTCTTCTAGTTTAACTTAATATACTAAAATATTTAAAACTGTAGTAAAATAACTAAAAAAAACAGAAAATGTAATAAAAACTATATAGACAATAAAATAAAATATGAATAAAAATGACAAATACAGACCAAAAATGACCAAAACTACTTTATTATTATTGTCAAATTTTGCTAGAATATTATTAAAATATGCTAACGGTATTTTCTATTTGAAACTATTTGTGGGACAGTCAAATATGCTATTTTACTCAACTGATAAAATGTGCTTTAAGAAAGTTAAATGCCATACATGTATTTTTGTTAAATATTTGGGCTTATAATGCAGACATATTATTTGTTTTAAGATCCAGATTCAAAATTTAGAGACTAGAGGACAATGGGTTTCTGGACCATGACGAGTGCATGGCAGCAAGAGCTACTCATTTTGTTATGAAGTGTTTTTATCATCACAATTTGCTTAGCACATGCTTTTGAAATATACATATTTCATATACTTACCACCTGCAGAGTACAGAAGTTTTTTTTTTTTTTTTTACGTTTCTTTTTATTAAGTTTAACAGTTTAAAAGACATTCCATGTTCCAAAGTTTAAATCTTTTTTAATCGTTTATGAAATTATTTTGCTCTCATTATTAAGTCCAATTTTACATTTTTGACTTCATTACATGGTTATTATTATTGTTGCTGCCATAAATCTGACATTTTTGTTTTTAAATAATTTAAATATATATATGTAATATATTTTGTGTTATATAGTTGTATTTAACATTCCACATGTGAACATATAGGCTAGTTTTTAAGACAAACTGATGAAGACAGCAAACACACTGCATGCCTACTAAATTAATTAACTAAACCTGGTTATGCACATTTAACCAGGAGTGTAAAAAAGTAACTATTTCTAACCCAAAACATAGTGTCCCAGATTTGAGCACGAGCTGTCCCACATTATAAAATCCACAAATTCTAAAACACTTTGGAGCACTAATATATGTGCAATGTCCCCTTTATATGAAACATTTCTTCTGATTCAATGAGGGAACATTTTATAATGATAAAAGATTTTGATTTATCGTTTTGGCTTCAAATGGGACTTTGAGACACAATTCAAAATTGCAAAAAGTGTCCCTTATCTTTTATCCTAATCCACCCTATTACTACTACTACTACTCAGTATTAATAAAAACTACAATAGTGTCTCAATTATACTAAAATAACAAAATAATAATAATAATATAATACAAAGAAAATATTAAACTGTTTTGGCAATTGTAATTAATAATTTGATATATATAAAACATGTACCAAACATGTGATAACTTTCCAATTTCAGTTTGGAGCTAATTAACTACCTCTGGTTTCCCTTATTCATTAACAACTTATAAGTGTGTTATAACTTAAAAGCATTTTGTTCTAAATGTCACCACCAAACCTTGTGATAACACAGGCATGAATTATACTGAATGTCACTGAAATGTTGTATCTAACTCGGGATGGTGACCTTGAGTTCCCTTGAGTAATGTGAAGCACTGCTGCTCTCCATGGTGCTGAAACAGCTTCAACTGATAATGGTGCCCTGAGAAGGGACCGAGGAATTTCAACGACTCCAAGGGATGGTTTGATCAATGCAGTTGTTGTTGTCGGGCAAACAGTGCAAGAACTTCATTCTTCGTCCTAAACTATACTTCAATATTCCAGAGCCTAATATAACACATTATGATTTAAAACAGCTTATTATGTATTCAATGAAAACTCATGGTGCATGTGTTCAAGTAAAGTTTGAGAAAAATAAAGAAAGAAAGATTTCTGAAACCAAGGCATGTGTAAACATTTATTACAACTGATCTGAATGACAATTAAATTAAATATGCATATAAATATATAACTGGACTATTTAAACAATTTAATAAATATCTAAATAAATATGCATGGTTAAGAACAATTTCTGGAGTCATATATAATAACAGTAAAAATAAAATAAAATAAAATAAATACATTTTGTCAGGTAACCTAAAAATGTGCTTTGATAGGAACATCTTGTTTTTTTGTTGATGTCAAAAATATAATTTAATATGACTAAATAAACCTGAATACATTAGGTTACACCAACAAAAGTCATTGTAAGGTCAGATCAAGTAGAAATAACTCTTTAAAGTAATACCAGCACTAAAAGTTTAATATTTTTTGCAGCGTAGAAGCTCCTAATCTTTAAGACTTCACCACTTCTTAGAACCTGAAAAAAGAGAAAAAAGAGAATGCATAAGTTAATATTATATCTGTAAATTAATGGACTGAGAGAAACTTTTTTATTCAAAGTATTAACTGTGCCATACATAAATGAAGTGGTTACCTGAGCGTCCGGCGGGGTTACAGCCCAGGGTCGACATGGACCCGATTCTGTCCAGTTTGCTCCCGAAACAGGCGGAATATCTCTTGGAGTCCTGCCGGACTGTCCTCAGGTCCCGAGCAGACAGATAGTCCCTCATGTCAGTCTTGGGTTGAGGTTCAGGATTATCCTCCTCTTCTTCCACTTTCATCAGTATTTGCTCTTGAGAAGAAGCGGGAATGGACTCCTCCAGTCGCTGTAGAAGAAGCTGAAAGGGCCACATGTGGCTCATTAGTTTGCCCTATTGGGTGAGCATTATTAAGCAAATCTCATTCCAACCCGATCTCATGAAAGTGCGTATCAATAACACGAGTTTACGTTTCGATACGCAGAAATTGACTTTGGCGTGCATATGATACGCAATGGGTCGCCTAGGATTAGCGTTGTGGGCTGGATGCGTATCATATGCACGCCAAACACGTGCGTATCAATACCACGATTTTCTCACGGTTTTTATTTGGCGTACTATTCATACGTATTTTCATGAGATGTTCGTCTTACCTTTAAGACATCCCTGTCCTCGGTGGTTAAGGCTGTGTTTTGTAGCGGGAACGCACCCATGAGCTGAACGCTGAAGAGTAAGAGAAGGCCGACTAGAGGAATGTCAATCGATTTCATGTTTCCTGAAGTTTTTGCTGCTCTTCTGTCTCGTTTGTCGTTGTCTGTATACTCTCTCAGCGGAGCCTCGAGCTCTTTTATACTTTACAGTTTGACACGCCAGTAATGTGAAGAATGGCCGCTGCATTCCGACACCTCAGTCTGATAAAGGCTGCTGTCGGAAATCAGTCCTTTAAAGCTTATAGACGAGTCCAAATGGGCCATACAGTGACGGGAACACCTTAATGATTTCATTATAGGCTCTTCCCTGAAATCATTCACATCAAGTGTCTTACATGGCACTTTAAGGTAAGTTACAGTAGGCTACATGAAGGTTTTACGCTTTATCTAACTGAATAATAATTAATAATGTCACTAACAAACACTGTATAATGTTAGAGTGGGCAGTTAATAGGCTGAAAATATATTATAATACATTGATATGCATTAACTGTGAACATTAATCAACGGTCTCAAGATTCATTTACACTTTATCTTAAGGTCCAATCTCACTATTAACAATTAACTATGACTTTTGCCTCAATAAACTCCTAATTCGCTGCTTATTAATAGTTAATGAGGTAGTTGTTAAGTTTAGGTATGATTAGGGATGTAGATATCATGCAGAATGCGCTGTATATAAGCACTAATAAACAGCCAATAGCTATGCTAGTAATATGCATGCTAATTTAATATTGAGAATTGGTGATCAAAGTCGATAATTCGTACGATTTTACTCAGGTTTACAGACGGAGCTGCATGCATATTTATACAAATCTTACACTTTTATACGAAAAATAGTTTTATGAGATTTAATTTTACATATGAAATAGACACGTGGCGTGCACATTTGTAGCAGCTGTTGCTATGCTTGTTGCACTGACTCATGTCAAATAGAAAGATCTAATTGAGACGTTGGTAAAGCATATGAAAGTAGGAAAGAGGAGGATAGCAATAAGTGCTCATTAAGACACTATGGGTGCAATTTGTGTTCCAAATATATTTGCATAAACGTAGAGAAATTATTTAGTTATGGAAAATGATTAGATGCAGGCCTCACTCTTAAAACATAAATGTTATTTATTGGCATCAATGGTTTCATGAACAACCTTTAACATCCATGTAACCTTTCCATTGCACAAAAGGTTCGGTCACACTTTATATTAGGTGGCCTTAACTACTATGTACTTACATAAAAAAAATAAGTACAATGTACTTACTGTGTTCATATTGTATTGCAAAACACTTCTGCTGCAATTGCGGTGGAATACGGGTAAGGTTAGGGACAGGTTTGGTGGTATGGGTAGGTTTAAGTGTGGATTAAGGTGTAAAGGATGGGTCAACAGTGTAATTATAAATGTAATTACAGAAAATAATTACTTATGTAATTACATATAGGTATTTTTAAAAATATAAGTACAATGTAAAAACATGTATGTACACAATAAGCGCATTGTACCAAATGATTAATTTAAATGTAAGTACATAGTAGTTAAGGCCACCTAATATAAAGTGGGACCAAAGGTTTTTTATAGTGGAAAAAGTTTCTTGAGATTATTAAAATATTCTTCACTCTATGAGACTAAAACAGTTCATTTAAGAACTGCTCACTGAAAGGTTCTCTGAGGAATCCAAAATGGTCCCGTTTGACCCTTATTTTTTGAAGTCTGTAGCTATGGATAGGTATACATTACATGTGTATCACAGAGCTGATTTAAAGTTCTGAAATCACAGTGCTGATTTAACTTAATTTCCAGTTCATAACAAATTTGGAAAAAACAAGTCAACAGAGTTACGGTTAGGTTTTATTACTTATTAAAACATTCATGCATAGGCCTATGTACTGTACATATGGCTTGCACTGTTAGTAGGAATTACCAATCCTAGTTTAACTGTCCCAGTTACAGTGCATTTAATAATTTTTTTCATATAAATCAAACCTCTTTAGAACACAAGGTCTGAGTTCTCTTCTCTTCATTCTCTTCTTCTCATTCTCAAAATCATTTCAGTAGTTTTTGTGCTCAAATAGTTGGTTGCTTTTCAGGTTGTTCTGTAGTCTCTGAATCCAACACGTTCTCACTCCCAACTTGTGAAATACTTTTCAATAATTTCTACTCTTACAAACCCATTTAAAGAATTAAATATGTTTGGACATGACGCGAAGAGCAAATAACTGAGAGCAGTGGGGTTACATACATGTTGAGAAATGATGCTAAAGGGGCACCCAGTGCATAAAAAACTGACGCCAAGGGGTCCTGAATGAGTCCATATGTGATGGGATGTGAGAACATGTTAGAGCCTATATAGACAAACAAACTGTGGGCTGGATTATATATAACACCTAAAATTGAATAACAATAAAGGAAAGTTTCATTGCGAAAGAATTTATATTATAAATGCTTAGTGAATCTATGTGTTACTTTACTTTTTCTAGTATGTTGTTTGTGTTTCTGGGTCATGCCTAAATTCAATAGATCTCACCAACAGATATTTATTTATGTCAATAAATGATCCATGCGATCACAATAAATTGCACTATAGTTCCAGTATACACTGTAAAATGCTTATCATTAAAGCCTTTTTTTTCATGGAAATCTGATTAAAAGTTTCATTTGTCAAAAACTGACTTATTACATTACGTTAGCTCAGGTAGAAATAGACTCTTATGGCCATCTTGGCACTCTTGAATCATGGTAAAATTGAATACTATTTTTAATACTATTATATATTAGATTTTTGCCTGAATGTATTTCTTTATGTCTATTTTAATGAAAAAAGATATTACCATATGCATCATGTTAATTCATTATGTTTGCATATATGCATTCATTTATCTTCTAAGTTCATTGTCAGATTTACTCACTTTAGTTTTAGACCACATTGACACACACGTTATGCAAAATATTTATTTTGCAGCAATATACATTATCTATAACACGATTGGATTTATAGAGGACATAAATAAATACATAAATAAATAAATAAATAGATGCAACAGTACAAAGCAGCAGTCATGGAATCTTCAAATACAAACTATGTACATGTCTAAATCTTAAATAAATAATGAGCAACACATACAGCATCACCTGAACACAAATCTACGGTCTAAAGTGTGTCAGGTATTTCAAAGTCCCAACCTGCAAGAAGTGACATGACATGAAGTAATAAGACATGACTTGTTTTATTTCTAATACGCGTTTGAACAATTTTCCATATCTGGCCAAGATGACCTAACATCCTAGCATACCTCCGCTTAACACCCGAGTCCGCTAAAAGACCCGATTCTTTCGAGTCTGACCCCAAAGCAGCTCCTCAGCCCGCCTTTCTTGAATCGACTCCAGGAGCGCTTGGAAGTGGACAGTAAGTCGCCTAGAAAACGCTCGATGGCGCTATCTTTTCCAGCCATCGCTGAGTTGCGCGCATCTGAATCCCACATTTGTTCGTCCAGCGCGCTCTTCTCGGATCTCGCGTCTTTCTGCTCCATCACCGACTCCTCCGACTCCACAAACGGCGTGTTCACTTCTTCATCTAACAACTGCTTAAGACTCTGCTATAAAATATACATGTGATTAGTCACAGTCTAATAAACGTTTAAGAGCGTTGCTAAAACTGAAAGACTCACCTGTAAACTGGTGACTGGTTTGGCACCAACCAAGTTTAAAAGTAGAAGTGAAGACACGCAGAAAATAGAGATGTTGTTGGCGATCATTGTTGCTGAAGTGGTCTGGAGGTGGTGGCTGTGCGCGGCTGCCTTGACTCTTCGCTCGTACCCAAGCACCGTGTCCAGGTGCGCGCTTTTATTTCGCCGGGAAAATCCAGCAAACCCTACGGGGAGGGCTCTTCATTTTCATCAGGACCCCACCTCGTTGACCGAACATTACAATGGTGACGTGCAGGAGGCTCCTTCCAATTGTCAAAGCATTAGATGTCAAGTGCGCAGAACATCATCTCGTGGTTTGTCACGGAGGTACAGTCAATAGCCTCAGTGCGCACTTACACTCGTCTCATCCCAGTGTTTCTTACAGAAAGCTCCAAATCAGTGTACAGCATTTTATCCAACACTTTGTGCATTTAATTCCAGGCTTACACACATTGCCAAAGCAAGTTACCTTAAGATTAAGACATAGAATGTTTTACGTGGACAGAAGTGTTTGGATATTTTCATTCACAACATTTATGTTCTTAAAATGCTCTTAAACTGTTAGCTCAGCATTGAAAATGTCAACATGTTATTGAAATGTTTGCTTTGTTGTCTTGTTTTTTTTTCCAGTAAACTTTTATCTTTGATTTTTGGTGGAGTGTGCAGCCTTTTTTTTCTAGTATAATACTTTTTGGGAAACTTTTTTTGGTGTACGCACCTCGGTTGGATTGTCTTGAAGACACTGAGAGTTTCTGGCATTTCTCCTAAAATGAGGCATGAAGAAAAACATCCCACTGGCTGGCTAGAACCTCATTTTGACTTAAGAAGAGACTGTTTCCCCAGATAGCACACGTACGTCTGCAAGATGTCTGTTAAAGATTTCTTGATCTGGAAAGCATCTGCTGTCTATAAACGTCTGACAGACGTCTTTCAGATGTCAGTTTTACATACATTCTAAATCATAAACATCTTAAAGACATCTAATAGACGTCTATTTGACATCTAAAAGGAAACGTCCTATAGACGTATTGAAGATGAGCAAACACAAAAAAATACGTCTTGCAGATGTAAATGCAGACGACAAATAGACATCTCTGAGATGTACGTGTGCTATCAGGGTCATAAACTCTGAAAAACACTGCTTTCGGAGACAGTATATGAAGGTTTTGAGGGCAGCATAGATTTATTCTTCATTAACATATGATATCCCACAGTCCTGTAAATTTTTTTTTTTTTTCGCCTAGATTGTTTCATTTCTACAGATTATTTAATCATTGTAGTTGAATTTGTTCTAGATCATTAGAGTTGACAACATGATGCCTTGGAAGCCTGCCTGAGTTTCCTTAGGAGGTAAAGCCATTGTCTGTCAGTTCAGTTTGCCGGATTTCATGCAGGCAGTGTGTGGTTAACTCTCAGTCTGGGAAAGTCTTCTCAAAAGAGATCCCTCGCTTGTTCTCAAAGTGATGTGAATGCACAGCAGTGGGATTTTTATGTAGTGATGCAAAAGTTTCTTTACACACAAAGATGACCCAACAAAACAGAAGTAATGTCTCTTCAGAAAGCTTCAAACAATAGAAAGTACCACACAATCCAAGTTTTACGCTGATTTTTCCATACGACAGGCTTTGTGGCCACCTGTATTTGGTAAATGTTTGAAACACATTGAAACTCCAACCACGAAAATGTACAACACAAATCTCACTACAATGGAAATCAATTTCTACACTATCTAATTAGAAAATGCTTTCTAATTTTCTCAAAAAGTGTAAACACCATGACTTTGTGGCTCTATCAAAACATTGTCTTTGGTCTTGGGACTGGCATAGCAACATCGTCTCAGCCAATAGTGAGAGTTTGTGGCGAGACCGTGCGACCAACGGCAGACAGCAGAAGTGTTTGGGAAACCTGTTTGAAAACAAGCATTATTTTCACATTTGCTTTGGTGACGCCAGTGGCTCAGAAATGACACACTTCAGCTTTAACCCATCGTTGTCCCTCATTACTTTCACATTGTCTGCTGGCTGCGTTTATTATAATCTCTCATATTTCATTCGGGCAGCTCTTAACTTCGAGCACAGTTCACTGAGCACTGCTCTTTCCCTGATGAGAAGCCAATGGGGCTAATTAAGATTTTAATGACAGGCTGCACTGCAGTCTGTTCCAAATGTCATTTATTTGCTAAAGAGATCATATTCATAACGTATAACAAAATGTGTTACAAAGAAAATGATCAGCAAACGTCAAATCGTAATAATTCAGTGTTTAGAATTACTTTATTTTGTTGTACTTTTAAAAATGTCTAATTCCAACATCACAACCTCACAATAAGTCTTTAAAATTTTTATAGCCACATGTCATTAGGCTTGCAGAGGGAACGATATCTTCCAGATGGCCTCCGACCTGTTTTCCTAATAGCTGCGCTAGATGCCGATGGCCGCTAAAATGCTAATCAGTCCCTGTTTGCCTTCATACTGTGCTCCAGTGGAAAGCTAGCAAGAGATCATCAGTCAAGCCCTGGCCACCTGTCCTCCTCATGCTGGGTGGAAACCAGCCTCGGGCCTTTATTGGTTTGAGCCAGGCCTCTCATGATGTTCAACCCAAACCTGAGTATAGCCAGCGGCCATGTTAGAAGGATGAGATACATTTATCTTAAAGTTACTACCTCTCTCTCCCTTGATCTTGCCTTGAGACTCAAATGGAAATGTTTACAGGCTTTAGCTGCTCACAGGCTGCATGTTTGAGATCACTCTTCACAAAAGCAGTTTAGCTAAATTAAAGGATCAATGCAAGTAAAAGACGAGTTAATTTTTTTGTTTGTTTGTTTTTGAGACAAAGACTGTAGTTGTTTCTCCTGTGAAGTATTATTAGTGCCGTTTGCTGTGAGCATTACTTATCTTTCATAGGGTTATTGATTTAAGCAAACTTATATTAAATCTAGCTGTTATTAACTTGCAACATGCTAAGAACATGAATAATGTGACTAGTTAAGGACAGATAGTACTTGTCAAAGTGATCTGACCTAGGTTTTGAACCCTGGGGGTAATAAAACAGAAGAATCCCATTCTGATAGATAGATGGATGGATAGATAGATAGATAGATAGATAGATAGATAGATAGATAGATAGATAGATAGATAGATAGATAGATGGATGGATGGATGGATGGATGGATGGATGGATGGATGGATGGACGGATAGATGGACGGACGGACGGACGGACAGATAGATAGATAGAAAGATAGATAGATAGATAGATAGATGGATGGATGGATGGATGGATGGATGGATAAATAGAAAGATGGATGGATGGATGGATGGATAGATTGATAGATAGACAGACAGACAGACAGACAGACAGATAGATAGATAGATAGATAGATAGATAGATAGATAGATAGATAGATAGATAGATAGATAGATGGAAAGATGGATGGATGGATGGATAGATAGAAAGATGGATGTATGGATAGATAGATAGATAGATAGATAGATAGATAGATAGATAGATAGATAGATAGATAGATAGATAGATAGATAGATAGATAGATAGATAGATAGATAGATAGATAGATAGAAAGAATACTTTGGACCAACTTAATTTGTTGCAGCCATGGTTTCATTGAAACTTTAACGTTCAAATCAAATTTGTGTTTTATAAATCAAAAATATTTTATTGATTTTTTTTATTATGTTATTTATTAATATTATTTTTTGTGTCATTATTTATTTATTTATGGCAATTTACAACTTAATTCACCTAAATTAGCTATTATAATTAGCGCACACACACACACACACACACACACACACACACACACACACACACACACACACACACACACACACACACACACACACACACACACACACACACACACACACAATAATAATAATAATAATAAAAAAAGATAAAAAAGATAAAAAACAAATAAAATCCAAGCAATATGACCATGTGAAGGGATAACTCTGACACTCTTTGTAGTCACACATATGCGTGTCCACTGAAGGAATCTCACAGATGATAAAACACAGGACGGTCTGTTGGACATTCAGCCTGTCAGCAGCATCCTCAATCTCACTGGAACGACACTCTTGAGTTTTATCATGGGACCTAGTGGCAACAAAGCAAGTATATTACCGTAAATGAACACTCAGCAATCATGCCATTTCAATAAATAATGGATAACAGCAGTTTCCCGCTTGTAAGAAAATGAGGTCATATGGCAAAGGGGTCAGTTTGATTTATAGTGCATATGCAAATACAGTCAGTTCTCCTCAAGTTCACACAGGAGTCCCACAGAGAGCGACCACCGGTGCAGTTCATCACATTAACTAACAACATGTTCCACTAACATTCGACAGCCTAAAAATAGCCACTTTGAGCATCGTTTCTGTCATATAAATTCCACTTGCTTTGGTGTTAAGCTATCTAATGTGATGACTACATATTCTTCTTCACCATATTTTTGTGGTCACTAATGGTCAATACATATTGAAATGTATGGGAATGTATTTCAAAGGTGAAATAAAGTTCTGTGAGTCTACTCCGAGTCATATTTACGTATGGAAGGAACTTGGATTTCCAGATAATTTAATTTATCATTCACTTTCAAGTTCATTAACACCTAACAATCTTCCGTTTTACCTGGATTGTTGCCTCCTTCCCAGCATCCCTCCCATGTCCCCTAAATTACATCACAGTTGACCCGTGCTCCTGCGTTTGTCCAGCCCAGCGCATTCCAGACGACTGACAGCACTCCACACTACACCATCAGCTACGGTGCTATGTTAGTAAAGATAAGACCAAGCTCGGACCTAGTTTGATAAATTTAGCCTTGCCCTCTGCTATATTTAACTTACCATGCAAATAGGACCAACGTTTTGCTTGACAACGTTATCAAGTCAAAACAAGAAGGAAATATCTTGTCACCCTTCATTATCTGTTCTGATGGGTATTCAGTGTTTTGAGTGTTGCTTTGCAGTATGGTTGTTGGGACATATCTATACCAAATCAAAAGAGTTCACCACATGTATCTATGACATTTTATGGTTCCACACTTTAAAAAAATAAAGGTATTTTCCTGGCATCTGTGGTTCCATGAAGAACCTTTAACATCCATGGATTCTTTCAATTCCACAAAAGGGTCTTTCTAGTGGAAAAAGGTTCTTAGATGTTTAAAACGTTCTTCACATTAAAGGTTCTTTTAAGAACTGTATACCAAAATGGATCTTCTGTGGAAATATTCTTTTGGAAGCTTTATTTATCAGGTATTTCATTCAATGCAAGTGATAACACACCTCTCTTCAAGTCACGTGCTTTGAAGCAGAATCCACAAATGGTGCGGGAACAGGTTAAGTGCTGAAGTTCAAGTGCTTAGGTTTAAGTTGAGCAATAATAATAGTGAGGTGTGCTTTAGCAAACACAACAAATGAATGGGTAAGGCATAAATCCTATATCTCTCTGTTACCTTGCTTTAGCTTACTATAATGAATTCCAATGGGAATCAGCTCTTTCCATTTTCACACAGACTACCACAGTAATGTGGGAAATATTCTGCCCTGAAGCTGGTACAAGCACGTTACTTATTGGCCTTTAATGGGTAATAGTGTTGTGGCTCTTAAAGGACCCCCTCTTTGGTGTCTGAGGGTGTTTTGGAAAATTTCACCATAGATTATAGAGATAGTAAAATCACACGATTCTTTCACATAACAATACAGTTTGGTTTGGTTTAAACTGTTTATTAGAGTAACATTCTTATTCATTTTACCTCTTATCCTATATGTCATTTTAAAAATTTTGTAAACTGATGGGCAGATCATGCTAATGTTCTGCTAAAAACATTAATTTAAAAATGTAATTTAATTTAATTTTATTTTATTTTATTTTATTTTATTTTATTTTATTTTATTTTATTTTATTTTATTTTATTTTATTTTATTTTATTTTATTTTATGACAAATTAATGGGCATATATGGGCAAATTGATTGAATTGGTAAATTGATGAGCAGATCATGCTAATGTTAATAAACATGTTTAATTTAATTTAATTTAAAAAAAAAACTATTTAATTTTATAATTATTTAATTTTGTTATTTATTTTTCCATTTTTGTATAATAAACAGTTGTGGTACTATGTCGGGTCACCACTCGATGTCCAAAGTCCTAAAGCAAAACTAACAGCAGCTTCAATGACCTTTATTTAAATATGGGATAACTTATAAAATAAAATTATGTCTTCAGTGAAAGAAGGGAAAAATGATAGAAATTAGTCATTTCTCCCACTGTCTTGCACATGTCATTCAAATGAATGAAGTAAAGATGTAATAATAATACAGCTTCAGTTCCTTTTTTTTATTAATATGTGTCACATTAGCCCTTCCAGACACAGAATCTATCCCAACGTGCATCCATTAGCCGTCCTTTCAGCTTCATTAAACTGTCTTTGCTACTTTGCTAACTTACTGGCAGATATCAATGACTGTCCGTAGGGTTTGGGTTCCCCGCGGAGGCTACTGTTGGCCAAACAACAAGAGAAAAAGGGAAAAAAAATGAAGCAGTTCTAGCCGGGGTAAAATATACATTGACATTTTACAAGGTTGTTTTTTGGAAGATTATATCTCAGGGACAGTAGGGGGAAATTCAGCTGGTCTGAGGCCGTTCTTTATTTTCTGAGCGCTGTTTCACTCGTTACTCTTTTGCCAAGTCGATAACCAGCAGCTACATTATAGCCTTGCGTAATTAGTCTTATAATTAATTCTTTTTTTAATGAACAGATTTGAAGGATTTTATAAAGCAACATGCTGGTGAAACCCTAATCAATCACAGCTCCATTGTTATTCAGTGAATGTATGAGGTATGACTACCTTTGAAATCCAACCAAATACCCAAGAGCACTGGCTGTGCCATTCAGACCTGGAAAGCCACCGAATCGCATTAACACGAGCCAGAGTTGTAAGGAGTGATCTGCATATTTGGTTGTTGTGTTGTCAACTCACGCTGGAGCTGCTGGCTCTATCTGCCCCACGGCACTGCCTTTTTTGGGGTGGAATGTGTCAGGCCCCTCGGCAGCCACGACCCCCCAGATACCTGTGAAAGCCATGGACATAAAGCACAAAATCATGCATTATGGGCCATTATGGGTCTCTCTCTCTTCAGATTTTTTTTCTCTGATCTGAGGTTGTTGTCCAGACAGATCTGGTTCTGAATATCAGATATACTGAAAATATTGGAAATTATCCCTCCTTTGATCCTTTAAATATTTATAAGATCTAAATTAAATGTATTATATTGGTCATCTTTGACCCCTTTGGACAAAATGAGGTTTAATTGGCTTGACATTGGATTACATTACTTTGGAGCATTGAAAATAATTAAGGGTTCAGGGCAGGTTTGAATAGCATTTATATAAAATTTATTATGTTATTTCAAATTCTTTTCTTTTTTTTTGGATTGTAGGTAAAAATACTTATTTTATTTTTTTATACAGTATATTCCTACACTACAAATGATGATATGGTAAGTAAATTATGGCATTGAGCTATTTTCATTTTTTTTTTAAGGTATATGAAATTCAACTTCAGGGCAGGTAGGAACAGCATTTATACAGCATAATTTTATGTCAAAGGATGGTTGGTAAACATTGTTTTTATTGTATTTTATTATTTATTTATAATGGTAAATTTCTACACTGTAAATAACATGACAAGTTTTGATGTAATAAAAGTTTAAATGATTTAGAAAGCCAACTAAACTTAAGTTTCTAGATTGAAACTGGTGGGGTTTTTACAGTGTATGCACTCTAAGACTGCTTTTCTTAAGTTCTTAAAAAGTAGAGCGATGCTAATCATTTTTCTGTAGGCAGAAAAATTAAACGGTTATGAGGTTATGGCTTATTGACCAACCAAAGATAAATGCCTGAAGAATAATTTGAAATCATTTCCCCAGTGGATCGAAGGCACACTCGGACAGATGAACTGATATTTACTAAACGTTCTTTTGCTTCCAAAGCATTATTTGGACAGAGGTACTAAACAGCACCGTCTCTGAGTGGTTTCCATGGTGACACTGCTTCATATTCCTAGAAAAAGGTTGCCTGGTTTATTGCACTGGTCTGAGCAAGGCTTAACTTTTTGTGCTCAGGTCGGTAACCAAACAGCACTGCAATGCCTGACTGTAGTACATACAAATGGTTTGTTCAAAGGAGACAAATTCAATTAAAACTAGATTTTATAAACCCCCTAACCATGAATATAAGCAATAGTACTAGTGTTGCTTGCCTCAGTAAACACCAATGTGAAGTTCTACAAATGGGATTTACATTCAATTACCAAACTATACATGCAAGCCGAAGCTGAAGATTCCACGCAACATTCTTCAATTTTTCCGCCAGCTCTCGCACTTGTTCATAACTTTAGCTCATAACAGCCAGGCCATGCAGCTGCTCGGTGTGGGCCGTGGATCATACGTGAGCGTGCAGGGGGAGAGAAGAGGCTCTCTCTGCGATCTGAGAGGTGGCAGGTCTGCCCCCGTGACCGGCACATTATCTGCTGGAATGTGAGCACAGTCATTTCCAATAATGATTCTGCCAGCTTCCACACCTCCAGACAAGTGAGTGTGGGTGACATGAGGCTGCCGAGGGAGGGAGGTTGAGATGCTTGTCAGCTTGACTTCCAAGCCCCTCGTTCACTGTAATGTGATGCAGAGGTTAATTGTGGAGCTGTGTAATAAGTGTTAATGTTGTTGCCTCTGACGTCAGTAAATAAGAGCGGGGAACATCTGATGAATCCCTTTCTGGACTGCTGAAATAATCATTTATTTTATCTTTAGACAACAAATATGTTTTACTTCACCATCTCTGTTGTAAATAGTTGCGCTTAATTCTACTGAATGTGCACTTGTAGTGTATACCTCAGATTTAAAGAACTGTACTTGCAGATAATATTGTTATCATGAAATAATAAGTTGAGTTGACTTTCATGACTTCTTTTATGGCCCTTACATAGGCTTTTAAAAAGTGCACTTTGTAATACTGTCAAAATAATAGTTTTACTTTAAAGTACATTTTACTGTAAAACATTGTTTTAATTTATTGTGCTTTAAATATTATGTACACTTATTTTGTTGTGTTGAATGACATACTAAAGGACATATAAAGTACTTGATTATAAATTTAACTGTAGGGTGTTATTTCATATTACATTTAAAGTTAATATATTTTTAAATGTGGTAAATTGTAAACACTACATGCAAGTTTCAGAAAACATGATGTTACAGTACAGATTAGTTTACCATAAATGCTTGTCCATACATTCATAAATGCATCATATTTTAAAGATAGATGTAAATTAAATATAAAGATGCACTGAAGTTCTACTTAAGTGGGTCAAAAAACTCTCTTAGGTTCAACTAATTTCATTTAATATAAATTTAAACTATAATACACTATTATACCTAAAGCCTATAATGCATTATACAGGGTTATTAAAAGGTGTAATGCATTATAATTATTCATAATGTGTGTTTTACTAGATTATATCTTGTCATAAACAATTATAACCGAATTTAAAATGCATAGTGTAACAGTGAATTGGTTAAGTGTTATAATATATAACTGTGGTTACAGTTATTAATGAGATCATCCAATGCCTTATACGGTGCATTGCAAGGCAAAATTAATTACTTTTATAATGCATTATACATAAAGGATTTAAGTAAAGTGTTACCATACATTTTAATTAATTGCAATTAACGTGCAGTTAGGTGTCCAAAAGTGTTGCATTCAGTTCAAACCTTACTTTAAGCTTTTAAATTATATATGTAATAAGAGCTCTTTTTCACAAGGGAAGTTAACACATTTTACACAAAGCTGACTGTGTGAAAACAACAGATTTATTATTTTATAATTGAAAAGTTTATCATAATGTCTATTTTTAAGATACTATTTAATATATTTGAACAATAATCAGTGTGTAGTATCCATTCTGACCTAACACCATAACCGAAAGCAATATATGCAGCAATACAGTAACATACAGTAAAATAAATGTCATCTTTTTTCACCTTGCTATCCTATTTGTTACATATTTGTGTTCGTGTGCTATATGAAGTTACAGACAGACTATTTTCTCCAAAATGCATTTCACTCTCAATTTCAAGGTCTTGCCCTCAATACTGATTCAGTCCAAACTCATTAACTGTATAGTACTTGAAATACTTGACAAACACCACTGCAACTAGCTTCCACTTTTGCGTGAAGAGTCAAGTGCAATAAAGAAGCAGGTTCAACGCTGCTTCATCTGCTGAAGTTTCCATGAGGGGCTATTCAATTAATCACCAAAGTTTTGTATTATTACAATTGCGAATAAAATGCCAGCTAATCCAGCAACATGTTTGCCCATTCAAAAGCATAACAAATGTTTACTGCTGTCAAGATGCAGCAGATCCAGATTGACATTACGTAACACCGTGCCACTAGAGTACAGAAATAGAGGCCAGATGATTGCTTGAGGAACGCACCTGTTGGCAGATTTGCATTATTTTCCGAGGTCTGGTGTTGACTGGATTGATCTGGTTGAGGATGAGAACATCAGTTACAGCCTGAACTTAGCTCTCAGCATCTGAGGCCGTTTTCTTCTTTGTTTTCCACTTTTTCTTACAGAATCATATTTCATTGTCATGACAATTTCAACTTTGTTTTTTAAGTTATACAAAATTCAACTAGGCAAAGTATACATTTGACTTGTAATTAAACTTATACTTAATTACAAACTACAGTTGAATTATCAGCTTGTTTTTTAGATTAAGTGTAGTTTAAAGTAAAAAGTTCAAATTAAAGTTAAAGCTTTTAAAAATCGTAGTTTTAAATAGTAGTTGAATTTACAGTAAGCTACAGTCTATATATCTGCAATGTCTAGTTCCAGTTTATTTTATATTTGCAATTTTTACATTTTTATGAGGTACATTTTTGAGGTAAAATTTTTAGGATGTTTTTTTTTTTTTCGAACCTTCAACTTTCAGTCAGATCAGTTAAAAACATTATTTGAAATTTCTTGTATTTGAATTTGTGTTTATTTTAGAAGCGTTGGTCTGTGTTCACAACAGAATACGTACAGCATACTGCTATATAATGTAATCTGCAGTAATAATAATGTTATATGAACAGTAATATGATACAGCATTGCCACATTACCTTATTACATTACAGACAGACAGACAGACAGACAGATAGACAGATAGACAGATAGATAGATAGATAGATAGATAGATAGATAGATAGATAGATAGCATTGCAAACTGCATTGCATTGTGGGATATAGTATTTATGTGCAGTACATTCTGCGCATTTTGAAAAGTGTGAATGATACGATTCCATACTGTACTATTCACAGTGTGTGTGTGTGGGTGTGTGTGTGTGTGTGTGTGTGTGTGTGTGTGTGTGTGTGTGAAATATGGTATAATGTCTCCTCCCAGTGGTCAGACTTAAATGTGAAACTGAGTCTGATGTTGGTTGCATTCGACTGATTAAAAACTGTAAAATCAAAGTCTAAAAGTTGGATAAATTGTTTTCTTTGTTTGTTCTTTTTTTTATATTATGCTGATATTCATACTCATTCATTCATTGTACAGTTGAGATAAAGTTCACTGAATTGACCTCATATTAATTTTAAGTAGTTTGTGAATAATAAATAAATAATAACATGAATTATGAATCATTCATATAACATGAATGTTGATTTTTCTTTTTTTTTTTCTGTCTTGTCATTGCTTTTGCTTTGGGCCTTGTGTGTGTGTGTGTGTGTGTGTTATATATATTGTACCTTGAGTGGCTTGTCCCTCAGCCAAAGTAATTACCCCCAACCTTCATTTAACTGGAACACAATAGCTCTGGGTGCAGGCCTTTGTCATTTAAAGTCTCTGAATAAGGGCTTTTCCATCCCTAATCATTCATCATGTGCGCTGGATTTCTCTCTCATTATCTGCCACTTCTGCTAATGGAGATGATTTGCTCAGTGTTCTTTGAGGATCTGGCTGAGGACCGTCAGATACTATAGGCTGAAATTAAGGGGAAATCACCTCACGGCTTTGGGTTATTGCATTTCACCTACAGTGATTTCCAGGTGCGGTAAAAAGCTGATACTGAGGCTCTGATTAGGAAATTTCGCTCCTTTGTGAAACACTGCAGAATTGAGTCATAGACCAATATAGGCGTTTCAGGGGCCCGCTATCTACTGTAGATGGTGTATGGTGATGGCCACTATAATGCTGATAAAAATAAATTAAATTTAATGATAATTTAATTCAAATTTTAATTGCTGAAATGAACTTATTTCACCCAGTATTTATTCTAAATTCATAAAATAATATTTGTAAAATATTTAAATTTTTAAAATTGAGAGTGTTTCTTATTAGACAACAACAACACCTTATTTCTATATATTTCCCTAATATATAAAATGTAGAATTTTGTCAAATGCACAAATATACTGACACCTGTTTATTTGTAGTATTTAAAACCAGTGTAACTCACTTTAAATTGATTGTCAAAACAACAACAACAACAACAACAAAAAACAGTTTCAACAAAAGACATACATATAAAAAAATGTGATCAAGAACACAGTATCCATGAAAACACAACAAAACATTTTTATTCTATAAAATGAAAACAAACAAACAAAAAAAAACCAAGAAAGAAAACAAGAAAGTTCTGAAAAACTGAACAGTGGCAAAATTAAATCAATAACTGAAATATAACAGAAACATTAATAACACTGGGTTGAGACTCTGACTCTGAACATACTTGATAACTATTCTCACCTTACAAATAAAACATTGAAAGAAAAGCTAACAGCTGCCTCTCACCTAAACATTTAATCCTGGTTTTTTTTTTGTCATTTTTTTTTTTTTAATTATGTGAGGTTTCATAATAAGCAGCATTATTTTGACAGTAGAAGAAGATTAAATATTATGGCAAATTGTAACAGTGAAACCACACAGATTTTTTCCTCCAAATTGAAACTTTCCAGTTTCTAAAAGTTTTAAAAAATGTTCTTCAGGAGCAAGAAAATCTGAGTTTTGTGGTTTTAAAACAAGTAGCTACAAATATGGCTACTAGTAAATGCCTAAAATATCGTAACAATACATTTAGATAAACATATATTAAAATATATATGACAAATATAATTTCCTTATTGATTTAGATGCATTAAAACACTGGGAAAATACAGTTTTTTAAAGTTGAAATATAAAATCAAGTATATTTGAAATATACAGTACAATAAAGGGCCACATAGCACACTCATACACCGTCATACTAAATCACTAAAAATATATTGTGCGCATTATTTTGTTCACTTGCACATCTGCACGATCAGCTGTGTGACACTGTGCCAGGAAGCAGAGAAGTTTTATCGCTGTGTTGGCCGTGTGGACGTTCCTCCGTCTCCTGCTCCCCCTGCAGCGCCCCCACCATCGATCCCAGCGTCCCGAAGCTGCTTGCGCAGTTCTCCACCTGTGCAGAAACGCACAGTGTGACCTCTGACCCCTCCAGTTTGGGCAGGACTTCAGCTTGAGAGGCTGGTGTGATACTGTCACCTATACTCTGGACAGTGATGCTGGACTGAAAAATGTGGTGCAGATGTTGTATTAATGTAAAGTCTAATCACAATGCAGTAACAGCTTCTGCAATAACGTAGAGATACATGTAAATATGTATTATGGACGAAAGGAAAGTTGCATTGAGTCCAAACCAGGCATGATGTAAAATTTTCTTGACAAGCTACGCTCTTAAGAGTAAAGGTTTATTGACAACTCTGATTCAATGAAGATCATCTCGGTTACGTTATGTAACCCTCGTTCAAAGGAGGGAACTGAGATGTTACGTCGACACTGACATTAGGGGACTCACTTGGGAGCCTCAAACACCTCTGAGCATTAAAAGAAAATTGCCAATGAATATTGGTGAGTGGAATTTGCATGCCAAGCCACTCCCCGTACACACGGGTATATAAGATGGTGGCATGCATCTGAGAAAGCATCCCGACATTCAGCGCAGTTCAGGGTTGTGGCATGAGAGATGTAACCTTCATAGAACGAGGTTTACATAACATAACCGATACGTTTCCCTTTCAGTCAGTCACATTCAACATTATGCCGGCGACATACACTTTCAGTGGATGGGGAAAGCCTCTGCTCCAACTTTTTCTTGCAGGAAGGAAAGCACAACACTGTCCGTGCATCTTTGGGGGTTCTCTCACCGAAAGGAACACCAGTCAACAAACAGACCCCACCTCAGAGCATAGGCCTGCCTAGTAGAGGGGGCTCTAGCCTGAGTGAACATTTCTATCACAGCCTGTGAAAGGCCAGTGAGGCATTTATACAGCGTTTTCATTGTGTACTGCTGTACACCGAAAGAGCTGTACAATCATATGCACACCACCAGTGTGCAGCATCCACTTGGATAATGCGACGGCAGCCACGGTACAACGGCACCAGTGCGCTCAGGTGGAGAGGAGAGAGAGTGATAGAGCCAATTCAATGAATGGGGATTATTACGAGGCCATGCTTGACAAGGGCCAGTGGAGAGAATTTGGCCAGGGCACCAGGGTTACACCCCTACTCTTTACGAGAAGTCCCATGGGATTTTTAATGACCACAGAAAGTTTGGTTTAACTTCTCATCCGAAAGACAGTGCTTTTTACAGTATAGTGTTCCCCATAACTATACTGCTGGCAGTGGGAGGATTCCTGGGAAGCAAACAGGCCTACCTGGGCTTCCCCGATTCGACTGCAAATTAGCTGTACTGCCTGGGGATGGAGTCTCCTTGCCTTGCAGCAGCGGATGGAACCGGCAAAGAGCAAGCAGTACTGCCAGCAACTCGAGTCAATTAATATGCCACTGCAGTTGCTGTGTGCTCCTTGTGCTGTGTGCCCGTTGTATACAGAATCCCAGCCCATCCTGGAGTCATCAGGCAGTTGTTTATTCATGAGGCTTGCTGTCATGTTGACCAAGTCCATCTCCATATCTAGAAAGAGATGCTCTGCACATGGGAGAGCTTGTCCCAAAACCCCAACTGGCTGAGATGCTGAAGCACCAAGTCCCTGTGCTCACACAACAGATCTCGCAAGTGATCTAATATAAGCCAGTCATCGAGATAGGTGAGGACTTTGATGCCCTTCTCCCGTAGTAAAGACAGGGCACCAGAGACAGGAACAGCCCAAAGAGGAGGACGTTGTACTGATATCTTTGTACTGTCTTCTTGGGTATGATAAGAAATGGACTGTAAAACCCTGATTTCATCTCGGCTGGAGGAACAGGCTCTATCGCATCCTTTACCAAGAAGACTGCGATCTCTGCACATAGGACAGGGACATCTCTGTCTGTTATCAATGTAAAGAGGATGTCACTGAACCTGGAAGGGTGTCTGGTGAATTGAATCGCATAGCCGAATAGAAATGTCCAAATGAGCCAGGGAGACGGGTTGGGGAGCGCTGGCCAGGCCCCCAAACTCCGTGCAAGCGGCACCAAGGATTCTCTGAATCCCGCAACCTCTTGCATGGCGAAATACTATGTCGAGACTGACAATGAGGAAGCAGAGCGTCGCAGAATGGTCATTCTTGGTGACCGTAAGGAGTGTCATGCTAAGGCAAGATGTGCTTAATGGCCTCCGTCTGGTGGGCAAAGTCCTCATCAGTGTTGCCAAAGAAGCCCGGACTGGAAGACGGCGGTGTCGAGCAAGCGTCACACATCTCAGCCAGGTTCAGCCAGAGATGGAGCTCCAAGACTACCATGGTAGACGTCACCTGCCCGAGGGACCGCGCCATGACCTTTATTGCCTGTAGGGCGAGGTCAGTCGCCGTGCTCCTGAACTTGTATTTAATACAGTTGAATGTGGATGGATATTTTGAAACTGTGAGTGTTATCTAGTGTTACAGAACAGAAATTAAATCCATATGATTAACAAAATGTCTTTGCAGAAGCGGCTGGTAAGGACAAAAATCTAGAATTACATTGTGACACACTGGTTAGGACATAGTGTTCAGAATAAATTTACAGACTACTGTGATCTAACACACTTTAGGCTCTACAGTATCACGCCACCACTACAGTCCAGAAAATTATGAGGCTCCTCCCCATTTGTTGATCATAATTTGACAAAAATCTTGTTAAAAACACATTTAGGTACAGCACTTTTTTTATTTTATTTTTTTATTTGCTTGCTGTTCAAATGTCTGGGTTCGGTAATTTTTTTTTGGTAACACTTTATTTCGATAGTCCACTTTACACATTCTACTAACAGTAAGTAACTTTACAACTACATGTCAACCAGCAGTCATTAGAGTATTAGTAGGCTGTCTGCTTAATATCTTCTAACACTTTATTTTAATGGGTCCACAACATACAACACACTGACTATTAGAAACTTTGCAAGTATATGTCAACTTACTCTACTAACCCTAAACCTACCCTACTGAGAGTTAGTAGACATGTAGTTGCAAATTAATGAGAATTAACTGATGTGTAGTTGACATGTAGTTACAAAGTTACTCATAGTTAGTAGAATGTCTAAAGTGTACTATCAAAATAAAGTGTAACCTTTTTTTTTTTTGCTCAAGAAAGCTTTATTTATTTGAAAACAAATGTAGTGAAATTTTATTACAGTTTAAACTGATTTGTATTTTAATATATTTTTAAATGTAATTTATTCCTGTCTTCAGTGTCACATGATCCTTCAGCAATCATTCTAATATTTTGAACTGAAAATTGTTCAATAATTTTTTAAAGGATTATTTGATGTATAAAACATTCAAAAGAAAATAATTGAATTTATATAATAATTGGGTTTAGCACTGCTGATGGAATTGCGTCAGTGAATGAAATGTCACAGACAGTTTTGCTTTGAAAACAGCAGCGATAGTCTAGATTAGACTTTCAGTTTGAACAGAAATCTTATACAGTACAGTTTGTCGATCTAAAATGGTAATTGTGCATTAACAGCTGTCAACCATGTCGGTACGCGAATGCGCTGTCAGAACTTAATTACACAGCGCTTTTTTAATTTTGGTCGTGCATGCGGACCTGCAGACCACTTATGTGCACCCCTGTTTATATATATATATATATATATATATATATATATGTACACACACACACACACACACACACGTTTATTTTTGTGAAAAGTGGGGACATCCCATAGGCGTAATGGTTTTTATACTGTACTAACTGTATGTGCTATTGCCCTACACCAACCCCACACCTAACCCTACCCCTTACAGGACACTTTCTGCTATTTCAGTAGTATATGTTTCAAAAGTAAAAGTAGTAGAAGTTGAACACTTACATTCTCTATCGACACGTTGCTCCCTACAGGGGCCTTTTTCTTTCTTGAGATATTGGGGTTCCAGTGACACACCAAACTGTCATTCTGAACACTGTAGTTTTTGTGACCAATCAACCAGTAAGTGTTCATTTTTCCTTTTCCCTGAAAACCACAGTAATGTCACATTAAGTTGTTGCATTTTGATGAAATATTATGAAGACAAAAACTGTTATTCATCTTCTGCGATAACTTCAACTCATGATATAAGAACATACAGATAATCCAACAGGAACATGGTTGTGGTTTCAACGGCTTAGCATATAGTACTTTTATAGATCTGATTCTCACCTTTACTTCAATCTCACCACGTAACTGCAGTTCATATGCATTGTCCTTCATGAGTGCCAGGTATGTAGCAGAGCTTGCATGAATCTTGTGTGCTAAAGACCAGATCAAAGAAACATTAATGTTCCCCTGTTATGCAAAATGCCCAACGAGCAGAAGCTACATTGGTGCTGAGGTGAAACTCAGACAGTGTTGTTAGCTTAGCCGCATGCTAATGTCATGCCTGAAATGGAGGCTCTCATGAGCTCAGTTTATAACATATGAAGGAATACAATGAGGTCTCTATGGTGATGTTGTGAGTGAAAATATTCATGACCTCTGCATTGGAGGAACAAAAAAGATCAATATTAAAAGGCTGCACATGTTAACTAGACAGATGAACGTACGCAGGCTGGTGGACTCCATCCGAGAGGCCGTATTGACTGTGTCTCCAAACAAACAGTACCGTGGCATCTTGTACCCAACAATGCCAGCTACACAAGGACCTTAAGTGGTATGAGAGACATGAAAGACAACACTGTGAATTACTATAAACATATGTATATGTCATATATCAAATCTATTGTTATTTCTTCTTATTGTTGTAGTCTTTATTACATTAATGCTAACTGTCATTAATAAAATATTGGCAAGATTGTAGAAAAGCTGCATTATAACTGTTGCTGATGAACTGACAAATAAAGATCACGGACGTTAATTAGGAAAGCAAATATGGTCAATTTTAATTTCATGTTGACTTTAAGTTACAGGTCTAAGATGTAACGTAACAAAATGATTCATGTATTCATGTTTTAGTCATTTACTATGTGGCACCTTTATTACTAATAAATCTTTTTTGTGTGAACACAGGATACAGACACACAGACCTGTGTGTATGCCGGCTCGGAGCTGAAGGCGTTTGTTAGGCATGTGAGGTATTGGCACCTGTCTGACCGCAGCCACCAGATCCAGAGACATTTTAGCGATCTCATCTGCATGTCTGTCTCCGTTTCTCTCTGGCAGTCCACTGACCACCATGTATGCGTCTCCTATAGTCTCCACCTGTTTCATTCAAACACAGACGCTCAGTAAAGACACACTGTATGTGTTTAAATCTAGCTGCAGAGTTCTTCATTACAGTACATCAGCATTAAGGATACACCTTTAAAAAACAAACAATAGAACCATCACAAAAAAATCTAATGGTTTCCACTACAAATACCATTACAAACATTACAAACCATCAACTTTTAACCATTAAAACTATTAAAAAAATGTTTTTGTAGTGTGTTTTGGGACATACTCCATTAGGATTTATTGGTTTTCACAAGCCACCAATAGAAAGCGACCAATTACCAGTACAGAGACCCACAGGGTCCATTACAGTTTCCATTATAACCAGTAAAACCATTAACAATTTTGTGATAGTGTCTATTGTTTTTTTGTTTTTTGTTTTTTTCAGCAGGGTTGAGAAAAATATATAATTGGGTATATCTTTTGTAAATACTACAGTACTGTTCAAAAGTTTGCTATTGGTACATTCATTTAATGTTTTTGAAACAAGTCTCTGCTGAATTTCTTTAATCAAAATACAGTAAAAATACTAATACAGTGAGATATTATTACAATTTATTATTTTATTATTTTAAAGTATAATTTTCCCTGTGAGGCAAAGCATCATTACTTCAGTATTCAGTGTCACATGATCCTTCAGAAATCATTATAATATGCTGACTTGCTGCTCAAGAAATATATATATATATATGCAAATGCACTTGCACTGCATAATATTTTTTTTTGTATAAACAGTGATGCATTTTTCAGGATTCTTTGATGAATGCAAAGTTCAGAAGAACAGCATTTAATTAAGTTTAAAAGTGTAAAAGTATTTACTGTCACTTTTGATTAATTTAATTAAGTGTTATTTCTTTAAAAAAATCTCCTCCAAAATTTTTCTTTAGAGGTTTTGTGATACATCATTGCACCAATCAGTATAAGATGTATTATTATTTTTTAAGGGTAATGTGAATTTGGAGTCACAATGAAATAATACTACTAATAAAAAAGTTCCTAAAAACTGAAAGTAAGAATGTCTGGGGAAAATGTTCCTTTGAGCACTGAAAGCATAACCTTAGCATAAGCCAGATATGCTGTGATGATTTTCTGTATGATAATATGTGTGATTAATTATGAGTTTCAGATCATGTTGATACCTTGTAGACATCATAGGAGTCAATGCGAGTGTCGAAGCACATGTAGAGGTTATTTAGCATCTCAACCACCTGTAGTGGAGTGCAGGAGGCTGATATCACAGTAAAACCCACAATGTCTGAGAAAAAAATAGTCACCTGGAAAATAATATATGTGTTAGTAATTCCTGGCATAGCTAATCAAGAAAACCACAATACATTTTCTTTTGGCGTGCTGCTATGTAGTTTCATTGGCATTGCTAGGAGATAAAAAGAGAGTGACCACTCCCTGTATGATATTCATCCACAGGTGAAAATCTGCTCAACTTCATAACAAACTGCAGGATTTGCAGCAGCATTTATTTTTGGAGCATGAACGGCGCAGGATGCATTATTAATAATAATAATAGCAAGTAATAAATGTAATAAACAAGTAATAAACCGCTAATAAATGTAATCTGCCATGAATCTGTTGTGAGTTATGTTTATTTACCTTACACATACTTAGCACACACTGTAAAACATGATAACCTGCAATTATTAACTTAAAGAGCTATTTCTGATTTAATGCATACAAATGAGTTTGTTGTTATAAATGAATGTATTCAGTGGTTTGACGCAAATAAAACCAGCTATTTTTGATGACCATTTTTTTTTCTTCAGTGTAGATATTGTGTTGCTATTATGAAATGTATACTCGTTCTGCTACATATGTCTATTTCTCCAAAATGTCTAGTTTCAAGTGCTCTAAATCTAAGGGGACAGGCTTCAGGTGCACAAATTGCTCTTACAGACATGTATTATTTACCTCACTCCCTCATGAGCTGTTTTATCTCCTGATGAATATGGAATACCATAATTACAGGCAATTACTACAACAAAAAGAACAAACAGAATGGCAGCATGTGCGCTTTCCTGACACTGCCATCTTGCCAACATCCCTGATGAATATGCTTGTCTTTTTAGACTTGAGTTTGATTTGTTAAAAGGGAATGTTGGAAGACAACAAGATTTCTTCTGTTTAGGATATCATATGGGAAAATACTATATGCAGAAATAGAAAGCTTAAAACATGTACCTTCTCATAACTCTCTGCCTCTACGTGTTTGTGTTGGCGTAGCTGCTTAACCACAGATTTGGGCAGCATCTGATGAAGGAGATCTTCTGCAAGACGTCGTTCTCTCTTCAGGTCTTCTGTCTTCTCCCGGAGGCTCTGAGCGTAGTCCTGGATCCATTCTGTCATTTGTTTGAAGGAGAGCAGCACTATGGGGTAAATGAGACAAGCGATGGTAAGCAGGCAGATCTTCAGACTGATGCTGGACGAGATGTCTCTGGATTTCAGTTTCAGAGCCCATCCAGCTCTGGCATGAAAGCATCTCAGCGTGTTCTCCAAGGCCAGCATCAGCTCTGTGGATCCATTGGAAGTTGTGGCAGTAGAGAAGATTAAATCTTTTATATTACTCTGGTTTAGCTCTAAATTTGCCATCCAACAGTTATGGAGGTTTTCAGACATGTCTTCTATGACTGACATGAGTGTTGTTGCATGCCATATTTCATCTACTTTCTTCTCCCCTGTTATCCACCGATAGTTCAACTCCTGGACAGTTAAAAGCAGTTTCAGAGCAAGGACATCTGTCCAGTCTATGTTGCGTTTCAGGAAACCAATGTCAACATCTCTGACGCCCCATGCGTTTAATATCTTCTCAATTGCTAGAGTAAAAACTGTGGTTTCATTAGCATCCATTAACTCACCTCTCCATGTAGCATTGAGAAACTCTGAAAGGTTGGATTGAAGATGCTCACAAAACTCAAGTAACTCAGCACCACAGGACTGACCCAAACTGTCCATATCAGTACTAGAACAACAACGGTTAACCGTGAGCATTACCAGTGACCAGGAGCTGAGAAAGCTTTCTTGCTTGACATTATAAACTGTATTCTCTCTTGTTGAACTGAGGTTTCTTAATGTTTGGAGCTCCATAACGAGTCTGAGCGTAACGTTTGTCCTACAGGAGGTAAGCTCTTTAAGTGAAACTTCAGTGGCTTGCCATTGAGCCAAAGATGAGTTGAAGTCCATGGTCACAGCAGAGAGAAGAGCCAGGAGAGAGATCACACAAGCGATCAGGATTCTGCGAACAGTTCGGCTGCGACTGCCACAACTGAGTAAAGACAGCCTGTGAAAAGAGCGTAAACAAAACTCAGCCATGCATGGTGAGTATTTAAGTATTTTACTTCATGGTTATTGATGAACTACACCAGTGTTTACTCTGCTACGACATCCACTTAACATCATCAAAATACCAACTGATTAAATATATTGCAAAAAGGGCTTGCAGCTCTGCATTTTAAGTGTAACTTGGGTTTCTAATACTCAACCACATCTTGAAATAAAATTAAGCAGACGATTTGGCGTCCTGTTTGTTAATATGAGTTAACAAACATCTGTTATAGTTAACAGACAGAAGTTAAAACCAGAGCTGGGTAGTGACTGAATTTGCTTCTTAATTCGGTGGGAAAAGATGTATGAAACAATCTTTAATCAACTCACAAACTCGTTGCAGTTTGGGAAACCTGGTAATGTTTAATGCATTGTATGATGTTGATATAAAAAAAGGGGAGAACATTTTCTTTCTCTTTGCCTTTTTTATCAACATAGTACGTTTAAAACAAACAAACAAACAAACAAACAAACAAACAAACAAACAAACAAACAAACAAACAAACAAACAAACAAACAAAACATATTCTAAAAGTAATCAAAAAGTAGTCATTATACATTACTTAAAATGAGCAACCTAGAATACGTTACTAACTACAGTTTTCATCCAACCCGATCTCATGAAAGTACGTATAAATAGTACGCCAAATAAAAACAAAAACTCGTGGTATTGATACGCAAAAATGGACTTTGGCGTGTATATGCTACGCGATGGGTAGGATTAGGGTTGTGGGGTAGATGCGTATCATATGCACGCCAAACAAGTGCGTTTCATATACACGCCAAAGTCCATTTTTGCGTATCAATACCACGAGTTTTCGTTTTATTTGGCGTAGGCTGCTATTTATACGCATTTTCATGAGACCGGGCTCCAATCATCATGTAACCTGTCATCAGTAATGGCCTAAATTTGTAAGTAATCTACCAAGCTCTGGTTAAAACGCGTGATAATGTTAAATGTTAAATTCAGAGAGTATTCGTGTTATATAGGCTAATAAATTAACAGCAGATTGTCACACCGTATTAACAAATATTAACGTAATTGATAAGAAATATTAACATTAAACACATTTTAATCATTTTGCTAAATGACTACTTGTTACTACAAATAGCATTTATTTTTATTTATTTATTTTGTAAATAAATACCGTAACTGTTTGTTACCTGCAAGCGTCACATTCTGCTTCTGGCTCCTCTTTGTTTTGGGGTGAGATCTTCTTTCGGGCTTTATGTCTCCGGCTGTTGATTCTGGTTAAAGTGCCCTTCAGAGAGGCCGAAGACAGGGTCCCAGACGCGAAACAATCCTTTTTCATGTACTCCAGCGATGACATGAGATTGCCCTTGTATTTCAAACTACTTTAACTTACGTCTCTTGAGGGAACATCCAAATCAAACGCTATAATATCATATTTGACCGTCTTCTTTTCCTGAAAATAAGCTCATCGTGTGTGTGTGTGTGTGTGTGTGTGTGTGCTCGTCTTTGATGTGCAGTTTGATGCAATATGTGACGTAGTTTTAATTGCTGGGTTAAAGTGAAATGGTTGCTACAGACAGAATATTTGATTAATCACTTTTTTTTTTTCTTATTGACGCGTAGGCTACATTTTGTTTCTGTAATGAACATTTAAATAATGTTATTCGTCTCTTTTATTCATCTTTGTTCACACTTTCTTTCCTCGCGCTCGTTACGAAATTATTCATCACTATTCGTTTAAACAACTGCAAACATGTACACGGAAATATCATTCATAAACATTAATAATTGGAGGTGAATGAATAAATAAATAAACAAACTAATCACTTAAACACTGCAAACGCGTAGCCTATAGTCAAATATATTTAATAGGCTATGAAAGGCTATATTCCATAAAGTTTAATGCCATTCGTAATTTACTTGATCTGTTAAGCATAATGCGATATGATTGTTAATGTTAGTAAACTTATTAAAATTTACAGTTAGCAAATTATATGGTTTCAGTAACTTACTTTTATTTTCTTAAATAGGCTAAAATAGTTGCTTAGGGCGCCTTTAGTTTGCACCTGCAATATATCAGCCCATAAATTAACTGGATCTGGAAAATATTAATTCTCCTTTTCACTCGAATAACCTAAATGCAAATACGAAAGAGAAAATGTTTTTTATTGAAAATCTAAACTGTGATATATTTATACAAATCAACCAAGAGAATCCTTTAATAAAGCACAAACATGAAAATAAATATAAATTAATAATTTAATAACTGTATTAAAATGCAATTTTCCACACTGACTAAATCAGTCATTTGTTTTTGAACCTTGCCGTATACACAGAGGCATTGTCATGTTAGAATAGAAAAGGGTCCTGTCCAAACTGTTGCTTGAAAATGAGAAGCACACAATTCCCTAAAATATCATTATATGCTTAAACATTAAGATTTGTACTCATGGAAATGACTAAAGTAGTCAAACCTGTTCATTAGAAGGGGGTGACCCAATACTTTTGGCAATATAGTGTATATATATATATATATATATATATATATATATATATATATATATATATATATATATATATATATATATATATATATCCAAGAAGAGTGACAATATCATAAACATCCTATAAAATAATGCAAAGCTTTTCAGCAATATTTTTCAAAGTGTATTCAGTGAAATGTTTTCTCCACTGACAAAAAGTATTAAAAGTTAGTGTGGCATTTCTTCTGAAAACAAGAGTAACTTTAAAGGTTCTCAGAGGTGAGCGCAAATCAAAATCCAACAAGCCCAACGAGAAACTGTGTGAAAGTGAGAAATGCAGTAAAGCGCCGTCTAGTGGCTGACAGACACCATGCATGCTTTTTAATGATGTGGTTGGATTTCTCACAAATACATTTGAAGCAGATTGAAAGGTAATGACGATATTTTCCTCTAATATCATTTATCTCTTTAATCTCAAATCTAACACATAATTTAAAGCTTGTACTTCATAGGATATATCACACACTACAGTTTAAATGATAGGCTAATCAAGTTCTTCACATGTGCTTTAGTAGCCTGTGTTAGTCGACACATCAAAATAAGTGTATCTTAAAGGAATGGTTCACCACAAAGTGAACATTCTGCCATTATTTACTCATGTACATCACTTAGGGTAAAGTCAGCTAAAATGGGCCACGTTTTGGTAAATGACTTATAATCAGAGGCGGACAGTAACTAAGTACATTTACTTGAGTATTGTACTTAAGTACACTTTTTGAGTATCTCTGCTTGAGTATTATTTTTTTTCTGGAAACTTTAACTGCACTACATTTGAAAGACAAATATTGTACTTTTCACTCCACTACATTTCTATCAAGGTCCTCGAAGTAGTCATTACTATGTAGCAGCTTCAGTGGGTGATTTTTATTTTTATTTTTTCATTTTCTTTTTTTTTTTTTTTCAGACAGTTTATCAGTAATTACTCTTGTAGGGCTACACAGCATTTTTTGAACACTGACCAGTTGCAAATGTGATATTTATGTACAACAATTTAATAAGAAGATAATAATGTAGTATTTATAGACACAATATTGTCTGATTTTGCTAAATTGCGTTACCTATAAAGCCACAGAAGATCGGTTGTGCGTCTCCTAATAAAACACAGGTGTTGGACCTGAAGCAGCACTGCACAGACCGTTCTGTGTGTGACCATCAAAGTACTGCGAGAGCGATTAGACAGCATTTTTGAAATTTTTGTTTTGATGTCAAATAAGTCTTGCTGTTTTTATTTTTTTTGTTAAAGAAGTGTTGCTGTTGTAAAGTTATACAGCTACAGCTGTGTTGCTGGGTTTTAACGCAGGTTTGATTTTTCTTCCCTTTCTTATCACTCGATGTGTGAGGTCACTAGCATCCTGCTTTTGTGGGGGTGGGTAGGGGTGTTAAATATATATTCTTTCCTCATAGGTTTTTAACATTCTAAAAGCTCTTTATTCCAGAGATACTACAAGCTAGGCAGTGTATTCAGGTGCAATGTTGCTTCAGAGGTATTGCAAGTATTACATACAACAATAATAAAACAGTGCATTGACATAAAGGACATTTACTTTTCGTACTTAAGTACTTTTAAAAGCAAGTATTTCTGTACTTTTACTTAAGTAAAAATCTGTCTTTACAACTTTCCCTTGTAATGGAGTAATATTTGACCAGCAGGATCTGTACTTTCACTCAAGTAATGGAGTTGAGTACTTTGTCCGCCTCTGCTTATAATACCATCAAATGAGCTGTGCATGAGATCTAATGATATTCTTATAAATTATCATGGGTCTCTTAAATATATAAATATTTTTTTAAATGTGAAAAAGTATAATTGTTTTAATATTATAAGAGCTAGAGTATCAGCAGGTACCTTCTTGAGCCATGGCACAACATTCAGGTAAAATGGGCCAGCAGTTCAGTTAACATGGGCCAGGTGATTTCAGCTGAAATCATTTTATTTTTAACAGTAAATTGACGCTATTGCCTTTAGTGTGCCATACCAACAACACCATAAATGTATTTCATTGTCTTTTGTGTGCATGTATGTGTGTGCTTGTCAAATATTTGTCTAATGTTTTGTTAAAGATTAGGACATCTTTGACAAAAAAACAAAACACAAAAACACTTGAACATTTCCTGTATACTGTCGGTCTTGCACCTAGTAAGACCAGTTAGATCTTGGCAGTCTTTGCAGATATAATTATATATATATATATATATATATATATATATATATATATATATATATATATATATATATATATATATATATATATATATATATATATATATATATATATATATATATATATATATATAGGCCTATAAACCTATTTTCACCCTCAATTTCTGTGTATAAGTGTGTGTGTGTGTGTATATACAGCCCATTTTAGCTGAAAAGTGGCCCATTTTAGCTTAACCAGCCATTTCAACCTAAAATGACCTTTTTCACAATATTTTTTTTTAAATTAAACTTTTTTATTTGAAAGAGCATATCAAAACATTGTTCATAAACATTTGCTTTGTTGGTAAGCTTACTTATAATTACTTTAGTACCCTTATTAGTGATGAATGAAATTGACTTTGTCAGGCTCACTTACCTTACAATTTCTCTGACAAGCTTCATGTAACACTCTGCCCGCCTTAAAAAACTCAGACCAATCTAAATTATTGTTACATGTCAACAAGTGTTGAAGCAACAATGCAAGATCAGTTATTGTGATTGTGTGTAAAAATGTAATGAGATTCACTCTTAAAAATAAAGGTGCTTCACGATGCCACAGAAGAACCTTTTTGTCTAAAAGGTTCCATAAAGAACCTTCAACATCTGAAGAACCTTTCTGCTTCACAAAATGTTCTTTGTGGTGAAAGAAGGTTCTTCAGATTATAAAAAAGGTGAGAAAGATATGGCATCATATTACGTCTCAGTGTTTTACAGTTTTATAGATGAATTTTATTTATTTATTTATTTTCTTAAATACAGCTAACCTTCTCTCATAGAAATGTCATTTCATTTTAGACAACAAAAATAATGCATCAAATGTTCTGGCCAAAATTTTGGCGACACCTAGTGGATGATATTTGGGAGAGGTGAATGAATAAAAATGTGAACTCTTCAAACAAAGCTGTTGAGACCATCACTGAAATGTCATACTTATTTCTGTTGAAGAAAATTTTCATAGAGAATTTCATTGCAGCTACAATAATAAATAAGTATTTAAAATGGAGTGAAGTAAAAGTTTATATATATATATATATATATATATATATATATATATATATATATATATATATACATATATATATATATATATATATATATATATATATATATATATATATATGTATATGTATATAATGTATATATATATATATATATATATATATATATATATATATATATATATATATGTGTGTATATATATATATATACACACACACACACACACACACACACACACACACACACACACACACACACACACACACACACACACACACACACACACACACACACACACACACACACCACACAAACACACACACACACACACACACACACACACACACACACACACACACACACACACACACACACACACACATATATATATATATCTTTCTTCACTCCATTTTTCTATTTCTATTTTTCCAAGTTTACTATTTTTATATGGAAAAAGTTAGACCTTTTAGAGACACAAGGCCATTATTGAAGGACATAATTGAATTACTGAATTTAATATTTATAACTTATGCTGTCAATACTGTTATTTATTTATTATTTATTCCAATGAATTAATTATGCATTTCTTTTATCATCATTCATCATAACCTATAGACCAGTGGAGTGGAATCATTTAGTCTGAATTCTGTTGTTATTGTGGCATCTCATCAAATATATATATAACATTCCAAAGGAATTTCTTTGGGTTTCTGTTTTTTGATTGATGTCATTATCCAGTTATTCTACATCATTGTCAAATTACATTAAAATAAAATTAATAAATAATAAATAAAAATTTACAAAGAATATTTGATTTAGTATTTTACATTAATGACACCTGTTAAACGATCATTAAAATTATGCCAGACGTATTTTGTGTATTCTGCAAAAATCAGATGATATCTGGCTTACCTCAAGGAGCTTCTTGCCCCATTTTCGTTTATTTCGTTAATGAAGAGAAATAGCATATAAATAATGATTTTGCTTGATATTATTAAGAGCATTATTATTAATAAACTTAGATGTAAATGTTATAATTCGGCAGTAAATGAAAAGCGCACTATTCTTGAGGAGAACAGTTTGTTTTATTTAATTTGATTTAATTTCATTTTATATATTTAATTAAGATAATGCACAGTTCTGAAAACCTTTACTTTTTTGGTGACTGATGTAATGTCTGTAAAAAAAAAAAAAAAAAAAAAAAAAAAAAAAAACATTGCATCTTTTTTCTCATATATAAAGTTGAAAGTTTCTACTGTTTGTCTAGATATCAGCTCTGCAAATTTTGAACGTTTTCGCAAACAACTGGCATCCTCATTAACACATACATCTACAGCACATTATTCCAATGATTAAAAAACAGCATTCATATAAAAAGCACACAGGTTTTTATTGCATATCAATTTCATGTATAAATTCTTCATAGCATTGGAAAGATTACATTTGGTATACATATCTATTCTACAGAATTAACATCAGAATCATGTGTTTTCCATGAAATTGCTCTAAAGTACATCTTCAGTAATCACAAGCATCAAAAAGAACTTCAGAATTTCAGTATTATTCTACAATCCTTAAATTTTGTCATTATTTCTCTGCCACAAGCATATTGTTCAGTTCAATAACCATCTGCCCATAGTATTTAAGGCAGTAAACAGGACTTAAAGTCAAACCTACTAACCTAACCACATGTACAATAAGTGCATCTACAAGTTCATTATTTTTTCTTTTTTTTTTTCTTTTTAATTTAAGATACACATTTCACAAATGGACACCATTATGACCTCTAAAACACAAGTCATGCACAACATTTTTAATAAACATAACAGAAGCAATATACAACTCATATCCAAATGAAACAAGCACCATCTATTTTCAAACCCATGTTTAAAATTAATTTTCAGACATATCAATGTCTCTTTTTTACTTTTTTGAAATACTATACACTTTTTTTTATTTTTTTATTTTTTAGAGAAACCACATTATCTATGGTTTTTGAAATGGTACGTTTGTTTGCAATGTAACAGTGGGCCAAGAACATCTGCATTGTTCATTTTTTGACCATTTTCCATAATGATTTTAACAGTGTGGGTCAATTTCTTCACCTACAGCGCTTGGTAAGTACAGTAGTATGTGACATGACTTTTCCATACTCATAATCCCATTACATCCCCAGCAATCCTATGCATCAAACAGGCTTTTTACTCAAGGGTTTGAGTAAATGATATAGTGAGGAGATACAGTATGAAATAGGTAAGATTACACAGTGCGCCACCTGGTAGTATAATGAAATACGACACTGCTGCAAGTTTTTACGCAGCGTTATCAAGCAGACCATCTTTCCTGGTTTGTGTTCGCCGTGAAAACACAATATTTTTAATGTTCAAAACCAACAAGTTCTTTTAACGCCAACACTTGAATGTGTTTTGCTGATAAAAGCATCTGATAAAAATGACCCAAGAGTTAAAGTGCTTGTTAAAACCAGCCTTGCTTAGAAAATTTCATTAAAATCAGTACTAAGATGTGAAGGTAATTATGAACTAGGCAGACAGGGGTATGTGTTGGATTTAAGTGCTGATTTCAGAGAGTCTTTAAACATCCAAAAAGAAGTGAGGAGAGTATGAGTTCCTGACCAAAAAGACATTCAACCGAGAGAAGGTAAGTTTGACTCATAACCTACATATTAAATCTACTCTACACATTCATGATATGCATTCAGCTGTTTACGATTCATTCGCTGGCTTCACAGTTCAGGAGTTGGATGAGGACTCATGGATTTGGGCATCTCTCTACGTTCTTGAGAACGTTAAGTGTAGCTGCTCACCATTTGATCGTGATCCATTTATAGCCCTCTTGCTTATGGTGTCTCTTCTGGGATGCATAATATTAAGTATTTGAATTATGTAGAATTTGATATGATATTTAGGACTGGCTGATGTATATGGCTCTTCCCAAACAAATGGAACATTGAAAACATGCGATTTGAACCCAGAGATACACTGTCGACCCATTTCCTTTATGAAGATGCTTAAAATGTGTAAAACTGTCAACATATAATGCCCCTCTATTGAGTTACCTGATATTTTAGTCAAAAAGTTTTTTTTTCTTTTTTTTTTTTTCAATATATATTTTGTTTTTTATTTTTATTTTTATTAAATCACGCAGTGCCTACTTTTCTAAATGGTTGAACAGATGCATCATAAACCAGACTTCATAATTATGTGCTCGTAATATAAACGCATTCTTTTGCATTTCAGATTTTGGCAACTTGCTTCTCTACGAAGAGCTTGAACAATTCTGAATTTCCGTGATATTTCAGTAATTTCATTCCTTCAAACGAGTGGGTAAGTCATTTTTTCTTCATTTTTCATTAATCCAAAAAAAAAAAAAAAAAAAAAAGAAAAAAAAAAATCAAAATAAATACAAGACATACACTCATCAATGTAAGAAGCAACAACAGGAAAAAAAAAAAAAAAAAAAGAAAAAAAGAAAAAACCTACCAACAGTGGAGGCGACCACTCGGGAAAATGATTGTCAAAGAAAAAAGGGGATTATTTGGCACACAACACTCTCTGCTACCAATGGTTAACTTAGTTTGTACATCATACAACAATATTGTACAAATTTGGTCCTTCACTAAAGACTTATATTAACATTTAAGCACAGATGTGCTTAAAAAGAAACAATACTGTTTACCGAAGAACATTTCACATAGAAAAAAACAAACAAACAAACAAACAAAAAAAACATATTACTGAATGCAAGAAAAGAAAAGTTTTCCAATTGCCCCACTGGAGAATAATTTAACTCTTAAAAACAAACTTTCAGTTGGGACTAAACAGCTAAGATACTTACCATAACAACAATAATTACACTGACTGTGATGCTATACACATGAACAACCGTGCTGCGTGATTTATCGTATGAAGGTCCGGCTGGGGACGAGACAAGATCACGCAGCCGAACACAAATCTCAAAGGTTTCCCAGTGACTTCCAGCATTTACTTTTTGAGACAGTGGCTTACAAACTGCATTCAGCCTTCAGGGGAAAGTTAGCATGCTAGTTGTGGGCTAGACTTAAGTGCTTCTATTGCCATTGGAAATCAATGTTGATGTCTACCGTAATGATCTACTGTAAGACTTCGGCTGTGAGTTAATATAAAGGAAACCTTGGTACAGTGCTGTAGAAAATCAACTTGAGAATGGAATGCTGTGTAGAAACGGTTCAAATCTCCAGTTGAAGAAACACTCAACTACCCTGTCCACTCAAGCCTTCCTGGGCTTCTCCGAGAACATGGTAAAACCCCTTGAGAGCAGTCTCTGTGAAATGCATATCATTGAAAATGAGGTGGAGAGGTGATTTGAGAGTCATTCGAATGCATCGCTCCCTCTTGAATCAGCTAATGAGGAGGGAACTTGACTATAGTGGCTAGTTGCAGACAGGAACGATGCTGTATGGCTGGGATTCGGTGATTTAGTTCTTGTTTTTATGCCATGTATTAAAACTCTCCCATCTGTGATTGGTTCCTGTGTCTGTTTCACTCAACAGTACGTTCTCCTCCTTGCACGCATAGTGGTGGTTCGTCTACTGTGGCATTGCACAAGCTCTTCATGTTGGTCTCTTGCCCTCTCCTCTTTTCTCCCTCCATCTCTCGTTTGTCTTGTTGGTGTTCTCAGATGTTGTTGAGGGGGTGAAAGGAGCTCGTCTCCGACGGCCCTCCTCCCATGTTGAGCCAGGCATCCAAGGAGTTCTGGGAGGATGAATGCAGATTGGTGTTCTCAGACAGAGAGAGCATCATTGCATAAGCCTGGATGGAGAAAAGCCAAAACAGTCATCATCTGTTATCAAGGGTTTGTGCATTTCAGAAGCTAGCGTGTACTGTACTCATAGATAGTCATTATTTACTCTTTCCAAATCCACATGCATGCTATTTTGAGCTGCTTATTGAATGCTCAACTGAAAACAAAATAACAGCATTTGGATTTGGAAGCAATGCAAAATAAACTAGATATTATTGCAATTATTTCATATAAATTGGATATGAATTCTTAAAATATCAGGAGGAATTCAAAAGCAGATGTTTTCCAGTCAATACATGATAACAACCGTTAACTTGTATATAAGATAAACACATATAAAACATGTAACAAGTCCACATGAAATGTTGAGACCAGAGGACAGTATAAAGTTATAAATACGAAAAAATGAAACAGAAAGATAATAGTGTTAGTTATGTTAATGCCATTCAGTTAATATTTTTATCAATGTTGAACATTGAAAATATTATTTCTAAAACAAAATAAAAAAAATGACAATGATTAGGCAGTGCAGGAATTCCCAACTGTTTTAGTCAAAAATTGCACATTTTGAATCTGCAATCTCAATAAATAAATAAAAAAACCTTAAGCTTTCTGTAAATATAATTTTATTTTTGCATTATGCATTTTATATATTAGAATTTATATATAAGTGTGTGTGTGTGTGTGTGTCTATACTACTTATAACATATATAGTGTGTATACTAAACAGTAGTAGTCAAGTTGAGTGTATTATTAGCATGTGTATATGCTATAATGAATAACATTTACTTGAAGCACCCCTCATATTTTAAAATGAATATTTTAATAATTAAGTATCACATTTGCATGTTCGCAGTACTCTGAAGTTGGTTAATAGTCATAAGACATGCAAGTAAACAAATCAATTTAATTTTATGATTTAATTTCTTATTAACTTTTCATTAAACTCACAAACCCCAGTTTAAAAAAAAAAAACCTTGACGTAATGTAAAGTTTAATGTACTTAACAATGAACGGGATATATTTTCTCTCTCTTTGTATTTTTATATCAGTATAGTACACAATTATCCTATTTAAATCAATGGGATAAACAAAGTAATCTAAAAGTAATCAAAAAGTAGTCTGATAGTCTTACGTTACCTAAAATGTGTAATGATTACGTTACTAACTACAATTTTTGTCATGTAATTTGGAATCAGTAACAGACTACAATTTGTAAGTAATCTGCTCAGCTCTGTCTATATATATATATAAACCTAAATCTATTGTTATTCATTTTAGTAAACGTAATGAATAATATAATGAATGCTAATTACATACTCAACTTGACTACTCAAAATACAGTATGCTATTTCATTTACCGTTTTTTTTTCTGTCACAATCTACCACAAAACCCCTGGTTGGGAAGCTCTGGAAGTTTGCAAAGACAAAACTAAAAATAACTTTTTTGTCCATATTCATAAGATGCTCTTTGACTCTCTTTCCTTCTCTTGATGCTTGCGTGACAGGGGCAGATAAGGGCTCATGGCGTGGTAGCAGCTCTCTGGAGCAGGTACGGTCACATACCTGTGTTTTAGCCTGTCTGAAAAGTGTTTCTTTCAGCGCCTCCGACTCTACCGAGGTGCTAAAAATGTCTTTAATGTCATAGGGCTCCTCGCCAGCCTTATGGAACTCCAGGCCTTTGGGGAAACCAGCCAGAGGTTCCAGATCTAATAGACCTGCTTCCTCCTCAATACACCTGTACCGGGATAGGGAGGGGTGTGGAGAGGGGAGGGACCCTCAGTTAGCCCAACAACCGCAATCTAAATATCGGAACTGGATGCATTTGAGGAGCATGCAGTGGATGAAATGGTGGCAGAACATGAAAAATATAAGTGGTCATCACACTAGTGGACGAAAGCACAAAACAAATGGACATTCACGTTCAAGAACTCTATCCATCTCTCTGTCCATGCAGAATTGAACAAGATGCTGGGAAAAACGGAATAAGCCTCCCTTGCTCTTGAATAAAATATCCCACGGAATACTGATCATTGAAACATTTAGATGCCAGTGGCATTCCAGCAGAAATACTACTCAGGATGAGGACAGTGAAGGAGAGAACAGAAATCCAATAGAACTGGACGCTTTAAATTGAAAAATTCCATTGAATTGCATGGGTGCAAAATTGCATGGATTGTTTTCTTTGTTTTGGCAAGCCAAAGTTTCAATGATTAAACAGACAGATGACTAGATGCTGATTAGTTGTGTTAGTTTAAGATGACTGGCAGACAATGAGGGATCACGGCAGCAAACATTATGGGAAACAATGAATGTCGATTCAACAACATCTAACGGCTAAAATGGGTCATATCGAGCAGTGATCCACAGACGCTCTGTTCCACAGTCTGGTGAGCTGCCTTGCTGTCTGCTTAGGGAACTTCTGAATTGATTTAGAACATTCGACATAACGTAGGCAGAAACTCGGCATTCTGGGATTGCCTGCTTTATCAAAGATACGTATAGCTATGCCTTCAGGAACAGGCTTTTTGTTTTTTTGTTTTTTAATGTAAGTGCACCTGTGCAGCTCACTGGGGTTTGGAACAGATCTGTAGTGTTGAATGCTCATTGTAATTCTGTTGCTTGGTAATGATGTTATATACGATCAATTTCCGTTCTCTACAACTTCTGATCTTAAATAAACACTCAACCAAAACCAAATCCTTTTCGCTTTATAAAATGTATCTTTACAAGGTTATAAGTAAGCCAAAATAATTACTTGAAAGAAGTATCTCATGCTCACAAATGCTGCATTAATTTAATCAGAAATACAGCAAAAACTATTTTTTTTTTTTTTTTACAAACGATTAATCACATCCAAAATAAACGTTTTTCTTTACATAATATATAATATAAATATACTGTGTATATTTATTATGTACATATAAATACAAACACATGCATGTATATATTTAAGAAAAATATGCTATGTTTATATTTTAAATATAATAATATAAATATATAAATGTACATACATTTAAATATTTTCAAAATATATACTGTATGTGTGTGTATTTATATATATATATATATATATATATAAATAATAAATAAACACAGTACACATAGATATAGTATGCAAACAATTTTTTTTGGAAGGGATTAATCGTTTGAAAGCAAAAAAAAAGCAAAAAAAAAGCTGTGCTGCATATTTTTGTGGAAATAGTGATTCTTTAACAGAATTTATTTGAGAAAGAAATCTTTTGTAACATTGCAAATGCCTTTACTGTAACTTTTGATCAATTTAATGCACCCTTGTTGAATAAAATTTATCACAGGAATAAATTATTATTAAACATTTAATTTTATATCAATTCTAAATAATATGAATAAATTAATTTTAAAATGCATGACGGTAGAAATGTTCTTTTAAATGGTAATAATTCATAATATTATTGTTTTACTGTATTTTTGATTGAAATAAATGCAGCCTTGAAAGCATAAGAGACTTCTTTCAGCAACATTATTTTATTTTATTATTGATTATTGCTCGATTTAATTGGTTCTTCTTCTTTCTTTTTTTATTTTATTTTACATGTTGCAGTAAAATGAATTAAAAACCGTGACTTTCACAAATAATAGAAAGATAGGATTATAATTGTGTATCTTTTTGAGTTTGAGTGTTCATTTAGGTGAGAGTTGCCCTGTTTAAGCTCTTCTCCAGTAAACAGACAGATGTGTTTGGCTGACCTGCGCGTGTGTTCGTAAGACATAGGCAGAGGGGTCGGCTCCTCGTCCTCGTCGTAGGTGCCCTGCACCATAGTGGCGGGAGAGGCCGTCTCGTCCTGTGACTTTTCTGTCAACGAGCCTTCCTCGTCTTCATCATCTCCCTCCATCTCCTCATCTTCCTCCTCCAGTTTTGAGGTGGTGTGAGCGTGACTCTGAGGCTGTTCCTCCTCCGTCAACTCTGACCTGTAATGCAAACAGTCGTCATTTATTTTTACATCTGACCATTTTCATCATCATTTTGATGCTTTGAATTCAACAGGCTGATTTTACTGCTGTACTTTTAACATCTCTTTATGTAAACAACATCTGTTATTACTGGAGAAGCTCTTTGCAAACAAAATGAGTAAAAATACCAATTTGAATACCTGGATTTTGAATACTAAACATAGGCTGATTTGTAAACAGGAAAGGTCACAGAAAAAAAAAGTTTGTATGTTAAATGTTAATATGTTTTCAGATAATCAGAAATCAGATTTATTTTTTTAATGTAAATTCATCTCATTTTAATGATCCTTAGAAGTCGCACTGGAAAAATGCTTTTGAAAATGAATGAATGAAAATTAGTTTAAATTTTAAAGCAGTTTAAATTCCATAAATTGTGCAGGTGGATTGTTTATATGATTACATAGTACACCATACTGTTTTATTTCAAAAATAAAAATCCTTTTTTTCCCCATGATGCGTCCCCTTTAAAATACTCAGTTCTTATAATGTCTTTTTTGTTGTTGAGGGAAACAGTATCCCTAGCACAAAGAAGGCTCCTGTCTTGTCTTTTGTCTGCATTTCAGTGATTATTTTTCTTGTTCAAAGCTATCATTTTGTTTTTCGTACCCGGCTTGGGAATTCAGGTCATTGCACACTGAGTCGAAAATTTTCGTATGCGTTTTTTGTTTTTTTCCGTATTCGTCATCCTTTTCTATCAAAAAGCTTGCTACGGTTGCGAAAAAGCAGAAAATCAAACCTGGTTCGAATTTTTTAATGATGGACGATTTAATTAATGACCTTAAAACATAAAAACAAAAACAAAAACAACAACTTTCAACTTTTAAAAGGAACTAACACAAAACACAAAAAGCTCTGGAAACTCTGCACGAACAAAAAATGTGGTTGCACATTTGATAAATTCCTTCACCAAATTTCTAATGGCTGCTGGCGATGAGTTTTTATGTCCTTGGGCAATGGAGACAACTATGACATCTAACTAAATACCGGATAAAATAATAAGCTATTTTCACCCGGAGAGTCCATTGTGGTAATTCTCTCATCATAATCTGACTGCCAAATATCAGTTCTGCGCTGCTCTCTGGGTCGCCATCCATCATTTCGGACTGGGCAGTAATTCCCCTGCCTGGCTGGAGCTGGAAAACACAGATCCACGAATGACAAACACACCGATTTTGCAATTAATGACAGACGTTTCTTGCGAGCGTGGCGATGATGAATTGGCTAATTTCAGAGAGGCGAGACAGAGCGAGCTAGACAGGTCAGGAGCAATCATCATGGTTTGTCTCATTGCCATCGAGTTCCAGAGAAAACGGTTGTTCTGCAAAGTAGCTATCAGCACCGCGCCGTTTCACTACCTCTCTTTTTCCAAATGTTTCAGCTTATGACGTCATTGCGCGCATGCACCCCTCCAAAGTCGCTTTTACTTCAGCGCTCTGAAACAAACTTCTATTAAGGCAGATGAATGTCGAGCGGGAGGAGGAGGAGCAGGGGGGGACGTAAGGTGGGTGGTTAAGCTATGTGAGGTGTAGACTTACCAAAAACGAAAAAAAAAGGGAACAAGAAGAACTGCTTGTTTCCCATTTTCCATCATGCTTAAATATCCCATAATCAAATTTGCCCTGGCCTGAGAGAAAGTCCATGCCACGTGGGAGACAGCAGCGGTCCTGCCACAGACCTGCGCTTTGTCTCAGTCTAAACATGTCAGAGCGCTGTTTGCGTTAGCTGTGAGGAAGGGGGGCTCCGTCAATGCAGCGCACAGATAAATGTCTCAGTCTGAGGGTCCCCTGATAGGGCTAAACCTGCAGCCCCCTACAGACTGACAGTCAAACTCAGTCAGAGAGACCAGACGCATGCACTCTGAAACACTATTAACCCAGCTGCAGGGAAATCATGCCTCTCTACACAGTGAAGTCCGGGAGAACAGATCACGTCTTTTTCCACTGCCATTCACGGAGGAAAGAAAGGAAGAGTACCTGGATTTCTCTTCCATAGCTCGTTAGATTTGATGAAGCTCTTCATTTAAGTATCGACTTTGTTTCTCCTAACATTCCTTGGGAGTAAAAAATGTTGAGGTGCAGTGAAAGTATAAGGAGCCATTCTTTTAAAAAGTGTTTCTAGAACACGTATTTTCTCAGTTGTATCTCATTTGAGCATTAACTATGTCTTAAATGTTTCTCTGAAAATGCCTTGTACAGGAGAAATACAAATAAGGTTAAATGAGACAATTGTTGCCGTCAGTGTCAGTTACGTAATCAGATTACTTTTCAAGTAACTAGTAAAGTAATGCATTACTTTTAAATTTAGAAGAAAATATATGAGTTACTTTTTCGCACGAGTTACTTTATTTTCCCATTTATTCACTGACGCCTGTCCCATGTTGAGAGAAATCAGGCGCGAGGTGCAGAGGTTCTTCCTTCATCATGAGGCTTATTAATCTCACCTTTGGTGTGAAAGGGCCTTTACAATTGCCAAAAATATAAGTTTTGTTTTCTTTTGTTAAAAATAAATAAGCAAGCCCAGCTCAGGTCACAAAAAGTAATGCAAAAGTAACACAATACAAAAAGTAATGCAATAAGTTACTGTTATGGAGTAACACAATATTGGATTACTTTTAAAAGTAACTTTCCCCAACACTGGTTGCCATTCAGCTTATATGGAGCGATGAAACGAATGTGGATCCTAGTATATCTTAGATAACTGACTTCTCAGTCATGTCTCAATCATGTTTAAGACATTATTGGGATAGCTTCTAAGAAGAAGCACATGTGAGATTTAAATCTTTTTCACAGGAGAAAATCCTGAAAGGGAGGAGACTTTACAAAATTCTCCATTTTTATGTTTTTAATCTCATTGCTTTATAGGAGAAACAAATGAGATATGGCATTTTGTATTATTTCCTATGGAGTAGTAGAAAAAACAAAAAAACGTTCCACCATGAATGTAGACTGGCTGCACAAGAGTGACAGAAAGCGAGAGAGAAACGGGCAAACGTCATGAAATAAGACGCATGAGCGCATAGGGGAATGTTGCAGCTGCCTGTCCACTTGAAGCGGGTGTTTCTGTGAGGCTGATTTGCAGGGAGACAAAACAGAGCACTTATTTGAATTACAGATATTAAAATGCCAGGCCTGCTTGTACGAGTCAGGACAGGACTATTGATCCCAGATGGCAGTGTGAGGTTTCGGCCCACGCCAGAGCTTCCAAATGATGAGGCAGAGGCATCGGGTCTCTGCTGGAGTGTGGAGGAACCGGCAAAATTGAGGAGGACCATTACGCGCCTAAACAAGAATGCATGTGTTCGGCCATGTATCTGTTCGTACGCATTTGTCTGTGTGAATCACCTAAACCAAACTCTGAAGCAACGTGAACCTGGCCACACACCGACAGTCGTGCTGACGGTTCATGAATTTGGCAGTAATGAGCTTTTGTTTGGTGTTTTCATAAGCTGATGGAATGTGCTCCCTGATGTGTATCTGGCTGTGCTTAATGCAGAACAGAACTCAACTAGGTGAAATGACTCATTGAGATGTCCCGTCCCTCTGCCGACTGAAGGCGAAGCCTGTAATGGGCGCCGCCACACACACACACACACACACACACACACACACACACACACACACACACACACACACACACACACACACACACACACACACACACACACACACACACACAAGCGAGGCTGGCCCAGCAGTAACACAGTCCTCCACTAGAGGACAGACTGTAACTTCAGGACTGAGCGTGTGTGACTCTGACAGGTTATGCAGTTTGTTGTCATAGCTTCAAAATATATTCCGTGCATGTGTGTGTTGTGCGTGTGTGCGAGCTCGTACCTTTTCTCCGAGGAGCTACAGGCCTGGTTCAGCTCACTATTGGAGATGAAGTTCCTAATCTCTGAGAAATACGAGTCCTCCTTCTCATCCAAATGTGCATGATTGTCAGACTCCGAGTTCGGTGAGGAAATATTTGTTCCTAAATTCGAGAGGATCCCAGACTGCTGACTCACTACAATAAATAAGTAGAACAATATATAAATTATTTACTAAACTTATTAAACAAGAAAGAGTGAGGGAGATATCTAAACAAATGCAACTGTACTTTTTTTGCATTCATTCACTTATTTTTTATCTTTATGGTCACACTTTATTTTAAGGTCCAATTCTCACTATTAACAAACCATTAACTATGACATTTGCCTCAATAAACTTATAATTGGCTGCTTATTGATAGTTATAAGGTAGTTGTTAAGTTTAGGTATAGGTGTAGGATTAGGGATGTAGAATATGATCATGCAGAATATGTGCTTTATAAGTATAATAAACAGGCAATATGTTAATAATAGGTATGCTAATAAGCAACTAAATAGTGAGAATTGGTCCCATTTTGTTTATTTTAGGTATTTAGCATTAATCACTTTCAAGTAAATAAATAAAAAAGACAATCATGAAAATAAAACAGTAATATAAATGATTAGAAATTATTTAGAGTAAAGTGAAACTGATTTTTACCTGGAATATTCTCATGTTCGTGTTTCTTTAAATGACGGTCCAGATTGGTCTGTTGACCGAAGCAGCGATTGCAAAGGTGGCACTTGAAAGGCTTTTCCTTGTTGTGAATGTTACGAACATGTCGCTGGAGGTTGGAGGAGATGCTGAATGAACGGTCACAGTATTTACATCTATGCGGGAGAAAAGCACAAATCAAATCAATTTCACACGAGGTTTCTATAGGGCTGAAACAATAATAAAAAGCGTGCACACTGACACCATTTTGGGGCTTTTATGCATGCATTAAATATTCTGAAAAACTGGGCACAATCCACATTTTAGTATAACTCTAATGAATCCTGTATTGTTTTGTCACAATGCTTGGTGACAATGACCCCACCAAGAGGCTGACAAAGGTAATGCAAACAGCTTTGAAGGTATGTTGACCAGTGTAAGATATCTAAGTTAACTATTTTCTTCTCACAGAAAGCTCTTATTTCATTTTTGCATGAAAACAAGCACCCCCTTGTGTCCTTTTATGGCTCATTGTTTTGCCATCATGATTTTCCTTCATGCAAGCCAAAGAAATGTTCTTTGTGGTCTTGTAAACAAGATTTTTGATTTTCCTCATTTTAATATATATTTTTTTCAATATGAGATATGAGATGTCCTCTGTGTGCTAGCGTGTCTTAACAGTCACGGTTCGGCTCTCTGTAGCTCACTTGTTCGCAATGTCAGATCAGCCAGAATAGGCAGGAGAACATCAATTTAATGTGCTGATAAACAAACATCGCAGTGAGGCAGTGTCAGGAGTTCGTCGGACAGTGCCTCCTTTGTTGGGTGGCTGGTGTGGCTTAGACTCCCTCGGTCGCTGCAAAGTTGACTTTCAGGGCTAATTGCTTTGGGAAAATCGCTCGTCATCAAGTGCTCAGAATCAAGATCCAAGCCTCTTTTTATGTTCCAGTTTATTTTGCGAGCAAATGTGTGTGCGCTTTTGCACGCCCCCCCGATTTTCCAGACTTGGCACATCACGGTTCATAGAGAATGGTAAAACGCCAAGACAACGTTCCTTTTTCTTTTTTATAAAGTCAGTCTTTTCTACCCCCCATTTTGTTTATTTTCATTACTTGGTCCAGAGGGACTTTAAATTACTTCATCATCTCAGTTCTTTTTTCCTCTGTTACAACGACTGTACATGAAGCGTTACAATCCGAATGGGGTCTTTCAATGGTCAGACCTAGTGGGCCAATTTCGCTGCATAGAGTAGCTGATAGCATCTACAGCAGGCAAATAACCTACTACAATGAAGCCTGAAGCCGGCCCGCTCTGATATTGGCCTGACTCGGCCCTTTTTTGCTGAAAGTAAGATGGGGAGATGCTGATGATGTCTGCTATTTGTTAGGGTAAATTGTTTCTAAATGAGCTAATCAGGGGATTGTTGTGAAGGAGCCAAGCATGTAGCGCTCGTGTCCCACGGGAGGCTCTCTATCTCGTTGAGTGTGTTCACAGGGCTCTATGGTAGATTTGTAGAACTCAAAGAGGGGTTTGATTCCACCTGACCCTTTTTGTACACTAAGAAAAACTCGTGTGAAACTGATATACATGTTACAGAACTACCAAATGTTTTTTTTTTCAGTAGAATGCAATAAAATAAACTACATTTGTACACTTTCTGAAGAAAAAGTGATTCTAGAGTGTTCACATTGCTATGTTTTAGGGTGTTTTTATGTGTTTTACACTGTAGTTGCTATGTGGTTGCTTGCTTCCCTTCATCTTATCATCTACTAAGCAAAAATCGTATATGTGTAATAACACACCTCAACAAGCGGCAAAATGTGAGGTAAGATTAATGTCTGTTGCATGTCAAATTTTATTGCCTATGGTCAAGGGTTTGCTGAAATCCCTAACTCTGAAGCACCACTATTAAGAGATTTTCCCTAATAAATGACTGTTTTCACTTATATTTGTTCAGAAAGTGGACTGTTAAGAAGCCTTTGGCAGTAAAGGTCTTTCTTGTCTTACATCTTAGTCATGCCTGGGTCAAAATATCACTTAAAACTTTGAAAACCCCCCATTTCCAAAGTGCCCTCATCACCCTCATAGAGGACTTTCCACAGCTGGTTAGAAGCCAAATCAATGATAATTAAGCCGTTCTATAAACAGAGCATGGATGTCTCCAGGGTGCTATTACCAGCCAACATTGTCCAGAGCTTGCTCTACCTCCAAAACATCTGCGCAGACAGAATCAATCTTCTTTCTTTTTTGATTGCGCTGCCTCTAATGTCTCATGTCTTTCATTGTTTCTATGTTATATTTCTCAGAATCAGCAATGCTTGTATTGCAAATCAATACGTACGAATATATCTCTCGTGCTGATCACATAACTTAAAAACTGTCTGTGTGTGTTTTTGCATCTACTTGTATATCAGTCTGGGAACGTCAAGCATGAGTAAAATCTATTTCTCATGTTTTCAAAAAAAGCAGGCAAGACTCAAGTGGGAATAAACCTTTGGATTACGGAGTGATATGGAATGGTTGGATTTTTGGCTATATTGTTTGTGTTGGATGACTATGTGGCCTCGCACCAAAAGCCATGTAAAGTTACTTGAATGTATGCGTATGTGGTGGAAACAGTCAAGTTCTGTTCCAAAACCTAATTAGCTGACTACATCACAGACACATTTCCAATACAAGTGCAATTCAAATTCTAATAATAATTAGCAAATTATTTGCTTTCTACTTTTATGCATAGTTAAGTATTGTGTCATTAGCTTAGTAACATGCTAATGTCAAACTACTAGAATAAATTGTGGGGTAAGTCTCAAGATACAAAGCTTGAGAATTTCAATACTGTATTTGTGTGTGTGTGTGAGAGAGAGCGAAAGAGTGTAGGTCTAAGAGTGGCTTACCTGTAGGGTTGTTCTCCTGTGTGTGTTCGTAAGTGCCTTGTAAGATTAGCTGACCTGGGAAAGATTTTCCCACAGTACCTGCAAAGGATGAAAACTAGACTTTGATACAGTCGTCCAGCATTGTTACAACTCCCATATTCAGAGGGTTGTAACTCATTGTCTCGGCATAGTCAATGTCAATTTTTGATGAATAATAAAACAAAGGCAGAGTATTGATAACTTTATTTCTATATATTTTATTTCTCTGTTAGGTGTGTATTAGTGTCTTGATGTATACCTCTAAATATGATGATATGTTAGAAATGATTTAAATAAAGCTGCAGAGTTAAAGGAATCCTGTAAGGATGTGTTTACTCGTTTCATGAGTGGCGCTCACCTGCAGGTGTATCGCTCCTTGCCTTTGCGTAAGATAGCATCGGAGAGAGAGGGAGGCGGGGAGCGGAAGTTAAAAAGGTGGTGTGAGGAGTGCTGGAGGGAATTGGGAGCATCCAGTTTCAGAGCGCTAAAGCTTTCCAACTTCTCAGTCATGTTTTCCATCGCAGACACCTGAGGAGAGAACATGAGGCGAGTTCAGAGAGGAATACTCTGTGTTTGATGCACAGCTCAGGGGCTCATTTAATCAGAAACTTCTCTTGAATTGATTTTGTGTGAGATTAGGAGCCATCTGGGAGTAAGAAACTTTTTTTTTATTTTTTATTTTTTATTTGTTTCGGGCAGAGGCATGAAGAACAAAATAACAGCAGTGGTGAGGAACTCTGACAGAGAGCCTGGGAGTTTGCATCATAACCAGACAGGATGGAAAGCTGGAGGAAGTTATATATCAGAAGGTCGAGTCTTGATTGTGCTGTTCAAGACTGACCTCCCTAACCTATGGCACGTTGGCAGCCACTCGAGCAGCCCCTCGGGAGCCCCCGGCTCCTACTTTGTTCCCAACAAATCTCTGAGAGAAGCGTCTGAATGAGCCATTCACCTCCATGAGCGGTAACCATACAATGCAGTTTAAGATACCCCTCGCTGATAGTACTTCCCCTGCTGCAGAACAAAGGGTTTGCTATGCGGCTCTATGGCCAAAAACAGCTTACATCCTTCCTACTTTTGGATATGGATAAACACAGAGACAGACAGTGTGTTTTAATATATTTACACATGTCTCGATATCACCTTGATTCTCTTAGTGTTTTAGTTTACAATATTAACAGGAAATGGTGCTATTGATAATGCGTATACCTTTAAATAACCATGATCGCATATTTGATCTTCATTTGCTTTAAGACAAATATATAGTCGACATAATGTGCATAAAAAAATGACTATGGAATAAAAAGTATTATGCAATAGGATAGCATTAAAGATGGATCTATGAATGAATAGATAGATAGATAGATAGATAGATAGATAGATAGATAGATAGATAGATAGATAGATAGATAGATCTTTATACCACTCGTAGAAGTCAAAATAGAGACATTAGATTTAATATGGGGTTGCTTAAAAGAGAAAAGGAAAGAGCGAGAGATTTGGGGGAGGTAGGTCAGCATTGATGGAGGCCAGATTTACAGGTCAGATAAGACAGTTCCCAACAAGAGAGGCCATTCTATTACACACAAACACAGGAAGTCCCTGATCGACATGCAGACATTATCTAGGCAGCCAGAGCAAGAAAGAAATGCTAGGAAGTTATTAGCGGTGAGACTCAATGGAGAACTTCCCAGAGACAATGGTCTACTCCGAAAGTATGTGGCATAATTTGTTTCAATTCAAAAGGCCATTATTAATAATATTTTCATTATTGTTGTCACCGTTCAAAGGTGGGAAAGGTTTAAAATACTAACGCAAACAATGGGGGTTGTTTTTCTAAGCAAAAGATAAAGAATTTTGAATGCACAGCATGACAGAAAACAGGCAATACCTCTTTCGAGATTATCTTTATGATGAAAATAATCTAATGAAAATAAATACCATCAGAAGTCAGAACTTTTTTTAAAACATCAAGGCTCCCCTTGAACCAAAACAGACCTGAGGTGGAGGACACTGGGAATGTGCTTTCAGTGTCTTGCCATGCTCTGCTGTGCTTGAATGGAATGACAAGCACAACCTTTACCAATGTACAAGAGTAAGTAAAGCAAATGCATGTAAAGAATACCTGAGGATGGAAGAGTAGTGGTGCTGGCCTCAGGTACTTCTCCTTTAGAGCTCCTACTGGGTCTATTAGCTTCCTCTTCTCCACCCTGCTGGACAACAGCACCAAGGGTTACGTACGAACGAAGGTTGATTGTAAACGTACTGGGTACCAATACTTTGTCTAATTTCAACATATCACCAGCTACTGCGTTGAATTGTCTTTCAAAGTACCTACTTATTGAAATACCTGTAGATGGGGTCCATGAAGAATGGCGAGGGCTTGGCGTAGTGGAGCGATGGCTGCTGGGGAGGAGGTGGCTGGGGAAGGGACGCTTGCGGCTGAGGCATCTGGGGCTGGTGCAAGTTCTGGGACTGACTTAGTGCTGGGTGTTCATCTTTAGCTGCTTTGCAGTTTGCGCCATAGGCGTGATTCTTGCGCTGTTCGTGTGTGCCACCGTTCTGGTTAGCTCGGCTTCGACTGCCTATGCTGAGGTCCAGAGGTTGCTCCTCGCCAGGGGCCAAGGGGGTGTTGGATGGCAAGGCTGGCTTGCTGGGGGGCGGAGGAAGAGGTTTGACCTCCTTGGGTTTGGTGGTTAGGTCAAAGGGTGAATCCGCACCAGTGGCTGTAGGTAATTTCTGTATGTGCTCACGAGGGGACTTAGGCTCAGGTTTGAAGAACATGCCAGGATTGAGTGCTCTGTCTGTGAATGGGTACAAGGAATGTGGGAAGTTGGGCAGAAACTGGAAAGGGAACATGGAATGGTAGTTTAAGGAGCCCATCTTCTTCTCCTGCAAGCCCATGAAGCCTGGGCCAAAATACTTTTCTGCAATGGAGGCAATGGCTTTAATGGAGTCAGTGGTGGCCCCGGAGGGTGGAAGTGCTTGCTCCTCTGGCGGTGGGAAAAAGGAATGCTGGGAGGAGAGGAAAGGACGCTCGCAAGGGAGGTTCCCTGAACTGGAGACAGATACCGAACTGCTGCTCACTTCGTCCTGCTTGCTCTCCTGCACTGGTTTCCTCCTGCTCTTCTCCCGTTCGCTTTCTGCCTCACTTTCTAGATCTGAGCCAGACACCGTGCCAGTGGTGGTGTCTAGATCTGTGCCGCTAGACGTGTTAACATCTTCCAAGTCACTACCATCAGACATGTCATTCATCTTCACTTTATTCTTGTTGTCGTGGAACGACAAGTCCAGTTTGGACTCTCGATTCTCCTCTGACTGGCTGCTGAGACCGCTCCCTACATTGCCATTGCTGTTGTTCATGGATGGGATGGCAGAAAGAGTAGGAGCATCAAGAGAAGTCAGCTTCCCATCTTGACAGTTACTAATTGGGCTCTTGAGCAGTGGACTAGGAGGTAACAATGGCGGTCTAGGATATAGCGATGGGGGAAAGATGCCTGGGAAGCCATGGGAAAGGGCTGGGAATGCAGGGGGTGCTGGGGAAAAGGGCAAACCTGCATGATGCGGCCTGGATGGGAAGTAATCCCCGAAGCCAAGTCCACTATGGTTCAAGCCAGGATGAGACTTGGACTTGCCTAAAATGTGACTGGATGTCATTGGTATGCCCGGTGTGAATATGCCTCCGGGATTATAATGGTTCTTGCCCTCGCAAAAGCGCCGATGCTTGTTGAGGGAGGAGGTAGTGCTGAACATTTGCCCACAGTCTTTACACTTGATCTGGGTGCGGCAGTCTGCATGCATCCGTTTGTGACGGCACAGGTTAGAGAACTGGGTATACGATTTGTGACACACCTCACCTGGGAGAACACACATGACTGGTTAATTCTATTAACATACTGTTTTCATTTGGTGTTCATTCATTCAATAGCAGTGATAATCCGGCAGCTGATTTGATCAACCAATAAACTGTGCATGCTGTTTATTATGTTCAACAAACATGGCACTGTCTACATCAGGGGTAGCCAACCCTGCTCTTAGAGGGCTACCTTCCTGCAGAGTTGAGCTCCAACCCTAATCAAACACATGTGAAGCAAGTAATCAAGGTGTTTGGATTACTCGAAAATTACAGGCAGGTGTGTTGGAGAAGAGCTGAAACTGAAGTCTGCAGGAAGGTGGACCTCCAGGAGCATGGCTGAACTCTGCTCTGTTTTGAAGGTGAGATAAAAACGCTACACACGTTAATGTTAATGGTAAAAAAAAAGATCAATTAGCATATGAATATAACTCGTTGATGAGATTCTTCATTAATAGTAGAGCTATTTCAGCTAATTTTGTATACATACAAACACATGTACACTGGTACAGCATACATGCATTTGGACATTGGACGGTAACACACAGGACATTGTGAAGCCAAGCAAAAAGAAGATGGTGTTCTCTCAGTGTTGGTAAGAGGGCAGCTAAGACACGGCAGAGACATTTATCTCAAAACATTAAATCTGCCTTGGCCATATACAAGTCTAATGGGCCCTCAAAAGAAAATGCACAAATGTTACAAAAAACAGAAGAAGGGTAAAATGGAGTAATTAAGAGAGCAAAAAAGAAAGCACTAAAGAAAAGCGCAACAAATGTAGAATAAAACAAAGAATGGCTCTAGAATTTCATTTAGTTTCTCTGACCTATAAAACAACAGCTGTCACAATCTTGGGGTGGAGCTAGCCGGGAGGTCTTTGGACACTGGTAATTGTATCTGAGGCTTAGACAAGACTGCTCAGACTTACAGATGAAAGGCTTGACACTGCTGTGTATGTGCTTGTGCTGCTTGAGGCCCGAGGAGGTGGCAAAGGTCTTGCCACACTCAGGGCAGGTGTGGGCTCGGGCACCGACGTGCTGAGAGCGGATGTGGCGCTGGAGGTTGCTGGGGTCTGTGAACACCTGAAGAACCCGCAGAAATATGCCAACTTAGTGCAAAGGTGTAAACATAGCATGGTGTAAAGGCAAAATTAATTGTAGTGTTATATTTTTAAATTTGCCGTACACGGGTAGTTGACATGCAGAATGTTTGGAAAGTTGACACGTCCTGTGGTGTGACATCCATCAAACAGTATTTTAAGCAAAATTTGGCTAATTCTTCTGATAATTATTCTGCAGTTTTCATGACCTCATATTAATCAAGAGACTACAGGAATGTTTGTACTTTTTAAAAATTCATTTGTCACACTGCAGGACATTTTAAAACAAACTGCTGAATGTAAAAGGTTTACTATATATTAGTCCAGGGGCACTTTATGTTTCAACTTCCCACATGCAATCTAATTAATGCCATAACCTACCTTATCACAGTTTTCACACTCAAAGCGCTTGCCACTGTCATGTGACATCTGATGGCGAATGAGGTTGGATTTCCAGTTGAAAGCTTTGGGGCACTGGTCACACTTATACTCTCTCTCCTCTGTGTGTACGATCATATGCTGCCCGAGACTAAGAATACATAAGAACACCATAAATATTTTCTGTGTGACCACCATGTAGGTCAGTGTTTCTAAACTGGTCTGTTGTGGCAAGGCTGTATATCATAGGAAAAAAAACAAAACAATGCTAAATGCAAATAATATAACAAATCCTATAGCCATATACGGTTAGAATACCAAAATAAATAGACTTGTGTTTTAAATGGGTGGATTATATATATATATATATATATATATATATATTTTTTTTTTTAAAGGCTGCACATTCAAACTTTTTTCAAAATCATCTGTTACTTGGTAGCCAAATTAGGCAGATGCCAAATATGGTTTACAGCAAGCTTTTCCTTTGAATTCTGTGTCATGTTAATAATTTTTCATAATGTTTACCTATGTGGCTCATTGTAATTTTAGCAAATTTCAATGTTTGATTTTAAAGGCATTTTTGTTTATTTTTGTAACATAAACATATTTATCATACACACGTTTATTGTACACACACATTTAACATACGCATGTGCAATAAACAATTTTGGTTCTGTGTTGGGTCACTGGTACAATGTAAAATCTGGGTCTTACAGCAAAACCAGATCAGAACCAAGACAAATAAATGTGACCCTGGACCACAAAACCAGTCGCTGGGGTATATTTGTAGCAATAGCCAAAAATACATTGTATGGGTCAAAATTATCCATTTTTCTTTTTATGCCAAAAATCATTAGGACATTAAGTAAAGATCATGTTCTATGAAGATATGTAGTGAATTTCCTACCGTAAATATATAAAAACTTAATTTTTGATCAGTAATATGCATAGCTAAGAACTTCATTTGGACAAATTTAAAGGCGATTTTCTCAATATTTAGATTTTTTTGCACCCTCAGATTCCAGATTTTCAAATAGTTGTATCTCGGGCCAAATATTGTCCGATCCTAACAAACCATACATCAATGGAAAGCTTATTTATTCCGCTTTCATATGATGTATAAAACTCAGTTTCGAAAAATTAACACTTATGACTGGTTTTGTGGTCCAGGGTCACAAATATGAAAAAGCATAGTATTAGAATAAAACTGATCATTGATTTATTTTTCATTTACCTTTTTGTTTTACATTATAACAGCTAGGGGTTCACTAAAGCTCGGCGGGTAATTAGAAGTTGTGCGGTGTGGTGGAGTGGAGTGTGCTGACCTGTACTCGCTAGGGAAGATTTTTTCACAGTCTTTGCACTCGTGCACCGGCTCATCGCTGTCTTCGCGCTCCTGTTTGAAGTCTTCGCTTAGTGAGTCAAAGATAGAGTTGCTGCTACTGCAGGAGTATTTCTGATGCCGCCGTAACTCCAGCTTTGATGTGAAGAGCTCATCACAGTGTTCACAGCGGTACATCTGCTCATCTGTGGGGACGGCATCACACAGTTAATAATAACATGGTAGTTTTCATTTATGAAAGGTTCGGTCTCCAGAATAAGACATCACATTGTATTTGGAAACTTATTTAAAAATGTCTGAATGGCATTAAATTAGATGACAAAATATCAAGTGTCGTTTACTTTAAAAAGAATCCATCATGACATTTCATAAAAAGAGGTTTTAAATGATAAAACAATAGATATACTGTTCAAAATGAAAACAAAAATATTTTGGCACTTTCTGGTTGTAGAATGTTAGTGGAACATGTCAAAAGTTAATGTGATGAATTGCACCTGTGGTTATTCTATAGGACACCTGTGTGAACTGTGAGAAATGACTTCATACATTCACTAAAAATCACCGAAACACAGCTGCTTTCAAAAAAAAAAGTTAATTTTAAGACAAGCTCCAGCAGCATTTGTTTGCAGACGCCATGTGGTTTGATATACATCAATAATGTAATGAAATTCGGATGATTTTAAGTCTAGCTTAGGTGTCCACATACTTTAATACATATATATAATGCATAACTTAAAAAAAATACATGTAATTTTGGTAGTAACATTGCTTTCTTTGAGCATAAAGAGCAATCTGAAACAAATCTTTTATAACAAATACAAATATTAAAGATTAAAATAAAAACTTTAAAACCTTGAAAATTATACTAACATTAACCTTTAAAAGATAAAAGCTAAAAATGTCACTGTTTTTGACTTGCTTTAGACTGAAAATCTGTCTTTGTTCATATGACCCGGAGTTAAATGACTAAAAACGTGGCTGTTTTATCCTATTACTGATATCCTGACACAAAAGCCAAGTTCACAGATAACCCTAGAGTCATGGAAAGGCAAGAAAACTCTAAAGTCTGATGCATTAGCTATCATCATCCTCAAATTAAACTCATTGATAACTCTGATATACTCCATGCACTGCCCGGATCAGGCCAAGGCGGATGAGTTTCATTATTCTTTGACTCAATGTTTTGAAAGCAAAGGCCATGAAAAGCTCCCACCGATGCCGTGTTATCTAGGATTACACCATATATTCTGTTTTACTTTTCAATTCATTACCGCGACACGTATTGACAGAACACACTCCACAGCAATGCTCATAGACTTCCTGCAAAATAACCGAGCGTTTGGAATAAAATGCCCTTGTGACCTCAAAGAGGCCTTTATGGGAAAAACTAAAGTCAAGAAAAAGTTTCTGTGCTGATTTTTTTTTTTTTTTTTGAGCCATAAAAAGAATTCGAGACATTATCTCTCCGTCCCATCGGTAGCACTAACGACAAAGGCAGGAATGTTGGGAAAAACGACAGGGAATGGGAAACTAATAGCTCTTGGAGAGACGTAGGGGGAACACAATTATGTGCAGTTTAGCGGCTAATCTGTGAGCATGGGTGAGGTCCCTGGAGACTCCTCGAGCTCCACTCCAAATTCCACCACCGATAAGCCATGAGAAGGAGGTAGATGTAGAGAGCTCTCATTCTGTCTGTGTATCTGTTCGTCTTCGTTGACCATGTTCATTCTACTCTACGTTTCTTCTCTTTTGTTCTCTGAATTGATCTGTCTGAGCGGAGCCTGGCTTGCATCTTTTGGCGTCCCTGTCTCCCTTTTCTCTCGGAGAGCTTTCTTCTTGGCTTTTTGGCAGAGACATCTGAGACACATCTCTATCAGATAAAACCTTTTGCATGTGTTGGAGAGCGACTGCTGCGCTGTGACACACTTCAGTGCTTTTGCAATTTTCTAGTCTGTATCAACTACTCTGAGCTTCAATTCCAAAATGACCAGATCACTTGGAAACAAAAACGATTTGGAAGATTGCGAGTGATGTGTTTTAATGACCACCGATCCTTTTAAAGAAAATGTTCAAAATCATTTAGAAATTTTAGTAGACAAACGTACAGTATATTTTATATCTGTGTAAAAATGAGTTATATTTTATTATTATTATTATTGCATTTATATTTAGTTTTTATATATATATATATATATATATATATATATAAATGCAATGAACCACACAAAAACTACACGTGCAGAAAAAAATCTATAGGGCTGCCATTTCATTCTCAAATTCGCCAATACTAGTTCATTTGCCTCTGGGTTGAAATGTACTTTAATATTTTCTTCATCGTCCGACCTAACAAGACGACAAGCACAGGCCACATATAGCATCTTACTAACTGTTGGCAGAGGTGAATGAGTGTGGTCTGTGTGAGTTTGTTTAAAAGAGTGCCTAATGACTTGCATTAATCTCACCTTCCAGGTTCGGTGCCATTGAGCCCTCGGGGAAAACTCCGTCCTTCATGTAAACCAGTAACTCCTCCCCTATTTCAATATCTCTAATAGCTTTATAATAGATCTGCAAAAAGAGAAGAAAAACGCATTAGCATTTTAAAACCACAAATAAAAAGGCCTCAAATTATTATTATTATTATTATTATTATTATTATTATTATTATTATTATTATTATTATTATTATCATCATCCGTGGAGACGTGGAGCTTTATTTTGAACATAGCAAATGTAAAAGCAATAATATTAATTTGTTATAATACTGACAAAAAAAAAGAAAAAAGAAGCAAACAATCACAAAGCAGAGGATAAACAGATAATGCAGTAATTATTAAGGACAAAGCGCATCTGAAATTGCGCCTGCTTCATTCGATTATTTGCTTGCCGAAGGCCAACAAGAAATACATGAAAACCCCAAATACACAAACAAAATAAACGAGCGCATCACATGCAATAAAAACGTGTGAAATTAAGACAACAATAATAAAGTAATATAAATAGAATGTGTATTTTATTAAAAACAATGTAGGTAATCGTAATCCGATGTGTTTGATGTCTTGATGTGTTTTCGTTTATAATAGGCCTATAATACATCAAATATAACACACACGCACACAAACAAAGTGTTGGTTGTTTTTAAAATGCAAAATCATAATTGCACTGTGTTACTGAGACATCCGACAATGCATTTTTACATTTCAGTGTAGCTACAATTATTTTACCGATGCAAATGTTTATCATTTTATCTGTTGCACGTGCATTCTAAATACAGCTTGTTTATATTATTCTCGCGGCGTAGGCTATTGTCATTTATTTCCCAGCCTGATGATTTGCTGCAAAGTTTCCTCAATTAAACACAATTAAAATCCTTCCAGAGCGCATTGTGATGGCAAACCGCATCTGTTGTGTTCTAACAAAAATACACTCCAAACAGCCTGCATCTATTTTGTAAATTAAACTATATATAGAGAGAGAGACTTTAACCTAACTAAATCGACTTGAATCATAATCCTAATAAAATAAAACGAAACAGTCGGCTTTAAAAACGCTTCTGAATCCTCTCCACACGCACTGAGCGCGCAGTGCCGCTCGCTCCCTCACGAGGGCGCTCAGGGCTAGGCGACAGCAGCAGATCTGGGCCGCTCTCCGAAATCAAGACATCCAGCTAAAAACCCGCACAAACTTCATCTCAGAGCCCTAATGTTGTGACAACTCTAATGTGTGTTACAAAAGTAGGCCAAGGCATCAAGAGGGGCGGCCGATGTGTAACACAGCTATCGTTATTGTTAACATTAATATTGCATTTGCAGTTAAACGAAGGTAAGAGCGTTTCTGACCTTTTTCTTTTCCGAGAGTTGATAAAGTTGGGCTAGTTGTTGAGCGGTGGATCTCAAAGCCTCCAGTTGTAATAGCAGCTCTGGTCCCGTAGAGTTCAGCACGCAACCCATAGTATCATGACACTGCGCCACAGCAGCGCCAGACAGAGGAACACGCGCGTCTTTGATGAGGTGAGTCGCGCTCATTAGTGATTCTCTCTATCGGCCACTCCTCCTCTCTTATCTCCAACCAAAAGGACTGAACCCCTCCCCATGTCCTCTCCTCCTCTGACCACCGCATGAATCTATTATTGATGGAAAATGTATCTTTCCCAGCTAATGAAAATCTAAAAAAAAAAGAAATAGGCTACATTGAACGCGAGCCTCGCTGTTTTCCTCGGGGCTTTAAATACATACACCTGTTTTTACTCGCTGTCTTTTACATTTAGCAGATGTTGTAAGCGAATAGCGTTTGCGCTTTGAGGGACTAAATTCGATATTTTGCGGAGACGGTCGTGCAGAATCACTTAGCTGTCATATCAGCCTATATTTAATTAGACGAACGCTTTAACCTGTTCATAAATGAGCGTTTATTAAAAGCTAAATTATGAGGAAATTATAAATGATATTGCAATCATCCAATTAATAATCCATTTTAATATAACAGTAGCTAATATTGATGTACTTATTTCTACATATGACAATATGAAAGCAAGCATTGTATATTATTTCATATAGGCTATTATAATATTTTTATAGTCCTAATTACAATTAATATAACTATTATTATAATCGAATTATTACTTATTTTTATTAAGATCTAATTGCTTCCCGTTTTATAGTTGTATTAACAAAATACAACTGTCACAATTTCAATTGAGAATTTGTTGCATTTCATTTGAAAGTTGTGATTTGTGCAAAGGATATGATCTAATTATAATGTTACAACGGATTGTTATTGTCAGTTGTTTTTAGGTCAGTTCAAATATTATATTAGAATAGAATAGAATCAACAAATAAACATAAGTGCAAATAATTTCAATCACTGGAATTACATATAAAAACGTATTTACAGCACGCACGACTTTTTAAATAAATAAATAAATACACGACACATACAATGCAGGTGCCAAACTCTCAATATTTAATCACTAAGGAATCAATAACTTCCACGATCTGTTTCTGAAAGATAGAAGTTGGATGTCAAATTGTGCTGTAGTCTTTGGCTAGCTCTCATTTGCTCTGGTTGCGTGGAAATGCCTTCCTTTCACCCCTAAAGCAATCTATTATGATGGGGCTAAGCTGTCTCTACAGTAAATCTTTTCAGGATCTGACAGCACTGAGAGGGCCATCTTGACCCCCTCACAATGCTTTCAAGTGCTGGGGGCCGATGCATCATCCATCACTTAGGTGACAATAATCCCCTGTCTGTCACACACACGGACACACACGCATTCATATAAGTGCAAGCAGACACAGACTGATGGGAATATATAAGAAATGACTTTTATTTGGGTGTGCCTGTTTGTTTGCCATTCAAAATGTACATCTGATTCACTAAGACAAGATCAGAGCAAAGTTCATCATAACAACTCTTTGATCAAATGCCAAAACCATATAAAAAACTAAACTGCATGAGTAGACGTCAGGGATTTTTACAAGTTCCTCTCTAGCAAACATGTATATAACTTATATAGTGTTTTATCAGTCAGTAGCTAATAAGTAATTGAATGCATGAGTTTCAGTTTGTTTGTTATGAAAGTGTAAAATACAGTAAGTTTCAGGTATTTCTTTCTAAATACAGAATGGTTTACCATGATAATTATTAAAACAATCTCATAACTGATAACAATTCTAATTCCGACTGAAAGAAATTAATTCATAATCATGGGCAAATGGGGGTATATATATATATAAACTCTCAAATAAACTCTTCATACCTGTATGTATATGTGTATATGTGTATATATACACACACACACACACACACACACACACACATACATACAAGTATGAAGAGTTTATTTGCTAAAACAGATAACTCTTTTTTTTTTTATCTTTTCAAAAACAAATTTTTTATGATGTTATCATGTTTTTATTGTGTCAGTTAGCAAGCATTTTTTTTTTACCTAATCAAAATAACCCAACTGCAGTTTGATTGAGATTAATTGGAATGCACAATGAAAAAACATGATTTTTGAAAATTGTTAAAAACAGAGCTATCTGTTGTATCTTTATACACACACACACACACACACACACACACACACACACACACACACACACCAACCACACACATCTGTGTGTGTGTGCGTGTCTTCAGCCCTTCAGAAACAGACGGCTATGGCATGGCAGATCTGGCTGTGCACTTCAGTTGTTCTGACAAACAGTTTAAGTGCATCTTGAGAGATGAGGGAGGGAGGTCAGAGGTCAACAGTCTTGCTGAATGGACCGCGCCATTGTGCGAAAGCCAGAATACGTCCACCAGCTCTATGCCCATTGTCTCAAAGCACATAGGCTGCTCTTAGTTTGGCCCAAAAACCGGATTACACTTTCCCAGCATAAGCAGATAACATCAGATCAGCGAATTATGTGGTCCGCAGCATTTTAAAAATATACTTTTACACAAGAGCACATAACCTCACACGGTTTTTAAGTTCATTTTGCACCCCTTGCAATAACACAACTAAATATTATTTTCTTAAAGCAAAGCGTGGTAACTAACACCCTCGTCCTGCTTACTGCTATTTAGAAGCATTCACACCTTGAATGACACACATTAAAACATAAGGCCTAAAACAGTGAAATGCAGCACTACACAGTTGAGTCGTGTTTTCAGGGTCCCGGATGCCAAAGACAAATGCGCAAACAAGTAAATAAATGATCCCGGTTGATTTTAAAAGGTTACAGGCACATCAGAATTTGCTGGGCGTGTGCATATTTCCATACGCCTCATGCATTGTGCATGCGCAAATAGAACAGCAAAGTACAAAGTTCAATGAATTATGCATTTTTGCATTGTGCCTCTGTTCTGAATAAATAATAGGCTGTTGTCCGTAAGACCGGCTAAAATGTGTACAAAAGATAAGAAAAGGGTAAGAAAGGATAAAAAAAAAAAACAGAAGAAGGGAGAAAGTAAATAGAAACCATGTATTTAGTAGGGCGATTTTAGCTGGAGATATTATTCTCCTGTGGGCCCAGCGGTGGCCGCTCATTGAACTGAAACGACTTTAATGATTGGGTTATGTAGTTGAAGTCAATTGGTGGTTGTCAGTCTCAGAGGTTGTCCCTCCTTTGCTCCTGTCCTCCCCTGTTTGTTAGGCTTGTGTTTTATGTGCCAGCCTCTAAAACTGCGATGGCCACACTAGTTGCCCCCATTAGCCACGAGACAAAAGCTAAGACTTTGGCTTGTTCCACGAGTCAATCAGCTTGTTTTAAGTGAGACAAACAGCCTAAAAGGGGCAGAATAATAACAAGGAAAGTGATCCACGTATGCATTTAATCTAAAACACCCCCGAAATGGCACACTTAAAGGAGCAATTCACCCAAAAATGAAAATTCTGTCATTATTTACTCACCCTCATGGGTTTCCGACCCCTGTGACTGACTTTCTTCAGTGGAACACAAAATAATTGAGGCAGAATGTCCTGACTTTGAAATCTCACTTATGTTCTAATTATTCATCAGTTGTGATAGGTGTGGTGTAAATAACATCATTAGATCTCACTCTTAATTGCATCTTGAGATGCCATATTTGATTATACGAGAACACAAATGAGATTTGAGAGTACCCTAGCTAACAAAAATATGTTCTAATATGTGTGTAGGTGTGTGTATGTTTGTGTGTGTGTGTGTGTGTGTGTTTTACAAATTAGTAACACTTTACAATAAGATCCCATTAGTTTATGCATTAACATTATTTGGTAACACTTTATTTTAAGGTGTCATTGTTACACGTTACATGTACTTACTATTATAATAACAATAAATTATGCATAATTACATGCAAGTAACACTAAGTCAAACGCTAATCCTAACCCTAACCATATAGTAAGTACATGTAGTTAATTAATATTACTCAGTACTTAAATGTATAATTACTCTGTAACAAGAACACCTTAAAATAAAGTGTAACCCATTATTTAACTTACATAATGTACTATACATTTGTTACAGTATTAAAAAAAAACATGTTAAGAGTAACTGAGATAAATAAATACTTTAGAAATATCTTTCATTGTTGGTTCATGTTAACTAATGTAGTTAACTGATGTTCGCTAATGGAAGTGATGACAAACATTAGTCTTGGTTATGCAGATTTTGAGGAAAAATTATGGGAAATTTTACTTTGAATTTTCTGCAACTAAAACATTTCAGAAAAGAAACTCTCCAAGAACAATATGTAAGGAATATTTGACGACTGAATTATTGAATTATTGAATTATTTTTCTTGAATTATTAGAAAATAATGCACACCCGAGGTGGTGATTCACGTCGTGGCTGTTACATTATTTTTCTAATAATTCAACGGCCCGTCGTCGATTATTCCTTAAATATTGTTCTTGGAGAGTTTCTTTTCTGAAATGTTTTAGTTGTAGAAGTAAAAGTCAATTATTCCGCTTATACTAAGGTTGCCACACAAGGCATTCGTCCAGTTTTTCTACTTAAATCGCTATTGTGAGTAGGATTATGTCTTCCGCATCTCATCCAACGCCTCCGTTGCTAATTCCAAAAGGTCATTGTAAACCAGAGGTTTGAGCCGTTGATAGCAGACTAACACCGTGTAACTACACGAGACGTAATAAAAGGCATCTTTTCTATGTTAAGCTGGCTGCACGCTAGACGATTTTCAAATCTTAAACGCTTTTAAAACCATGGGAGACCACAGACATGAAGACAGTTCAACCGATTTTTAGCCTTATAATCCTCTGAACGCGCACACTAGACGATTCAACCAGACCGCGAGACCACACACTAGACGATTCAACCAGACCGCGAGACCACACACTTGAAGATTGTAGGAACGATTTCACAGTGACACAAGATCTCATTGACACTCGCGAGATCAAACGTGACTAGAGAAGAAAACAAATAGAGGACAATTAACGTTGTCAGCTGGCTCTCCTGGCGCGCTTTCTGTTTCACAGTGAAAAAGTATAGAAAAGAATATGGGTGATTTTATCTGCTTTCATGTCATGTTTGTGGCTGCCAAGTTTCAGCTGTAGACGGTGACACTTGTGAGGTATCAGGTCAGAGGCAGCCCGATCAAGAGTTTCAAAACATGTTTGATATTTACAATTTGAGTTCGGCGACGCTCCGTCTTGATTGGGAGCAGATAAATAATCGTAATGACACCACCCAATAGAGGATTTTTAAACAAAAAATTGTTTGCGACAAGCTGAGAATCGGGCAACACCTCTCTGAGTCTGTGCATCTCTCAATAGTGTTCGGCAGCAAAAGTGAAACTTTAAGTTAATTTTCTTCACAAACAGCGGCTGTTGTTACCTCGCTTGTGAGAAGTAATGTAGTTTTTAAGTTGTTAAACTTAAACTATGTTATGGATAAAATCGTCAGAGTAGCGCTGTGTGCGTCTGTGAGGGAGAGAGAGCAGGAGAGATAGAGTATAAAACGTAATTTTGTGGCAAAAACATGGACATGATCTGTCGTTTTTACCCTTTTGGTTATTGCATTTATTTGTTTGGCCAGTGTCGTCGTGGGTTTTGGTTCTTTTGCTGTACGGACCTTTGAAATAGCTCAAATCATTTGGCGAAGTCATATGGTCATGTAATGCGGTCGAGACCTGCCTGGAACTACGTTCGCCGTGCTTTTTTCTGAACATAATTGCACACCTTAGAGCGTTCGCCAGCCAATCAGATTCAAGCATTCAACGGCCCCGTAGTCTAAATAAATACATTTGAGAATGTCACTAAAGGCCAGATAATTCTGAACAAACGTTCTATTTATATTTCTAGAAGAACTTTCAGACAGAAAGTTCTGAGAAAGTTCCCCGTTAGCAGAGACAGTGGATGAGAATATAGATCTCATTCTCACATAAAGCTGTCATATGGCTTTAGAAAATCTGAAGTATAGCGCACAACTGGTTTAGACAACATTTATTAACTTTTCTGGTCATTTCTGGAGCTTTGCAGCCTCTGTCCACAATCTGTCACTTTGAATGGAAAGACAGTCCCTTTGCAGAAGAAAGTCAGTCACACAGGTTTACAATGAAAATACACTCTTAAAAATAAAGGTTGTTTATTGGCATCAGTGGTTCCATGAAGAACCTTTAACATCCATAGAACACTTACATAGTGGAAGATTATTAAAATTTCCTTCTCACTTCTAGAAAAACCGTTGACTAAATGGTTGACCACAAATGTTCTTCTATGGCATCACGGGAAAAGCAACTATTTGGAACTTAACTGACAAAAATTTCATTTTTGGGTGAACTGTCCCTTTCAATTAGAAAGTGAGCACAAGCTAGATAAGTCAGCCACCAAGGACCCCTCACTTAAACAGTTAGATATCATGTAAGCAAAGGAAACAAGCCATTACTGCACAAGAGCTTCATGATCAGATTTAGACCGCTGCCGCAGCATCAATACAATCCCTGAACAAAGCCACCGTACAGTAAACACACAGCCGTTCTTCCTGTCAGACAGCGAGTCCAGCTTTATGAGAGATCAGATATCTTATCTTAAAGACACAACTGCTCGTCCTTTCAAAGAAAGCAAATCATTGAAGACAAAGGATTACAAGATCCAGGAGTGTCCAAACTGGCTTTGTACGTGACTCTTGTAAATGACTTCTGAGTCACTTCCTCTGACAAAGGCAGGGAACAGCCTTCATCAAACAATAGGCTGTTTTTATCTATTGTGTAAGTGGTGACATCTTGACAGCAGCAGGTTCTGTCCTCATCTTCCTGACAGTAACATGTGCTCACTGTCTTCTCACAGGATGGTCAGTGTTAGATGTTTGTCTGCTGACCTTCTCATAGTACTTTTAAAAACAGCTCCAACTGATACTAAATTGTAGCTCTCACATCCTATTATACTGTGTTTCAAAAACAGCTAGCAAAATAAGTATCATAAACTGAGCTCTTGCAATACAAATGAACAACCTGTGTACATTTATGACTGCAGTAAACACTCTGCTGCAAGTGTAGAATTGATGCATTCAGTGTAGCAGCATTGTTGTGCCGACATGCTGTTATTAGTCATTTACATCATAAATTGTCTCGGCCTTTGGTCAATACGGCATTTTAGACATACTGAAATACACAATATGCAGAATATACAGGTCACTACCGTTCAAAACTTTGGGGTCAGTATGATTTATTTATTTAGAAATAAGTCTCTTACGCTCAGGAAGGCTACAATACAGTAATATTGTGAAATATTATTAAATTAAAATCATTTTATATCATAATATATTTTAAAACGCAATTTATTTCTGTGATGCAAAGCTGATCCTTCAGAAAACATTCTGATATGCAGATTTGCTGCTCAAGAAACATTTATTTTTATTTTTATTATTATTACGGTTAAAAACTATGGAAGCCCGAGAATTTTTAATCTCAGATTTCTGACTTTATTACACACAACTGTGAGGTTATATCACACAATTCTAAGAAAAGAAGTCAGAATTGCGAGAAAAAAAGTCAGAATTGCAAGTTTATATCTTCCAAAAAAAAGTTATCATGCTTTCTTTTTCAGGATTCTTTGATGAATAGAAAGTTCAAACGAACAGCTTTAATTCAAAACTGAACTGTAAAAAAAATTAAAAAATATTTTACATTCACTTTTGTTCAATTGATGCATCCTTGATGCAATTTTTTTTTCTGGAATTTTCTTAAAATATGTTTAATGAAAATTACATATTTACTATGTAGTAACATTTTTAGGATTGGCTGCATAGCAGTGTAGGATGAGTGAATATTGTCATGACATGGCCTCTTCGACCCCTGATCTAAATGTTCAAAAAAATATCCAAACAATTTCAAAACAGTTTGTATCATAACTACTTATTAACAAAAACAATTACTGTAGGAAAATGCCAGTTGCACTTTTTCAGAGCTCTCTTGAGCTCAGATACACTAGAATCTCAGCAGGAACAGTGGATACAACAGCTTGAGGGAGCAGACGACCAATCAGAGAGCGAGAACGTCAGGAAAGTGAAGTGACAGAACAACAGAGCTCACCTGATCTTCGCTGATGTGGCATATGGCCAGGTTGTGCTCTTCATAGGATGGGGCAGTGCGCACGTATTTGAACCAGCTCCCCTCCAGGGCCCCGTCCAGACAGAACTTCACATTACCCATGTTGTCCATTACCTGGAGACAGAGAAGCACAATATAGGATGCTATCATTAAAACATATTCACTGACAGTGACACTGAACTTTAATGATAGAGATCAGAGATGTAAGATATATACACAACTGGTCAAAAGTATGAAATTTAATTAATTTTATTTAATTTTTCAGCATTACTCCAGTCTTCAGTGTCACATGATCCTTCAGAAATCATTCTAATATGCCGATTTGCTGTGCAATTATCAATTATTTTTAGTGCTCTTTTTTTTCAGATTCTTTGATGAATAAAAGCTGCATTTACGGTTTCTGAAGGATCACGTGACACTGAAGACTGGAGTAACGAGGCTGAAAATTCAGCTTTGATCACAGCAATAAATTACATTAAAAAAATAATAAAATAAATAAAATGTTTTAATAATCTACTCATCCATCCAAACCACTTTATCCTCTGCACAGTTGCAGGGGGGCTGTTAACTGTAATAATATTTCACAATAAAACTGTATTTTTCAAATGCAGCCTTAGTAAGCATAAGAGACTTATTTCAAAAACAAACATAAAAAATAATAAATAAATAAATAAATAAAAAGAAAAAAAAATCAATAATTATTCAAAAATTTTGACTGGTGGGCACTTAGTGTCTTGAGATATGAAAACGAAAAGAAAAAAAAAAAGGTAAAAAGAGTGGGGGAAAAAATGTAAAAATGTATCTGTTTACATGTATCAAACTGATCCCCACATTGTTATGTATTGAAAGGGTGGATTTAAACATTGAAGACGTCTTCAATGCTGTGTGAAGTCTCAGAGGCTCTCGTTGATTAACTTTGGTTAACCTGACACTGCTAGGGAAGTGGAGTTTGCGGTGTCTGGTTACTTGTCAAGGGAAACAGAGAGAGAGATGGAGGGATTGAGAGAGGCAAAGTGAGACAGGATGTCAGGAAATGACCGGAAGGAGAGTGGACTCTGTTCTCTCGTGAGATTTACGGCGCTCTTTTCTTGATATATTACCCAGCAAAAGTGAGAAATGCCACTGAAAACTGTGGAGTCTCTCTTTGAAAACAGAAACTCTGTGTAAATGTTTGCTTCAGCTCTATGAAGTTGAAACCGAATATCAAGTGTGCCGTGAGCGATTAAGACAGAAACGGAATATCCACACAAGTAGCGTGAATCCATGCTAATAAATCTGTCTGTGGGCTCATGTTAGACCTGAGCTCCAGAGCGATTATATTCCAGCACATTAACACTCAACGTCTGAACACGTATAAAGATTTAAATCAAGACAAATGAGTCGCAAAATGCTACTGTGTGCCAAGATAAAAAGTAGATTGTTTCATAGTAAATTCAGATTATGTTTTGTCAATTATTTTTGTGGTCATTATTGCAAAATTGCATTGATACTTACAGTAGAATATTTTTGCAAAAACTTTATACCAACTTTCCAGGTAGAAAAACTTGTTAAAACTTTGATTATATGTCTGAAAATGTATGTGTGCGTGTGTGTTTGTGGCTTTTATCCTTAAACAAAAATACATCTCATTTTAATAACAGGCCATTATGTGTACATGAATCCTATTTATTTTGCACAAACTCACAAATTACAGATTAAAAAGATAATATGGGCAAGAAGATGTTTAAAAAGTGTGTGAATCGTGCTGTTATCAAGTTGAAAAATAAGCAAATAAATAAACAAAACAAAACAAAAACGCTGCTGTTTTTAAATAATATGGCTTTACTAATAACTTTTTTTTGATAATACTTGACTGGGAGCCATTATATATGCATTATAAAATCCTTAATGTCTTATAATTAAAAGCCATTCATAATATTTTAAACACCGTTTCACATAATTTAAAAAAACAAAAAGACATTACATACAATGTACTGTATAATAAAAACATGTACATGTATAATACACGTGCATTTATTTATTTATCAAAATATGTTATATGAAATAATTAAGAGTTTTTTTGTTAGCATTTTATGCACCACTGCTGCATTTATTTGTTTAAAATACAGTAAAACAGTAATATTGTTAAACATATATTATAATTTCAAATAATTTATGAAAGCTGTATGCATAATTATTTTAAGTTAATTCGTTTTTTTTTTAAGTCAATTTTCTAAAAGAATTTCATGTTCACCTCTCACATATTTATGCATGGTTGCACTTTAAACAAGCATAATCCATTAAAACGGATGAAACTGGGTGTTGATCATTTATTAAAACAATGTAATCTTTAAAAGCTACCATGAGGAAGTACTGTACTGTCTTATAATCTCTTAAAAATTCTGCAATATACTACTACTATTACTATTGATGTTGATTTGTAATGCATTACATACGTAAGCTTCAGTAACATTATAATTTCGATTTTTTTGTAGCATGTAGTGAGAAAACACAATGAAGCATGTGCTGAAAAATAACAATAGCACTGTAAAAACAAATGTGACAAAATGCTAATTGACACACAAAACTCTCACTTTCTTCATGTAGGTTACTTGATAAGTGACTTTCTTTTAGCTGTTTCAGAAGCGGTGTTGGGTGAGAGGGCACGACACACGTGTGAAGTTTATAGCGGCACGACGCGTTCACATCTACTGCGGCCTCCCGCCTCAAACACAGAAAACTGAACAACACTTTAAGAATAATTCACCCATGTATATATTTCAAGGACTACAACTGAAAATGTGTGAGGATGTCAATCAAGATACTGCAAAATGTCCCCATATTGATTTTTTTAAAAACGGTAAAAAGCAAATTCTTATAACTATTTTCCCTCATATTACTCAATACATACCCCATTTCTTTACACTGCACTCTATATACATGCAAAATATATTTCTGTATTTCTGTATGTTGTTGTGGAGCGCTGGAATCATGTTTTAAAGTTATACTCAGAAACACCGGCGCTGCTGTTTACCTGCAAACGCTCCTGACGATGTTATGCAAATATCCGGCTGTCATTGAAATCTAATGAAACGTTGCAAGGAACAATACGGTTCACTGAACACAAGCTCATTCATTCACAAATACACACATGTTCAAGTATGAGTGAACTCCTCTCTCTAAACAGACTGACTACAGGTATCACTCAAGCTTGAGAAACGTCCAGAAACAGGTTACTCTGAGGAGGAGTGCAGCTATTGGGCAATGAAAAGCAGTAAGCCTGTTTACAATAGAAACACGACCTATTTATTTATTAGTGGTGTTTGTTGAGCAAGCACTACTATTATTATGGGATTTGAACAAACTATTAACCCTAAGTATTCAACTTTGGCGTGTTGCTTGTTCATGTGCTACACACTTGACTGACGCAAACATTGCAAGAAAGCAATGCAACGCAACCAAACTAGATTTCACCCATTTGAAATCAATACAAGCATGCAGATTAAGGTTTTTCCTCGTATCTCGCTCTCCCTTCTAAGTTTCATGCCCATTTTCTCTCTTTCTCTGCTCTCCAAAAAGTTTGAAGGGTCAAATACCAGAGGGACGGCTCTGGAGTCTGCTTTGGGGTTAAGGAGCCCCTCAGTGCCGCTTTAAGAGCCCAATTACTCCCATCAGGTGTGAGGAACTGCCTTCGCAGACGGGCTGAAGCAAACACACACACACATACACACACACACACACACACATGTGCCACGGGTGCTTTTGTGTCACAAGGTGAAGAAGAAGTGTGCTAAACAGCTTGAGCCAAGCCGTATTTCTAAATTGTCGACACCTCCATGGGCGTACGTGAGTGCTATAACGTGATATTAGTTATGCTGACCAATGTTGTAGCTGAAGAAGAACAGAAAGAGGGAAAGCGAGGTAAGCCTGGGAGAGTGAGGTGACCTCTGACCTCTATATGGAGCTAATCAGAGACAGAAAGAAGGAGACGAAGACAAAGAAATAGATAGAAACTTAACTAACCTGGTTTCAGGTACACATACACACCCAGAATACACATACAGATGATGTGTGCTTGCAGTTTTGTTGATTATAATGGGAGTGATTTGGTTTTGATGTCATTCTTTGGTTGTTTATGGCTGCCAAGCAACGTTTCAACTAGCCGCATTATTATAAAAAAATGAGTTGTGTGGTCACAGATGGGCGTATGTTTTATAGGGGCTTTGAATGTGGCTCATCCTAACATATTTAGAATGAATATACATGAATATGACATATTGTGAAGCTGCACTGCTGCCAGAAATTTTCATTCATCTTTTATATTTCAGCTTGTGTCCATCAAGTTAAAAATAAAAAATAAAAAAATAAAGGGATACTCCACCCATAAATGAAAATTCTGGCATCATTTAATTCACTCTTCACAACAGAAGATATTTTGAAGAACATTGGGAATAATAATAATAATAATAATTAATTTAAAACTTAAAAAAAACTTTGTAAATATTTTAAGACTTTAAATATACATTTTTTTAAAAACTTAATTAAAATTGTATTTTTTAAAATTAAATTAATTCATTTATTTTTAAATGTGCCATATAAGAATGAAAGTCGTATAGTCATGCATGTGGGTGAGTAAATGATGACAGAATTGATTGATTTAATTATTTATTTATATTTTAGGTGGAGTAAGAGGATTAACAAAAATATATAAATTATATATATAATTTTTAATGCAAAGCCCAGCAATTTTTTCTACTAATCCATCTTAAAATCTGCTAAAATATCACTTTGTTGTTTATTTCAAGTAAGTAATTCTGTGCAAATATGCAGATGAGGCCTATTGCATATTGTGTCTATATTCAGTGCTGATTTGCTGTAATTTATTTGAAAATAAATGTTTATGTACGTTTTCTTTTGATTACAGTAGCAGCGGGGATGTGCGATGTAGTCAAACACATTTTGCCATGTTAAAGAGCAGATTCAGGTGATGCTGTACAGTTCCTGTAAAGTACCACATATTAAAGTGCTCTGCTGCATCCTAGCCTTCAGAATGACCTGCAAGACGAGGACTTGTGTGTTCAGCAGATATTTTTTGTGTCACCTGATTTGCATAATTCCTTTAGTAAATCAAGTGAGAACACAATGCTATCAGTGGCTGAATTAATTCTTGGTGAATTCCTCCCTTGTTTTAATGTGATTTCCTCCCTCCGAACAGAAGCCCGGCAGGATATATGATAAGACGGACCCTGAATTGAACAAGAGGGAAATTCCCCTGCAAACCCTTTTAAAGTGGCAGCTGCACACACACACATGCGGTCCACCTTTACAGCGATCAGCTCCTCAACCTGCATGACTGATGTAGTGTGCAAAGTGAACATCTCATAAAACGTCACCTGCAGTCAGGCCTACATGTACCTGTAACATATCAATATTTTACAACGCCAGCAAACGCCATTTCTGCAGCCATATATAACTGGGGCCTGCAAACGGCTGAGACGCAAAGTATTCATTCGCACATTATTCATGGTAACAAAGGCCTGAAAACACATCGCGTTTCCTGTCGTGGTGCTAAAGGAAAGTTGAAAAACCGTCAAAGTGGGTCAAAGCATTTATTTTGGTGCGAGTGTTCGCAGGGTTCGTGTTTTCATTGATTGAGTGTTGTGTGCTCTGGCGAGAATAAAAATCAGATTGTGCTGAAAGTTCTTATCTCTCAGCTGTGTGTGTATTTATGTGAAGGAGGGTGTGTGTGTGTGTGTGTGTGTGTGTGTGTGTGAGTGTGTGTGTGTGTGTATGAACAGCCCTGCTTTACGCTGAGCTGGTTTTCTATTCTATTTCTACAAGATTGATACCGAAGGACGGCATTAGAGAATCATAACTGTAACAACTGACCTGATAAACACCACTGCTGTATTTGTGTATGTGTGTTAAATGAGTGTTGTTTCGCAAACCAACCAAACCATGGTAAAATCACTTTTATAAAACCTTGAAAAGACAAATATAATTGAAAACAAAAACAAATAAACAAAAACATTTTCAATAAAAATGACATATAAATCACTGATGTAATTTTTTTTTTTTTTTTTTTTTTTTTTGAAGTATAATTTTCTTTTCACCATTTTCTAAAAGTAATTTTCGGGGTTTGGAGTCAGAATTATTTATTTATTTTTAGAAATATATACTTTTATTCAGCAAGGATGCATTTAATTAGATTATACAAATGTACATTTAAAATGTTACAAAATATTCATATTTTAAATAAATGCTGTTCCGCTGTTCTTTTGAGCTTTTTAATTAATCCCTAAAAAGTGTATCATGGTTTCCTCAAAAATACTACTGTTTTCAACATGGATAATAATTAGAAATGTTTCTTGAGCAGCAAATCAGCATATTAAAATGATTTCTGAAGGATCATGTGACACTGAAGACTGCAGTAATGATGCTGAAAAATCAGCTTTGCTTCACAGAAATAAATTACATTTTACAATATATTCAAATAGAAAGCATTTATTTTAAACGGTAATAATATTTCACAATATTAATGTTTTTCCTACATTTCTGATCAGCCTTGGTGCATTTCAAAAACATTAAAAAAGTCTTATTCCAAAATGTATGTATGTTTGCATGCATAACAAACAGTTCAACAATAATAAATAAGATGTGCAGACATATTTCCAAAAATATATACTACTTTGCTTCTTCTTATATGATGCTATTTTGTTTCCACTATAGGACCACTTCCAATCAGGAAGAGTAACTGACCATGGCACATTATTCTAATATTAGACATAATATCATATCTAATAATTAATTATCCTAACTGTAGATGATATTGTATATATGTTGTTGCAAGATTCATTTGATATAACGTTCTATTCTATTCTATTCTATTCTATTCTATTCTATTCTATTCTATTCTATTCTATTCTATTCTATTCTATTCTATTCTATTCTATTCAAATGTTACATTTTATTAGGCCTTCATTTGAAATCCATTACGGGTGAATTGAGAATCAGACACAGCGCACAGGATTTCTGACGCGTCTCAGGCGGTGGCTGTCCTGATTCAGACTGAAGCACTTGAGCAGAAACAGGGGACGCTGAGAGAATTCTCGCTGCTTGTCAGCCTCATTGTGTAAAACAGGAAGGCTTAGCTGACACCTCTGCAGAGAGCGGCCCGACACAATGCAGGCTAATGCACTGACACAAGAACAAGCACACACACACACACACACACACACACACACACACACACACACACACACACACACACACACACACACACACACACACACACACACACACACACACACACACACACACACACACACACACACACACACACACACACACTCTCCTGCTCACATCCTGGGGAAGTGTGTGTGTGCGTGTGTGTGTGTGTGTGTGTGTGTGTGCGAGAGTGAGTGTGTATCTCTGAAGTTCGAAGAGGGGCAGGCAAAATGTCACAGTTATTAAAAACACGCATTGTTGTTGTGGTATTTTTGGGGCTTGTGTGCCATAGTAATGTGTAATTATTATTATTATTTATTTATTTATTTATTTATTTATTTAAAGCAGATGACAGTAAAGACATTCAAATGTTGCAAAAGATATATTTCAAATAATTTCTATTTACCAGAAAAAGAAAAAAAGAAAAAGTTTCAGAAAGAATTCAGAAAGTATATTTTTCTACTTTTGGTATTCAAAATCATATTTCATTATTTCAAAATCAGCATATCAGAATGATTTCTGAAGGATCATGTGACACTGAAGACTGGAGTAATGATGCTGAAAATTCAGCTGCAATCAGAGAAAGAAATTGCATTTTAAAATATTAATATAGAAAGCAGTTATTTTGCACTGATAATATTTCAAAATATTACTGTTTTTACTGTATTTTTTGATCAAATAAATGCAGCCTTGGTGAACATAAGACTGTTTTACTGTTAATAAACGTACTGTTTCAAATCTGATACGCAATTTAGATTTACTTGATTATCCATATGTATGTATGTATGTATTTATGTGAGACTTTTGTTCATTGCTCATTATTGTATTGTTTTGTATTATATTATACTGTATATTTTGCCTCCACAATTCAATCTACAGAGCTTTGATCATAAAACTAAATATTCATCATCTTACTAAGGCATATTGTTGGAGATATTGTGTCCAATATCCAAGATATTGGATGATATTTTATGCATTATGTAATTATTATTATTATTATTTTTTTTTTAATTATTTTATGTAAATAGTCAGATATACTGTTATGAGGCTCTCATTGATTTACCTTATAAGAGATCAGAATATCATACTTCTTGGCCATATAAATATTAGCAAGTGCAACAAATTTCATATTTATTTTGCAAAATTTGGGCTTCTGAATAAAATTGCATAAGCTCCATATTACTAAATGAATGATAAAATCCTGATGTTTCAAATATGATACTCAACAAAAACACATAAGCAAACTTTTTGACATATATTTTTATGACTATTATTTGATATGTCTGGCTTTACAGGGTTAAGAACATCTGAGGTTGTAGGTGTTTCCCAGAATGCTGTGTGGTTACTAGTGTTGTTTAGTGTGATGCTGAGCGGCCGCTTTCTAGAACAGAATATTCTGTGATATGGTGTAAGTCTAAGGGTTCTTTATCATCTGCAGGTCAAACCGAAACAGAAGCAGGAGACGTGTTTGTGAGAGAGGGAGGCGAGTGTCTGCAGCTAGAGGGCAGTCATGTACGGGGGCCGTGGAGACCTGGAGACGGACAGAAGAAAGGTCAAACACCTCCTCTTCCTTCACACTCACTCTCCATCCTCTCACACTCAGGTCTGCCGCTCCATCAGTCGACCTCCGACTTTAACAAGTGTCTCCATGCTGTAATTAACTGCTCTGGTTAGAGTTCATTAAAGTCAGATCCAGGATCAGTTTCCCATAATCAGATTCTTATCGCACACATTACGTCTGGAATCCAAATCTGGCCACGGACCAGAGGAGAAGCACATTACCTTCAACAGACACTTTTACACATGATGCACTGTGAGTCAGGGAAAAGACACATCTGCTCCAAGTACATGATTGCTCTCTGGTGCTTTTTTCTTCTCTGTTTGCATATATATATATATATATATATATATATATATAAGACATGGAACACATTCACAACATTTTATAACACATTTAACTAATGTAATGCATTGCAAATGGCAAATTTTATCTATCTTTGAATAATTTCCCTCCCCATTTATCACTGTAAAGCTGTTTCAAAGCAATCTGTATTGTAAAAAGTGCTATATAAATAAAGTTGACTTGTATTTAAATTTGAATTTTAATAGCTACATAGTAAACATAGTTTAATATTTTGATACCCTTTGCCTAGACAGTGTGCAGGATTTGTTTTTTTGTTTTTAGTTTTTGACCTGGCTGGTCTTTGTCTCCAACACACCTATCTATTGCCGTCAGGGGTGCGGAATTTAATTGTTAATTTTAATTGTAATAAAATTTTAAGATTCCTCATTGTTAAGGTTTCAAACATGATAACCATAAATATCAAACTTTTACAGTAATTTACAGTAATTCATACATTTGTGTCATAGACATGAATGATTAGATGCAATTTGACCTGTTACAGAACTGTTTTAGTATCTGTATTTTGTTTTAGTATTTAGTATCAGTATTTCTATACTATTATAGTATTTATTATTATTCTGAATTAACTTATATATATATATATATATATATATATATATATATATATATATATATATATATATGTGTGTGTGTGTGTGTATACATATACAGTTTTCAATTTTTTATTATTTTTATATTTTGATATAGTTTTAGTAATTTTAGTACTAAACTATATTTGATAATAAATAATTATAGTATATATAGTATATAATATAACAATATTTTCTGATTTAATTTTTTATATTTATATTTATAATTTAATTTAATTTAATTTAATTATTTCATTTCATTTCATTTCATTTCATTTCATTTCATTTCATTTCATTTCATTTCATTTCACAGCTACTTGTGATTTTGGCAGCTTGGGACCAGAACAATATCTATAGACCAGAACATCATAGACACTTCAGGTGTGTTTTTTTTTTTTTTTTTTTTGTGTGCCAGTAAGAAAATGTATAGCAACCCTCAGAAACTCTGGTAACACCCAGCATATGGAAAAAAATAAAAAATAAATATAATTCCTATATAACACATTCCCTGATGAATCATGAGCAATAAGACCAGGTGCATGTGTTAAAAAAGGTCTATTTTGATTCTATATTGTCTTTAAAGTTACGCCTCAGGCTAGATAATTTGCACTTTTCTGCCATTTCAGAGGGCAGTGGGTTATATTTATACATATGGCAGTTTCTTGACATTAGCGCGGCCCCTCCAGCCCTCGTCCAGACAGACAGACAGACACATATACACACTCATGTCCATTCATTATACCTTATCTAGCCAGGGCTAACCTGCAACCCTGACACAGGATATCCTGCTGCCTTCATTACAGTGCCAGAAGTCATTACTCCACGTCACACACACACACACACACACACACACACACACACACACACACACTCACGCAGACACACACCTCCTAACTCTTTCAAGCTGCCTCCAGCCCAGACGCGCGCCATGCACACCGATGGCAAAGCTTGCATCAAAGTCAACAGCGCAGTCTGGGCTGCCAATGAGGTGAGACAGAACAACAGCCATCTCCAGACTGACAGAAGTTATTAGAGAGGAAGTCTCACTCAATCTGTGGTCAGAGTCAGATAATGGTGCTGTGATACGCTTATGAAATGAAGATGTGTGTTTGTGTGTTTCCTGATGGACGAATCATGTTTCTAGATGAAATATGTCACATTTGTGATGTATCTTGGGTCCTGTGATCATCGCGATGCAGAAAACACGGATGTGTTGCGGAATAAGTCATAAAATTTACAGTATAACTTGGAATGTCACAGAATTCTACAAATTTTGGATGAATAAATCAAACGTAGGGCTGTCCAGTTAATCAAATAGCAATATGGAATTGTGCTTGTGAATATTAAAGTGCAGCATTTTCACAATTGCATTTGTTAAAATTATTGTCGTATCACATACACACAGAAACTCACGACAACCTATCAAAATAAAAGTTCAGCAGAACTTGAGAAATTGTGACACAAAAATATTACTATTGTACAGTTGAATGTACTTCTCAAAGAAGTAATAATAATAATAACAACTATTTTTATAAGGAATATCACACAATTTCTTCCATATTTAATTTTAACAGTAAACCTGTTAAATAAATAAAAAGTGTTCATTTGATTATATTTCAAAAGAATAATTAAACTGTTGTTGATTTAAGCTTTCATTTGATTGCCACCACATTTGAATTTGTATTCAATCATAAATAAATCAAAAATCAAATAATCATAAATTGTTAATCATATACTGGTTTCATGATTTCAATTAATTAGACATGCTTTTTTATTACTTAAATTTAATTCACCATTAAAATGACAAAACAAAACAAAACATAATGTGGATAAAATAAAATAAAATAATAATAAAATAAAATAAAATAAAATAAAATAAAATAAAATAAAATAAAATAAAATAAAATAAAATAAAATAAAATAAAATAAAATATTTCTGTTTCCAGTCCCAACTGTTATGATGGACAAGACCCTACAGAGAGGGTCCGACCCAAATCAAGCATTTCAGAGGGACAGAAAGAGAAGAGGACCATTAATTCTGTTTTATCAACTCAGTTGACGCTGTTGGATGTGTGTCTATATGTATTTGTGTTGCCAGATCTCTCCCGTCATTCTGCCCCTCTCTTTCCAAAATCAATCCCAGACATATATCAATAAAAGTCAGGCCACAGCTGCAGTCTGCAACCACAAACCACCGTCCACTTCAGGCAGACAGCAGCGGCTCTGCTCATCAGCTTGTGCTCTGGCTATCGCAACGCCCGATGAGTAATGACTTCACTTCACTGGCTCGGCCCAAAACATGTATGCAAAAAGAGTGTTTTGCAGCCAAAGCAATGCTGATCCAAAAATTTGCCACAAAATAATGAAAATATTTGTAAAATGTGTACAACCAGAAAACTGCTGTAATTTATTAATTAATTAATTTGTTTGTTTGTTTGTTTACTTGTTTATTTAAAATACAGAAAAACAAAGATGGTATCAGTATGTATGCAAATGAATTAAATAAAAAAAAAAATCACATTATATAGTCTATGGAAGATATTAATACTTTTATTCAGCAAAGACACACTGATTAAAAATTTCAAATAAATGCTGGGTTACACTTTATATTAGGTGGCCTTAACTACTATGTACTTACATCAAAAAATAAGTACAATGTACTTATTGTGGTCATATTGTATTGCAAAACACTTCTGTTGCTATTGAGGTGGGATATGGGTAAGGTTAGGGACAGGTTTGGTGGTATGGGTAGGTTTAAGTGTGGATTAAGGTGTAAGGGATGGGTCAACAGTGTAATTATAAATGTAATTACAGAAATTAATTACAGATGTAAGTACATGTAGGTATTTTTAAAAATATAAGTACAATGTAAAAACATGTATGTACACAATAAGTGCATTGTATCAAATGATTAATTTAAATGTAAGTACATAGTAGTTAAGGCCACCTAATATAAAGTGGGACCAAATGCTGTTCTTTTGACCGTTTTATTTATTGAAGAAAAAAAAAAACATGTGACACTGAAGACTGAAGCGATAACTGCTGAAAATTCTGCTTTAGCATCAGAAGAACAAATCATGTTTTAAAATACATTCAAATAGAAAACATTAATTGAACTGTAAAGCTATTTCATAATATTACTGTTTTTTTTAACTGTATTTTTTATCACATGAATGCATCTTTATGAGAGATTTCATTCAAAAACAGTAAAAAACAACAACAACAACAACAACAACAAAATAACTGACCCCAACCTTGTGAACAGTAGTGAATTTCATTTGAATTCATCAGTTGTTTTCAATTTCTGACATGTTAATTCTAATGTGTTTTCATCTTTTGTTAATTCTGCTATAATGCTAGAAATTCATGTGCTAAAGGTGTCCATTTAACACAAAACTTAGGAACACAGAACAACCAAACAAAATTATGTATATGCACAGTATGCATCTTGCTCATCTTAATTCATCAATCATTTATATTCAAAATATCCATAAGCAAAAAGGGCATGAATTCAGTTCTTTGTTGTACTGGTTACACCTAACAACAGCATCTGGAAAAGCTCTTCCTTCACACACACTAAAATGTTTGTGGTTTAATCAGGTGTTTGTAGGTGGTGTGTGGGAAAGCCTGGGTGACGGAGGTACAGGGGCGCATCGACAGTCCGTCTTCTTCACACACACCCAACACCCTCTAACGCCCCAGTGACTGGCTCACTGTTTGGGCACGCAGGGCAAAACTTTCAGAATTTACAACCTGTTTCCCCCTGCGCTGTCATTACGGACGAACACACAACACAGATGTACCATTACGTACAATAATAAGAGCCATTACACACACACACACCTTTGTAAATCTGCGAGGAGTCATAAAATTTATTAGGAAAGCCCCCTATTCGGCCGCTAAGCTGTGTGTGTGTGCGTATGTGGGAACGTCGAGCTGCGGTTTGTGTTTCGCCGTCATAATTTCTGTGACTCCTCATCTTGCGAGGGCAGGCTCTGGTTAATTAAAAAGCGGGCGAGTCTGGCTGGCTGGCCGGACGCTCTCGTAAAAAACACATCTGGGCTGCGATATGACTGGCGTAAGGTGGGCCGGCGCTTCATTGCCACTGTTGAGTGTATGAGTGCTCTGATAGCCCCACTGTCACTCTGAGAGTGAGACAGAAGCGTGATAGATTACAGACGTACAGTACATGCACAGACACAAGCAAAACACAGCTGCCACACACACACACACACACACACACACACACACACGAAAGACTTTATACCAAAAATGCAAGCCATTACGCAAGGGCTGCAAGAGTTATGCTTCTACCATGCATACATGTAAATAACATTACAACTACATATCAACTAACTCTCATTAGAGTATTATAGACTCTAAGGTTAGGATTTGTAGAATAATCTGACATGTACTTGCAAAGTTACTTTTAATTCTGTTCTATCATGGTAATGTTAACATGTCTGGCCTTCGAGGAATAGATCTGCTTGCTGCGGCCAATACATCGTCATCCATGCTGCTGTGAGCATGTAAGAAATGCTGCTGTTGAACATTTAACATATACTGTATGAAATAACCCGCATATTCAGTGGTGGCCCAAATGATCAGAACTCTAGTGTTTTCACCAGCTAAAAATGGTTTTACGTCAGTTATTTCTATCTTTTGCTTTAGTGTGTTTGCACAAGGAGTCTGACAACTAGTGTTCTAATCATTTTGGCCACCACTGTATAACTTAACATGAAATCATGATTAACATGAAATCACCCCATAGCAGATCCATACAGGTGGAGCTGGGGGAGGTGGAGGGTTTCTGAAGCGCACTGCAACTGCTACAGCCAAAAAATAGCCAAGTATTGTTGAGCAGCAAGCTCATTGGCTGCTGATGTGAAAAGAACCAATCATGAAACACCACCTAGAGTTTTATGACAGAACTATGTATTTAGAATCTCTGGATTATCAAAATAAAGTGTTACCACTGCAAGTTATCATTTGTAAGGTAAATAAAATGTAAGGAGAAGAAAAAAAAAGATTTTGTAAAACTGAAGAATAGTGCTGCAGGGATCATGTATTTTTTTGTTAAAACCAGGAAGTCAGTTAGCAGTTTGGCACTTCCGGTTCCCATGTTGTTTGTATTTATTTATTTATTTATTGGCTTTTGATTACAAATATAGATGATAGTAAATAAAATAATTTTGGATAAAACTTTTCAATTTTTCAATTTTTTATGCTTCATTTTAGCTTTTATGGTGCAGTCACATTTACCGTTGCTCTGCAAAATTTTGCGGGCAAAATCGAGTCATTCCAATAGGAATTTGTAAGGCCACACAATTTGCCACACTGATTGGAAAAGCTGATTATTTTGAAAGTGACTTTTGTGCGAGTGGTGCTTCATACGCCCCAGTGCTATTGACTAGAACCACTTTCACAGCCTCGGTACATTTATAACAGCGCTATTCTAACTCTGAATTTTAGGGAAAATGTTTTTTTTTTTCAATTCAAGACCGAAAGGGTTGGCAAAGCTTAATGGTGGTGACGTTGGGAGTCTTTCATTCATTTATGGCCTTTGTTTAGCTTTTTACTTCTGCAGATTGTATTTATGCTTCAAAATTGATAAAAGTTGTGTTCATTTTTGATTGTCATGATAAACAAATGTGTAAGATTAATAAACTTTTGTTGGTCACAGAGTTTATTTTCTGCAATAATCCAAAAGCCAATAAAACAAATCTGATTGGGTTTTTGTCAAGGGAACCAGGGTGATGCGAATTTCCGTCTACAAAAACACACCATCACTGTAGCACACAGTGCATTGTAATCCCACAATGCATTGAAACTAACTTAGAGAGAAAATTTAAATTTAAATTCATTCAACATTAAATGGAATTTTCAACCAGTATTTCTGTTTGCTATGTTTTATGTTTTATGCTTATCCTATTGTATTGTAGCATTATCTTAGTAACATGCTAATGTCAAACTCCATTGGAATCAATTGCTTAATGTGAGACTCATAAGTGCTGCCCATCTAGACAGTGGACTTGGTTTAGGATCAGGACCTTAGAAAAGAGGTAGAGTGAAAAACAGTGGAGCGACAGCCGTAGGACTCATTTTCCTGTCTTGACCCGTCCTCTTGATAGCACAGCGGCTGGTACATATTAAGGTTTGACAGCATAGGCCCCCATTAGACAGCCAGACAGATTCCGCTTACAGAAAAGCGGCCCATTATCAAAGACACTCAGATGGAAATACAACACGGATGGGAGGAGGAGAAGAGAGGCACAGGACGGGCCCCTGAATACTCATTTAGTCACTGTGGTCAACAGGGCCAACCACACAAACTTTCTCAAATACGCAATTTTTGGTATCCTTCATGTCCGTTTTATTGAGAAATACATTATGCGCTGAAGTTTAATACTCTTTAATAGTTAGTAGCCTATAACATGCTTTCTCTGGATAATCTGCCAGCTTTTGTTAAAGTGGCGAGTAGGCAGTTTTACTCAAAGAAAAAAAGAAAAAACCCTGGTGGTTTTGCAAAAAAAGATACATTTCAGACTGCACCTCCATAATGAAACCCCCTGTATGTAATTTATGGGTCCTCGTTAAGGCCAGCTCAGGAATGGCACTATTGCATTATGCTTTCCTTCTTTACTGGCCGGCTTTGGAAGTCCGCGTTTTACAGCCAAGCTTTATGATATGTATTTAGGGCAATTAGGGAGGAGATATATTGACTCATTACGACAGAGCAGGTGCAGGGGGAGCGAGTGGCATGTATATAAATGCCCCACGTGGGGATTGGAGGCCTGCTCTAACTGCACAGAGACGCCACAGAGCATGTCCTCTTGCCTTATGAAGTCCAGGGGGCCGTCGCAGGACTTCATCTACACCACAACAGGGCCACATCGCCCTCAATTTCATTTCATGCCCAGTCGGGCACTGGATCTGTCATGCATTTGGTCATAAAGTCTAGTAGGATTGGGACATTACAGGCTGAAAACCAGATCAATGCTTGTAAATTTTGCGTTAAAACTTGACAGACAAAGAGAAATATGTGCAATGTAGTGCACATTAACAAGTATTTAAAAGCAAGTTCATGTCTTGAAAAGTTCAATTGGAATACAAGAATTCAATTGAATTTTTTTAAGCGCTTGCTTAAGCATTTAAGTCACACTATAATGTAAATTTTAAAAAAGTACATTTAGAAGAAATCCTACAAAATAATGTGTTACAAATTATGAAAAGCAAGCAAACAAACAAACAAATCATATACTATATTATGTTTGCATTGTTGTCACATACCCTCATTATGTTTACATCCTGTTATTATTTTTGAAATAAATTCAGTTATTTTGCATTTTAATCCATATTGATTCTGATCAAATAATTGATCAGAAATCACATTAAATCTCATTGGAATGGAAGGTCAAGTTGAGTGAATTGCATTGTGGGATCAAGGTTATTTTAGTATATACTATTATAGTCTTTGTTAATATTTTGATGTTTTATATGGTCTTTTATTACATTGTCTTTTACCTAAATTTTTAGCTAAAGTTTTAGTAATGTTATTGTGTGTTTTAATATGCATGTAGTTAATATGCTGGGTATTCCATGCATACACAACATTTACATATTGTGCACAATTTATACATTGTAGTAATATGATCCGTATGGTAGCATGCTATCTTAAAGATAACCTGTGAATTTCTTTCTCACTCTAAATTGACTCTTTTTTTCATTTGCATGCCTCATCATAAGATCAGGCCTATTATAAAATGAGTACATATAGACTCTGATGGCAAAAGCACTAAACTAAATGACTCTTAACTGTGAGCTCACACTGACTTTGAATAATGAGGCTAATCACAGCCGTGCCCCCCACGTGCCATGAAGGAAAATGTGCCACACATGGGGTAAAATGACACAGCTTCTCTAATTGTGGCCAAGGACTTCAACAGAGATCTGCGGCCGGTCGGCTGCGGACACGACCAGGAAACCACATCGGCCGACGCTCATTGCGGCCTCTTCAACATTTTCACAACTGGATCTTGAAAAGAAATTCATATGGCAATTATGATAGCCAGAGCTTCACGGAGAGAATATAACAGAATGTGATTATTATACAAATGACCAGACCGCTGTTCACTTTAAACATCAAGAGCAATTGAACATGCAGAACTCACAGCAATCAGGAAACCGCAGAGCCAATTGTGTTATTCAGATCAAACTGATCGGAGCTTTCAGTGTCTTAAGATTTCACTTTTATGACTTTTGTTTGCTGTGTTTCAGACTCCTTAAACAGTCTCAGTCTCTTCATTTAGGTCGGTTTTAGAAAGCATCTTCAAAAGATCTACTCTATCTACAAACTAAGGTGGACTGATTTAAATATTTCTATATTTCTTTACTGTATGCAAATAGGTTGGAGAGATTGAGCGAAAGATAATTTCAGAAGTACATTTAGTTAACAATTAAGCAGTGCAAACAAAAGCACTGGGGACTATTAACATACGGTCATTCACAAATATTATTTAGAATAAATTAAATGATAAATATAACACAACACACAACACTTTTCACATTTTCAGTGGCATTCATTTTATTTTAAAAGAGTGCTTCTAGAGCAATAAACAGGGACATAACTTTTTTTTTTGATTAATTTATTGTCCTTCAGATAATATCCTCATTTTACACTTTTATTTTATTTTATTTATTTTATTTTATTTTATTTTATTTTATTTTATTTTATTTTATTTTATTTTATTTTATTTTATTTTATTTTATTTTATTTTATTTTATTTTATTTTATTTTATTTTATTTTTTATTTTTCCTGAAAATTGTACACCACTAGCTAGCGGTATATATATATACTGTATATATGGTAACACTTTACAATAAGGTTCATTAGTTAACAATATTAGTAAACATGAATTAAGAACGAACAAAACTTCTACAGCATTTATTAATCTTAGTTAATGTTCATTTCAGCATTTACTAATGCATTATTAAAATCACGCGTTGTGTTTGTTAACATTAGTTAATGCACCGTGAACTAACATGAATAAACAATGAACAACTGTATTTTCATTAACTAACATTAAAAAAGATTAATAAATAGTGTAATAAATGCATTGTTCATTGTTTGTTCATGTTAGTTAATACATTATCTAATGTTAACAAATGACACCTTATTGTAAAGTGTTATCATATATATATATATATATATATATCGTCAACATTTGAAGTGGATCAAAAAGTTCATCAAAGTTGTGCTAAGTCACGAAGAACACATTTTAGATTTTAGGACAACTTTGATAAAAGCTTTTGATCCACATCAAATATTGACAATTGACTAGTGTACAGTATATCACATACCAACACCGAGCTAAAATTAAAGAATTAAAAGCATTATTAAAAGCAAACATTCACTGAAAACATGCACATTTGACCCATATTTATTGCAAAAATTGGGCTAAAATTTTAAAGTAGCCTTTAAGAATGGAAAAGCCTTTACTGAACTTCTTGGTAATGGTCTTTTTGTTACCTTCAAAGAGGAGACAGATTTTCTATAACAAGATATTGGATTTTTTTCCTTAAAGTCACTTAAATCTGCAGATGTTTTACAGGTGTGAGATAGTTCTCTTCCTAACTGTTGAGAAAATAAGGCCTGAAGCTTCCTCTACTAGCTTCCAAGATCTTCTTCATGCACTGTTTAGTTCTTTAAACCGATACTGAAAGTGTTGATGTTGAAAGTGCTCTAAAGGTTAAAGGTGTCTATGTGTTGTTCAAACATGTAAGCTCTTCTCATGCTCATATTTCCCGGCAATTCTGCAGTAAAAAGGAGTTGTAGGAGAAATTGCTTTCTTTTGAAGAAGCTCTGAGATCATTATGTTTATGCGTTATGTTTTCAAGATTGTTTATGTGGAGAGCTGTTCCAGTTGCCTCATCCTATAATTGAAATCCCTGTTATTGTCAGAGCGACTCAGCTGATGAAAAAGTTGCATCGTTGCCAGCCTTCCACAGTTTTCAAGCCTCACAAACAACAGTGGTGCTCCTGCACTAGTCTAGTGTTAAAGCAATGCAAGATGTTGAGATACACTCATGCAGCAGATACATCATGACATCACAGGGCAGTACGGATCAGACAATTACAAAAGAACATTTCTCTGGCATTGCCTTGGACATAAAACGAAGCCAATGCCCAGAAAACAATAGTGGAGTTCATTTTCTACAAGAAAGCGTTTTCCTCTCAAACATCAGTGAGATATTGTAATGTTGTTAGATCTTGATCTAACAAGATTTGGAAACTTATTTTTATATTTCTGTACAGATACTGGACAGATATCTTTGGGTGCTATCAAAAAATGTTTTTCAAAAAGGAAACATGTTTAACTCATAATGGGAGTGAGTATGTTAAAAATAGAAAATCCACATGTTGCTTCCATTCTGGGAGAAGTTCTAAAACATTGAGAGAGAGAGAGAGAGAGAGAGAGAGAGAGAGAGAGAGAGAGAGAGAGAGAGAGAGAGAGCACATGTAGATTATATTAAACCATATTACTCTACTTCTGTAAATCTGTCTAATCCCTTATCTTATTTTTTTCTAGTTTATATACTTACATTAGTAATTCATTTTGCACTACATGCATAATACTTTTTTTTAATATGATTATTACTATTATTATTATTATTATTATTATTTATTTTTTTATTTCTGTTAATACATATATGCACTATTTGTAGCATCCCAGCTGCAATTGCTTTGACAATACAAATTTATAGTTTTTGTCATGCCATTAAAGCACACTTGAATTGAGAGAGAGAGAGAGAGAGAGAGAGAGAGAGAGAGAAGACAGAAAAAATACATGAAAATAAACCCAAGAGCATCAACAGAAACAATACTCTCATACAAATATAGAAAGAAATTACATGAGTTCTTCTGATTAGAGTGTGCTCTGTCAACAGATACTCACACATACTCAAGCATAGCTCATTGCAAGCTCATATTTTAAGCAAATAGTAGCTAACATCTGCTGGTTGGCATTAGCAAACTGTCTTTCCCCCCAAAATGGAGCTTGGTATGTGTGGTTTTCCCTTTCCTCTCTTTTTTTGCATCGTTCTTCCCATAGTGAGGGCCTTGCAGGATTAGCCAGAAATGACAAGCCAATGTGAAAGACCTCCTTACGTTACAACTATAAATGTTTATTACTATCCAAAAACCTTAAAATTAAAATGATTTTTATTTTTTTTTTTTTACTACAGAAAACGCTTAATTAGAAATCATATGGTGAAGTCTTGGCATATAGCTAGGTACAATGAATATTTTGCATGCTTTTGAAATACAACTATTATTTATTTTATTTTATTTTATTTTATTTTATTTTATTTTATTTTATTTTATTTTATTTTATTTTATTTTATTTTATTTTATTTTATTTTATTTTATTTTATTTTATTTTATTTTATTTTATTATTTTATTTTATTTTATTTTATTTTCCTGAAAATTGTACACCACTAGGGGTATACAGTGCAAGTATATTCTGTAGCCTACAGATAATTGAGTATTTTATTACATGGATTGATTTGAATGAAAACAGCATACGCTGTTTGCATTCAGTAGATACTCTCCAAAATGGCGCGAGGAGACGAATTGTTGAATGAAGTCGTTATTTTTGTTTTCTTTGCATACAAAAAGTATTCTCATAGCTTCGTAAAATTACGGTTGAACCCCTGATGTCACATGGATTATTTTATCGGTCCCCTTGCTACGTTTCTGGACGTCGATTGTGTTAATTACATTGCTGTCTATGTGAGGGTCAGAGAGCTCTCAGAATGCATCAAAAATATCTCAATTTGTGTTCTGAAGATGAACAGAGGCCTTACGGGTTTGGGACGACATGAGGGTGAATAATTAATGACAAAATGTTAATTTTGGGGTGAAGTAACCCTTTAAGAATGGAAAAAAAACATTTACTGAACTTTTTATATAGCTAGGTAAAATGAATATTTTTTTATGCTTTTAAAATACAACTGAAGGTTTAGATTGCTCCAACCCATGTATTCCTGTTAGAACTGAAAATTAAATCATAGAATTTGTGTATTTTATGTGCTTTTATGCAAACTGACTTTAAAGCATTCAGTGTATACACTTTATTTGATTATAACCCATGATCTTGCTATTGTTAGCACCTTGCTTCTCCAGTTGAGAAAGAAGAAGAAACTCGTATTTATTTTGTGCTTTAAAAAAAACAACAAAAAAAAACATTAAAACTGACTTCATCAAATATAATGTGGCATTTGATTCAGATTTGTTGACAGCGCAATAGCATTGCACCATACATCTTTCTGCCTGACAAGTAAATCTTATAATCATAATGATATCGAATAAGAAGTTGCTGACTGTGGTTTGATTTATTTTCTTATCTTTGACAGACACATGACAGAGAGAAAGAGAGAGAGAGAGAGAGAGAGAGAGAGAGAGAGAGAGAGAGAGGTCCTAGCTATTTCCTAACTGGTCCCTAAATGAAAGCAGACTAAAAATCTCCAATTCCAAACAAAAATTTACAGGCGTACTCTGCGGCATACCTGCTCAAGATCAGACCGAATCTATACAATCAGCGGCCCAAATATTTCAAAGCCAGAGCAATTTCTCAAACTCAATTTGTAAATCTGCAGTGATATAGAGTAAACAGTTGTGTCGACGCTGGCAATTGCATCTGCCTGGGCCGGAGAAGTGTTCGATTACGCCTCGCTTGGAGTTGCAATGAGATGGAGGATTTTCAAACGCACCTCAGTGATGCTAATTCATTCAAGACGTTTACTTTTTCAATAACACGATTAGCCTGCATGCTAAGCGTAGTGGTAGCCAGCTTGTTCTGTGCACCACCAGCTGAACTGAACAATAGAAATCTGAATAGTATTTCATATTACCCTCTTTTGCATTTTCCCAAGCGTGATTTCAGGATGATCAACCTGTGCTTCAATGGAAACAAGAAAATCTGACTATTATGTAAGTAGTCTGCTGTAGTGTTATGAAGATCTCATTGGTTTACAAGCTATCAGAACTTCATATTACAGTTTGGGCATATGAAAATCAGCATCCGCACTAAATTTCACAATTTTCCACATTTTGACCTCTTTTTAAAATTGTAAGTGTTTTTTTTTCCTTCTAAATTTGAGAGCTCAATATTCAATCCTATATGAACCATAAAAGCCAGCTGTATATATATATATATATATATATATATATATATATATATATATATATATATATATATAAAATACTAAACAAACAAAAAAACAAACAAAAAAACGCACACAAACAATTTTGTAATGTTTTGTCTAAGGGTCCAATAAACTTTTACATAAAAAAAAGATTATTTCATATGTCAGACTCTACAGGGTTAATGCTTTGACCATACCGTAGACAAAAACTTCTGACTGCCGCTCAGTGATCTCCTCCAAGCAAACCGAAGGAGCTCGAACACGCACATGAACACAACCCTCAGCTGTGAAAGCAGCTGAAAAATAAACGAAAGTCCAGAATCACTGGACCTCTGTGCTTTCTCACCGTGCCATCGGGCCACCCGCCCTCTCCCGACACACTGGCCCTGCGGTGTAGCGCGTGATTGTAAAGCTCCGCTTTATGAAGACCGGAGGAGACTTTAAACCATTGTTTAAAGTGGGACGTTTAATATTTCTCAGCTTGCTGGCGTGCCGTCAAGCCTCAGACAATAAAGCTATTGAGGTGAGCCGTACCTCTGGCTCGACTCACCCTAAGCGCTGGTTTTAGCGCCTTTTCTGTTCTCGATTTCGGCAGCAGAAGCTCGGTTGCTTACCATATATCACGCCGAGGGAAAGCTCCTCTGCCCTGATCTTGAGAAATGTTTACGGATACCGTTGGCCTTAACCTCCAGGCCCTCTGGCCTCAACCTTCACCCTCACAAAAGACTCGGCCCCCTCCGCCCCTCCGAGCCTATGATGGATTCTCAAAGAGACTTGGCCGCTGAGGGGGCCGATATATCTGACAGCCCTTTTAATTAAGCCACACGTCTAATAAAGGAGGTGAGCCATTTGCTCATTGTTTAACACAGTATGGAGAACACACCAGTCAAGCCCCAGGACGTGCATTAATTCACCTCTCGGATTGGGAACGAGCAGGGCTGGACGGGTGGGGGCGGCTTAATGTATGGACGCCACAGTAACGGGCCTGACAGTAATGGCCGATGCTTGTGCATTAGGATGATTGCGAGGGCCAGGCGCTTTCAGACAAACCAATCCACCACGCCGAGATGCAACAGTCACATGATCGGGCTCTCAGGCCCATTAGAGACAGCGGGAGAGCGGGCTGGGTAATCAATGGGTGTGGGTGTGCGGGATGGAGGATGGGGGCAGAGGGCAGGAGTTTGTGAAGAATTCGAGCAATATTAATCTCCTCTCTGTCTTGAGTCATATTCCTCTGTCTGCATATCACAGTAAAGTGACACTTGATTTTCTCACAGGAACATTCAGAGCGCCTGCTATTACACGGTAGCAGTACCTTGTTATGTCATTTATAGAAAAAAAGACATTCTACTGTGAGAAGCCTATAAATATAAGGATATTCGAAATGCAACTCTTAATGCTTTAACCATGACGTTTGGTGTTGAATGTGATGAATTACACTTTTTAAAAGCATCACCATGAATAGGTAAGTATTATAATGTGTGTAGCTTAAAATTTCTGCGCGAATGAACAGATGGTTATAAGGTATCTTTATTACATTGTTATGATTGCATTATAATGCATTAATAATGCATTTAAATGGGTTTTGTTTCACAAAATTGCTGAAATAAAATGTACACTTTACTCTTTAGATTAGGGATCTCTATTCACTAGTAACTAGTTGCTTATTAGCATGCATATTACTAGTATATTAACTGTTTATAAGTACTTATAAAGCACATATTATTCTGCATGATCATATTTTAGAGTCCATTAACCCAACCCCATACCTAAACTGAACACCTACCTTACAAATAATAAGCAGCAAATTGTCAAAAAAAAAAAAAAAAAAAAAAAGCTCACATTTTTGACCATCTTGAATACTTTATAGTATCTTATATTTATAAAAATCCTTTTAACTAGCCTATGTAATCAAGTTGGACATTCTGGACAGGAGGCTAACAACAAATACAAAGTTAGTTATAAATTTCACAAGATACTCAAACTCACAGTTATGGATATAGATAAATATCTTTGATACCGTGAATGCCTTCTGTTGAATTTTTATTTTTTATTTTTTTCAATTCAGTTTTCAATTTTTTTATTTTTTTTCAGTCATTCAGTTTTGATTACTGATACATCATGCATATTGTCTATTAATCATTAACTGTGCAGACCAAGTCAGTGGCAACTGATGTCAAAGTTGATATTGTGTGAATTTTGGAGGTCACCTTACAAGCTATGCCAAGGGTAACACAATGAACTTGGGAATGCTGACGTAAGTTATGTGCCAAAAAAACAAAACAAAAGATAGTTGCAAAAAGGACTCTTAAAGAGAATACAGGTATGTGAATTGCTGATATACTGAGATTCCCCATCCTGTTCGACCACCAGACCTTTAGAGAGTAACTAAACACCAGGGTGCTCTGGCACCTGCACTTAACACTTAGTGCGTCACATTGCCATAAAGTATCTGCTAAATGATGAAGTAACTCAATGTTTTATATTATCATGCTATTTCACAATAAACCATAAAATAAACTTTGCTTCTCCTCAGAGCGGTTTTCCGCTAAAGAGCTACTGATGAAAAAGCACCGTGTGTCGTTTTATTCCGTAATTAACTCAGCGGGGAGACACGAGTTAGCCTCTGGTCATTGAGTCATTAAAACCACCCGTCTCTGATGACTCAACTAACGAACGAGCTGTGCATTTAGCCGGTTAGATAACGACGGTGTAAACTAACAAACAGTGATGCATGTGTGTGATGCGAAATAAAAATGAACTTGAAATTAAACTTAACAGCTTTGGCATCTCTCTATGTTTCTATCTTCTATCTAATCCAGATTTAACAGGGAAAAAGAGCCATTTATTAGAGCGCTAGTTAGCTGTTCTACGTAAACGTACCTGGCAGTAGGCTGCATGCTAATGGTGCGGGCTTGTTTGTTTTGTTTTGTGTTGTTTTGTTCCCTGGCACAGCTGAGAACTGGTGTGCGTGTGTGTCCTTTGCTGACTGGACTGTTGCGTTGTTTTGTGCTGTGAAAATAGTCTGAACCTCCAGAGAGACATGTAATGAAACACCCGTAAGAGCTAATGTATCCACGCATGATGAGCTACAGCGCAGCAGATGCATGAAACACACCCAAACACAGAGGCAGAAATAGCTGTGACCCAGCTAACAGATCGACTGATTGATTGGTTGATTGGAGAAATGAGTGCTGACTTACAGAATAAAAGAGAAAGAGGGGGGAGAGCGAGCAGGTTCGAGACCCCCAGCAGGCCTGTCTAAGATCAGAGTTCACAGGTTATCACTCAAGCTCTCAGTTTGACCTCATTACCTAATGTGAAGGCATTGGCTACTATCTGACTCTTACAGCTGTTAGCACCCCAGCTGAGCATGTGTGTGAATGCTAGCACACTTTACTGAATTCATCACAATAGAGCTGTTTCAATAGGAATCTAAACACTCTTAAGAGGGCATGGCGTTATGGCAGTATCTGGTGTTTGTGTCAGGGTTTTGCTTACTGCAATAAATATCAGGATTGCTTTTCATTATTTACAAGTAAGAGCAACCACAATACATATGTAATGCAAAAATGGCAAAATACAGAGTGGCAAATAATACCAAACATGTGAAGACAAGGTAAAACCTGTGGAATATTTTTAGGCATGACACAATGTTTAGTTATTTACTGTTGCCAAGGAATGTCGCAATATTGCATTAATAAACAATTCACAATTCAACTGACATACAGATCCTGTAACTGGTCATACATCTTCTAATACAGCATATTTCAGAAGGTATGTGCCGAATGAGTAAAATTAACCCTTTTATTATGCTGAAAACCTGGGTTTGATCACTGTAATTGTATTCAATACATATCACAAACAAACAAATAATAAATAAATAAATACATAAATAATCATTTTCACACATTACATACTACTACTACTACTAATGTTATAAACATATATATTTTAGATTTTTTTTTTTTTTTTGTGCTTTCAAGTGTGCTTTCCTGAAGTTCAAACAGTAGAGCATGGTGCTAGCAATTACAGCATCATGGGTTCATTTACCAGTGAACTGAACATGCATGAAATTATAAAAATGTACACGTTCAATGCAGTGTAAGCTTCTTTGGATAAAAGTGTCTGCCAAATGCATAGATGAAAATACTCTGAGAGGGTAGTTGAGAAACTGACATTAAAAAAAACAAAAACAAACAAAAAAAAACATTAATTGTAATAGAAATTTGACATGCATATTCCAAAACACATCAGAGTGTTGACACTTTGCAGGTATGTTCATGAGTAAATGAACATTGCAAGAAAAAACATAATATCGAAATCACAAGATTAAATAAAACTGCATTTTTCTACATATTCCCTGATGTCCCCTTGTCCAATGCCCTGGTTATGTCAAAATAAGCATGTTTTGATTGTGTGTTTGTGTATCTACCATTTGTGCATGTGTTTCTGTTTTTTATACTTGGCAGTGTTTGTGAGTCGATTTAACGCTCATCTATGTTTGTTCACTGGTGCGTATTCACGTGATAGGATAATTACATTCTCAAAGCAAGGGCACGATTATTGCCCTATGGGTTCAGTTTTGTGAACCCACTGCTAACGTGGGGCTGATGCGGAGGCGTGAAGAAAACAACTCAAGTCACACACACACCAAACTATTTACTCCCACAGTGAGAACAATTCACCCGAGCAGCTAATTTGGACTAAACATGCTTCTATGCAAATGAGAGACACAAAGCAAGCTGATTAATGAATCACATAAAGCTCAAACACACACTCCCAAACACACACACAAACACACACGGGTACAACAACGCTATGCTAACGGCTCACACGGGGCTCATAACTAAACAAAACTAATTAAAAAAGCATAACAAGAGGATGAGTTATTACTGACAGCTGGCTATGTGTGTGTGGGGAAACTTGACCCCTGCCTATCATCTGTTGTGCGAGCTCGGTCCACACAGACACATTAGCTATTAGCCATTAGCGACACAAGGCCGTTACAAAAGCATCTAAATGCCAACTCCCATTAAATTATGATATGGTAAACAAGAAACTTTTACGAACAATGCCACTGAAACTTAATAGAAAAAACACTAAAGAAATCCATCAGGGGTGGTAAACAATAAAGCGAGCGCTTGTTTGAGTGGGACAGTGGCGGTACATTGATCCTCACAGCAGAGCGAGAGCAAAAGAGATCACCCCGCTAGGCTAAAACGCCTAGCTGTCTAATGGCAGCACGCCAGATCCGTAGCCTAACAGCGTCTTCTCTAATAGTGTCTGTTTCAGTGTCCCGCTATCATCTGACTATTCATCTCGGGAGCCGCATACCCCCGCTGTTCTTTACAAAACGCACACGCGACCTTAGCGCATTTGCACAAACTGATACACACAGACAGCAAACACATCGCCGGCATCTGCTAACATTTACTTAATAATTTAACACCATGCTGCCGTCAATAACATTTTCATAAGAGAGAGGAGAGCCGGGTGGAGGATAGAGGCAGAGAAATAAAACAATTGTAGGATCGATGGTGCAAAAAATTGGTTTATTGAGTGTTCTATCTCACATTTCCCCGCAGACACGGACAAGAGAATGGAGCACACGCCGTCGAGAGAGACGGGGGGAAAAATAAATGAGATTATTGATGTTACACGTCAAAAATAATTGCTCAGATTTCTGCTCAGAGGAAAGAATAAGATGCTGATGGATTTGTTGATCCATGAAAAGGCTTCATTTCACAGGTGGGCCGAGGAGTCGGAACCTTTCACGTTTTTTTCTTTTGACCCCAGCAGGTACATGGGGTTCCTCAGTACCTCTGTTGGCTAAAATCTTTACTTCCTCAAATGGAATTTCACTGTAACGGAAATGAACGCATAGAGCCTAGGGACAGAGTAATGACTTGATTAAATAGCGGCTGTATTGTGATGTTCTGTGTTTTATTTATTAAGTCAGTGTTCATAGTGTAACAGCGAGACATTGGTGTCAGTACACATCATGCCTTCTATTTATGCACATGAATGAACCTGATCCCCAAGTTTAATCCAAGTTTAATCCAGCTAATTTGATCTAATTTAACTGTGTTGCACAAGACAAAATCATCCATATAAATTAACTGAGATAACATCATCTGTCTCGAAGTAAATGAACTGATAATCAGTGACGAATGAACAAATTATGTACGCTAATTAAAAGTAAGTGAATCATAATAAAAGCATATCCTAGAAGTAATCATAAAAAGCACAAGAAGTAAAAGAATAAGGCCAGAAAATACTTTCCACCTCTCCACCTTTGGTTTCACGTTTCTGTGTTCTGCACTGAAATGTGTCAGAAAACAGTTCACAAAGCTCACAGTGTCAGAAAACTCTCTCACAAGAGCCACCAACAATCTTGAGAAATCTTGAGCTTACTTTTAGTTAAACTGTCAACATGTTTGTAGGCAGCTAAATAATACCTGATAATAACACGTATAAGATATTTGAGTTGATTTCTTTGAGTTCTGACATTTTATTCTGCCACACATGCAAAAACACATATTAAGTGCAATAGGAGTTCAAGCATTCGCATCTGTGTTTGCATACTTATTATCAGTATATTTATGGCCTAGTTGAGCCAGTGCCTAAAACATCACACGTTCCCCCCTAACACCACTGTTTTTGTTTTCTTGGACGCTTTAAGAGAAAAGAGGTGTCACATTCATTAGCATGACTGAGTTAGAGTCAGGCTTCGCACCAGCGTAACTTTACAAAACTAACCTTAACACTTGCTTCACACGCTGGTCTAAAAGAACGAAAGGGGAAGAAACAAAGTGACATTTTCAAAGGACATTTTGATGTTGTGTGTCTTTAAACTGTCGGCTCAGACTCTCTGATCAAGGTGGGCCGCAGTAGTTTAGGGTAGTTGGACTACGCCCCACTTCTAAGCATAGAGTATATCTGTGGGTCCCTGCCAGCGCTGATGTACAATAGGCAGTGTCGGGCGATTGAAATTCACTCCGGCTTGTCCCCGCTCTGTCCTGAAAGCGATCTGGGCTGAGGGGGAAGATAGGCGCTGACCCACTGGCCTCAGCGCCTCCTCTGAGCTGGGCATTTGAGCGCCCGTCTGAATGAAAACGGGCCTACGTCACACACGGCACACACACACACGCAGCGGCCTCATCAGATAGCGTTTCTACAAGCTAAATGGCTCCAGTGCTTGGCCACTGTGTGTGGCATCAATGGACACTTTTCATTTTGCCGCCTTCAAATGGAGCGTCGGCAAGTGTCTCTTTTCCACGTCGGCTTTTTTTTTTTAAACCCTGGCATTGAAACAGTTGCTAGCAAGATAAGAACTTTTAGCCATTGCACTGAGAGTAAATAATTGTGCGCACTCTTTAACAATAACATTCATTGGGTTTTCTTTCATTTTAAAGCATCTGGAATCTGTCCAAATACAAGTCTGAAGAATTGCTGTAAGAATTACCCCCAATGACTAAAAATAAGAAAGATAACCACGGATCTGTTATACTCTTATTGTGTTTATGCCCAGCTTTCTCTAACTATGAAAAGCTAGGCATAAACACAATAACAATCAGTCACTGAAAGTAAAACACAAATGGTAAAGAAAAATTCGTGAGAACCACCTGAGAACCGACACTGTAATAGAAAGCTAAACAAAGACAGCAGTGATAATTTACAAAATCCGCAGCATGTAACACCCTTGCATGTCTCCCCATTTAGCTCCACACCGCAAATAGCCTTTGCAGCCGCCTTTGGAGCGGTGAGTAAGTGTGTGTGGCGAGGAGATAACTTTACGAGCCTCATCTCGATGGCCAAATGTTTCCAGGCCTCGTGTTCTGCTCCCGGGGGCACTTCCTAGCCCTCTCGGCTTACCCGTGAAGGGGGCACTGCGTAATCAGATCGCAGTGGTCGACCATTGTCTCCCGTCGTGAATCTCATCTTTTCAAGCTGACCGTTTTACTATGGAATCTGTAAAATAATTCGGCCAGACCCACCTCTCGACTCTGAGGTCAGTAAATAGCTGTCATCAAAGTGTCTCTGTGTGGTAATGCTGCACAGATGGGGATGAGCTTGTGCAGAATTTTGAGAGTGGATCTTTGCTCTTTCAGTCTTTCTCTCTCACATAACGATTGTTGTAGAAATGTAGAAAAATCAGTAATAAAATAATTTGCATTATTTTAATTATCAAGAAGAGACTGTGAATTAGAATAGACTGAAAGTAGCTGGAACTAAGTAAATACAAATCTGTGCCCAGACTGATTTCCTTGCACAATTTTAGGATATATATATATATATATATATGTATATATATATATATATATATATATGTGTGTGTGTGTGTGTGTGTGTGTGTTTGTGTGTTTAGTAGGTACTTCTCATTTATTCTTTGGTGAAGTAAGTCTTTTGGCCAGTAGGGGTGCTAGGCTGTCTTTCTTCAAGAGGACTCTGAACATAACAGCCGCAAACAGGCCCAATGCATTGATCTGTTTCACCTTGAGAGTGAAGATCAATGCTATTGATGTCCACCTGGGGTTTTTCTCCAGTTCATTTGTCATAATCACTCAATATGTCAGAACACTATGTTCACACGGAACTCGTTCACAGATGGTGAAGCTCCACATCAAAACCAGAGTGATTCTAACCTCTCTCACTCTGCGTCGCCTTTCCCCTCTCTGTTTCTCTCTCGGTCTCTTTTGCACGGCCGTTATTGACATTTTACCTCTAACCTTCTCTTTTACACTAACTTTAATGCGGAGTCTGTTATCAGATGCGCTGAAGGTGTGGAGTTTCAGCTGCCCTCCTCCTCCTTTTCTCTGCGTTATTCATCCCCTCTTCCTGTGCTCTGAAAGTCAAGCTTCCCTTTACAAAACCCCATGGCCTTATCTTCCTGACCCTCCTCCCTCTCTCTCTCAAGTCCTTCTCTCCAATCCCCCCTGGCAGTCAGTAGACCGGTGCCCCCCTCTCCCGGGACGAGCCATGGGCACAGGGGCACAGCACTCCGCTGCTTCTGAGGAGTGGGATCACTGATCAAACCGCGGGGCCAGTCCCCCAAGGGAGGCAGTATTTACTGCGGCACTGTTCCGACATGGCTGATAACACAGAGGGTGAAGCGCCGCCACATGCACCGTTACGTACTGTATAGATCTGCTGCTCTTCCAGTTTTCGCCTGCGATTTCTGAAGGCAAAGAACTTTCTTTAAACATGGCCAGAAAGCAGAACTGGTAAAAGCCCATTCTCATCAGAACTGTGAGAATTAAAGTAACAACCGCGGGAACAGCATAAGCCTGCATGGTGAACATGAGTGGTCCCACAGGGTCATAGAAATAGTGCAATACAACACCTTGATTTCATTATGAAGTGAGACGAGCTAACTAGCTCCTAGAGAAAGTTTAGAGAGGTGGGGAGAAGAGGAAATGGGTAAATACTCAAACTTCCATTGCCCATAAGTACCACAGGACAGCATGAAGAAAAATATGCAAGAAATATAGATTTACCAATTCTTTGCTTGTGTCACCTGACCCTGATGAAAAGAAAAAACAAAAAAACAGCGTATGCTGATTAGGTATGTTTTGAAGCATGGTAGCTGGTTTGATCTGGTTTAAGCTGGTCCTTAGTTGGTCATGAGCTGGTTTAAGTTGGTCCTGAGCTAGTTATAAGTTGACTGGCAGATTAAAACCGCTCATGACCAACTAAGGACCAGCTTAAACCATCTCAAACCAGCTACCATGCTTCAAAACATACCCAACCAGCAGGGGAGTCATGCCAAAAAATCTCCAAAAAATATCTGAGAATTATGCTGTGGGATTGTATCTTTCAATTTCAGTCCATAATTCCAGTGTAGTAGATATAGTAGAATTTCCACAAGAGTTGTGCCATTCCACATTCAAGGATTGCATACAATTTGTACAGCACAAAGCTACAGAATAGCTACAGAATATACAAACCAAAGCATTATAACTTAAGTAAAGAAGTTGAGTTTTGATGGGCATGCAGTTCTGGAATGGGACACAGGACAGAGCCACAAGCTGGGTGGGTGGTCAGATATCAGTCGTCCTGGCTGGCTCAGAATTCAATATCGTTCTGTCTGCGGGACTCTTACATCGTCACCCCAGTGATAGGGATCACGGGCAGGGAAAGTAGTGGGGAAACACAGAGCTTTTAAAGAGGCCCCCGAGCTCCTCTCTCTGGCCCCTCAGCCGAAGTCAAGAGGTGCCTCCCTGACTCTATAACGTAACTTAAATTTCATTTGAATTAATTGCAGTGAATACGTCAATAAGAGTTAATCACTAATCCTGATAAATTGACTTTTTTGCCTATGCCTATCCCTGAACACACAGTACCTTCATTCAAGAAGCAGGTCAGTAAATGAACTGGACTAGAGTTTTGGTGTGTGAGAAAGATGGAATGACCGGAGAGATAACTACACTAAGCTAGGAAGGAGGGGGCAGGTTCAATAACGAAATAGAAAGGCTGTCTTCTCCACTTTTTGAGGAGAGGATGTAGACTGGAATGCATCCACCGGAGTGGGATTGCCTTTCCTTTTCCTTTTTTTTCCCTGCGTGGCCTTTTGTCCGGGGGGTCTGCAGGTGCTCAAGAGGGCACAATATCCCCATATTCATATCCTGAATCTATTCTGATGCCAAAGCCCCGTCCCAGTGGACAACACCTGCTCCTTCGGCCGTCTCAGCCTCACACAATGCCTGTTGTTCTGGCCGGTACATTCTCATCCATCCCCACATAGCCAATCAGTGTCTGAGACCGAGAAACGGCCTGAGACTAGAGTCCTTTCAAATTACACCCCCCTACCCAACCGGAAAGAGCATCCTGTATCTTGGTTCCCATCAATGCAAACTGCCGGTGATTCTGAATGCGAAGTTAGATGCCAATTCAGCTTGGACATTTTTTCAGAAAATAAAAAGTTTTACTCTTTTATTTGACCCTTGATCTGAAAATTTCCCTCAAGCGTGATAATAAACTAGGCAAGAAAAAAAAATACTTTCAATGACATCCTGAACTTATCCGGAGCTCTTCAATTGTAATCACAGGTTAACGCGGGCGGGAAACGGTGTCCGCCGCCCATCTCGGGCGACAGTAATTGTGGCGATTTCATATGCTAACACAGAGCACTCCATCTTTGTGCTTCTCCATGGTGACGAGAGGTGTCAGATCAGGCGTGAGGTGGCTGGAGACGCCATTACCTATAAATAAGGTACAATTTGGTTGTCACAAGGTTGCCTATAATCTCGCCCCAGATCTGCAGCTCGGGCTGCCTGGCTAAGCTGCAGGGGCCACAGGCCAGGCCTCCGGTGAGAGAGAGGTTAGAATAGCTGGGGTGGGGGTTGAGAGCTAATTGAAAGCTGATTCCTGTCAGGAGCTCCTTTCTATGGGAGACAGAGGGGACATTGTGTCCCTCTGAGCTTGAGTGTGGCCTCAACTGCTGCCAGAAACCCACCTTTTTATCCATGAGACAAAACAGAGACCCCCTCCTTCCCTCTTCTCTCTCTGTTGGACCTCTCTGCTGGCCGATGAAAGGGGATATATTAGGAGGGTAATTCTGAGAGGGAGATAACTGCAGGACAGGATGAAAAATGCTGTCTATCTGCAGGATGAGGGACTCAGACCATGTCAAAACTACAACTTTAGGGCTCAACAGGCCTTGGCGAGCTTGCCAAGGATAGCCAGCATCTAATTGAGTTCTTTGGCCTCTCCTCTTACTGGGCAGCTTGTAGTAGAGCACAGGAACCTTTTTACATCTAATGTTGGAAATGTTGGAAACCTTTTTGGAATGTTTAATGGTTACACTTTATTTTGATAGGCCACTTTAGACATTCAACTAACTATAAGTAACTTTGTAACTACATGTCAACTACATATCAGCTAATTCTCATTAATTTACAACTACATGTCTATTAACTCTCAGAGTAGACTGTTAGGGTAGGTTTAGGGTCAGTAGAGTAAGTTGACATATACTTGCAAAGTTTCTTATAGTCAGTATGTTGTATGTTGTGGACTCATTAAAATAAAGTGTTAGCAGACAGTCTACTAATACTCTAATGACTGCTAGTTGACATGTAGTTGTAAAGTTACTTACTTTTAGTAGAACGTCTAAAGTGGACTATCGAAATAAAGTGTTACCTGTTTAATATTACCTAAAAGGGAAATGTATTGCTCTTTCCTGATGACACAATTGAGTTCTCGGTTATGTCTCTTTAAGTATCAACTTGATGGGTCACTTAAAAAAGCAGAAATAAAGACTGCAGAGGAGACATTGTTTCTTCTAAGCAGTGGGAGACTCAAGGGTCTCAAAAGGTCTCAGGTTTATCAATTTTATCTCCTGATTTCATGGTTTTCTACAATAAACATAAAACTATTCAAATGCAATGCACATAATTTGCTGTAAGGTTAAGATCAGGGCCAGAATCGTAACAGCCTTATGGAGGTGTGCTCCTGCAGATGGGTTATCTGCGGCGTTTGGGGAGACAGGCTAATTTCTTGCAGCTGCAGTAAAGGCTGGAAGAAATGACAGATTTACTCCCTTTTTAAACACCAAGGACAGCTTCCGTCTCCATGAGCTGTCAGGGGGGCCTTGTTGGAAGGTTTCCTGTTGCTGGATACCAGTCACTGTGATCTCTTTCATGACACATACACGCTTATTATATCCATGTTAATGCTTTCTTACTAAAGCTAAAAATAAAATATAATTATAATTGTGCATATCACACTTCGAACATATTACAATTTACCTTTTGGGATTTAAAAAAAAAAAATGTAATTAAAAATATCACACTGATGATGATTTTTACAAATTGGTTTAAAAAATACCTTTCAAAAGTAAAGTGAAATGAGTACACCCACACGGACTCTCTCTCTTTCTCTCCCTCTCTCACACACTCACACACATTAGTCATTCTCAGTGGGAAGAGAGACACTCACAGAGATGTCTAGGTTAATCTGTAGAATAACATTTGAACAATGGGTCATTTTAGCTAAGTGCACTACAGCACTGAACAGCTTTTTCTTGACTGGGACTGGTGCACTAGCACAGATAATGTGTTGGGAGAGTGTGCACTTGATATGCTGCTAGCGTTAGAAATTGTCTATGCATTTAAAAGTAGATTGTATTTAAGACTTAATTATGCATATATACACACCCGTATGTGTGTGTGTGTGTGTAACACAGGGGTCAGAGCGCAGTGGACAGCCAGACTGTAGCGCTGGCGTCACTGCCACTGAAGCCAATCACTGGCAAATCCCCAGCCAATTTACAACAGTGGAGGACACGGGGCCTTACCCCATAAAAAATATTAGCTCATAGCTGCTTAAATCTGATACTGCAGTGACTACGTACAGGCTGCTTGTAAAGCTCTGCTGTACTGAGGGAAAAAAAGTGCACCATAACTTCATTAGCTGATGCAGCGTGTTTTACATGAGCATGATTTATGAATGGTGGCATGTCAGTTTTGTAGTGTGTGACGGCACATATTGAGAAAATGTGGGAGGAGTGTAGGACAGAGTTTCAAGAAATGTGGGAAATATCATACATTTAGCAACAGACATAAAAGTTCAATTTGAATTGTTTGACATTAGTGAATTAATAGTGTCTCTCCAGTTAATTTTCTGAGAGTTGATGAACCATCATACAATTAAAGCTGAATAAATAAATTAATTAATTAAAACAAATACATATTCATAAAAATACTTAATGCATAAAAATATACTGTAAGTTCATACTCTATATACAGCTTATACAGTTATTTATCATACTTATCAGATACTAAATATCAATAATTAAAAATAAATTATAAAAGTATACACTATTTATACAAAATAGTGTATACTTTTATAATTTTTTTTTAATTATTTAATTATTTATTTAATTATTTATTTTTTTCATGGTACTCTTGTGAACGCGTGGCGAAGACTGACACGGAAGAAATAAAATTGTTGAATTAAGTCGTTATTTTTGTTTTTTGCAAAATGTATTCTCGTAGCTTCATAAAATTACGATTGAACCATTGATGTCACATGGACTATTTTAACGAGGTCTTTACAACGTTTCTGTGCCTTGACCGTGGTAGTACCCTAGCTGTCTATGGAAGGTCAGAAAGCTCTCGGATTTCATAAAAAATATCTTAATTCATTTTCCAAAGATGAACAAAGGTTTTACTGGTTTGGAACAACATGAGGCGGGTGAGTAATTAATGACAAAATTGTCATTTTTGGGTGAACTATCCCTTTAACTCTTCCGAGCCAATTAGGCATTCCAATTTGTTGTAAAATGTCCTGGATTGTGCAAGAGTCATAAAGGCCTCATATGTGTGCAAGAGCTCCCAAGTTTCATCCTAAAGGATGGTGTGAGAAAGAGGGGAGAATAACCTCTACTCCCTCTGCGTCGGACCTCTGTGGCATATATTTGGACAACCGAATAAAATCAGATAGAAAAACAAACCCTATTGGCCCTGATAATGTGTTGGCTTAGAGCAGAGTAAAGCACCACAGTGAGGTCAGCACACATGTGTTCCTGTCTCACTTACTACCACCACATTCCTGAAACACTTCCAACGCCATAGCATGCTAACAAATGATCTACTTATCAATACGTCACATTATTTTACTTTATCTATGGCACAAACTTCACCTTTACAATTACAATATGCCACTTAACATGCAAAGCAGTTGATTGCAGCTTCAAGAATCTGCAGTTGTGACTTATTCTGAGCTATAGATGCTCACTGAATTTCACAATGTAAAATCTGTGAACGGAGTTCACACAATACACCCACACACCACCGCAATACAGAATGAAGTCTCCAAAACAAAAGGAGAACAGGTAAATTGGGAGATAAAAAGCAAAAGAAATGATGCAGTGTAATTGTCCACAATTAGCCGCTGCGTGAAGCAGCAATTATACAGTGTCCATTAGCTGTTGACTGTGGGGAGTGAAGGTTAAATGCAATAATTCTAGTTCTAAATGAAGTCTAGTTTCCTTCGTGTTCTCTTAACTGGCTGATGGCTGATGAATCTAAATTAATATCACATCATAAACTCGCACTGAAGTTGCAAAAGATTACAGTGTAAATGTCTAATAAACAAAAAGCAGAAACATACTACTACTACTAATTCTTGTTCTTATTCCTCCACATTTTAAGTATTATTAGTATTAGTATATTTTCAGTCCACTATTCTATTCTATTCTATTCTATTCTATTCTATTCTATTCTATTCTATTCTATTCTATTCTATTCTATTCTATTCTATTCTAATCTATTATTCCATTATGTGAAAGCATAATGAAAGCTGCAGTACATCTAGTTAAAGGGATAGGTCACCCAAAAAAACTTTTCTTGATGGATGGATGGATGCACTTTTTTGGGGCTTTAAAACCTCAACAGCCATCCACTGCCATTATAAAGCTTGTAAGAGCCAGGACATTTTTTATATATATATATATATATATATATATATAAACTCCAGTTGTATTTGTCTGAAAGAAGAAAGTCATATTCATCTAGGATGGCTTGAGAGTGAATAGATCATGGGGTAATTTTCATTATTTGGATGAACTATCCCTTTAATTGCAACTGCATGTAAAATAGCAACTATTTATTTATTTAGTGATCCACAGAAAAAAGTCACTTTATCACTTTTTTTGTTTGTTTGTTTGTTTGTTGAATAAATACACTTTATTTTGATGTTCCCCCAGCAGACATTCTACTAAATATTATAAACTTTGCAAGTACATGTCAGCTTATCCTACTGAACCCAATCTAACAGTCTACTAATACTCTGTAATGAGAGATAATTGACATGTAGTTGCAAAGTTACTTATAGTTATTTGAATGTCTAAAGTGGACTATTGAAATAAAGTGCAACAGGAAAGCTATATTGGTTTGCAACAATGTAAACAAGAAAATGTTTATTTTGCGGTAAACCGTTCCTTTAAGATGCGTAAGGAGATACACACACACACATAGAGAGACAGAGAAAGTGAGAAATCCCCTTCTCTGAGACAGAGCGAGCTCTTTATCTGTGTGGTCCAGCTCGCCTTTCTGCAAGTCCTCTGCCGCTCAATGCCGCCTCTTGTTCTCCGTCCGGTGGATAAAAGCGTGCATGAAGTCCGATATGCTCCCATGAGATGTCATTTAAAGCCATTGTCGGACACACAGTGTCATTTCAGCGTGTAACCTCCATCTTTCTATGATTCCCTCCATCATGGCCCTTCTCGGTTGCTTCTCATCGCTTGTTTCCTAGACTTACACCGCAAGTGCCTAAAGAACAACTGTATTTTAAGAAGAAATCTGCAGTAGCAGACTTGAGACAGGTAACGGTCTGCGCCGTCAGACCGTCATTGCATTACGGAGAAGGTTTGCGCTTGGTTCTAAAACTGATCTAGGATCAGGTTGATCTAGGGTTCGCTTCAATGAGCTCAAGGGGTCAAACTGACCCACGAACAGTGTGAGTCTTCTGCAGGACATCCTAAGTAGAAGCTCTGAACCTTTCGACTGTGTGTTATTCCCGCTGAGATAAAACGCTGTCTGTGAAAACAGGATATGTCTCTACCCCTATCAGCTTTCATCTCGTCTGCATTAATGATGTCAAGACGTGTTTTGAAAGCAACTAAGCCTCCCGCAATTCCATTCAAAGAAAATACACAGTACCGAATAGTGTCGATTTTAAAACATGGCGAGAGCAGAGGTTCATTTATTTTCATGTGGGGCTCCTCCACCTTCATGTGTGTGTGTTTGTCTTGTGGCACGGCTGTGTGTGTGTGTGTGTGTGTGTGTGTGTGTGTGTGTGTGTGTGTGTGTGTGTGTGTATATAATCCCCGTCATGTCCATTGCAGGTTATCTTTCAGGATTTGCGAGGGCTTCACAACACACAGGATTTCTGGACACAAAGAATGTGTCTGGGGCCGCTGAAGACAAATAACCCAGAAAAGCGCTGCTCGCGTGGTAAGGAGAGGCAGCAGGTGCTTTCATAGATTTAAAACATGCTGAGTGAACAGAGAGAAAAGAAAATAATTTAACACTCTTTCCCTCTGAGACTGAATCTTGAGGAGGAACTTTCCTCTATCTATCTATCTATCTATCTATCTATCTATCTATCTATCTATCTATCTATCTATCTATCTATCTATCTATCTATCTATCTATCTATCTATCTATCTATCTATCTATCTTTGCAAAGAAGTGTGAACTTGTGTACTTTAAAACTTAAAAGTATATATTATTAAAAACTGTACTTGCAGATGATATACTATATTAATAAACATGCTTAGGTACACTTAAAAAAAAATTTAAAAAAAAAAATTTACTTTGCAATAAAATAATAAAATAGTTCAAGTTTTAATCAATGTGTTTAAAAAATCTCTTGCCATATTTTAAACTACACTTATTTTGATGTGTTGACTCACATATTAAAACATGTTACTTGATTATAATTTTAACTGTAGTTATTCAATATTTAAAGGTAATATATTTTAAATGTACTCAGTTGCAACCTCATCAATGGTAATGTGTGATTAACAATTATTTTAAATACATGACTATTTGTGGGTCTAAGTAGTAAGTCAAAAAATATGTATGCATGCATTTGTGTATGTATTTATTTATTCATTACTTTACAATTTTATTACTTAAAGTAAATGTTAACTGCAATAAAATATATGTTAAATATATATATTAAATACTTAATTTCAGCAATTTTCTAAGGCAACATTTCATATTTTCATTTAGTTTAACTTGATGTACTAAAATTACTACAACTAAAACTGAAATATATATATAAATTACAAAGAAAAATCAAAAAATAAAAACCACACACACACAACAAAATGACTAAAGCCTCAGCTAAAATTAATATAAAAGCAGAAAATCTAAAAATAAAATCTAATTTTAAAATATTACCAAAAACAATATAAGTATCTCAGTGATACTAAAATAAAACTAATTTAGTTCTTTATTTACAAACAGCAACAACAGATTCCGGCCTTCAAACACAGGCAGCTCTTTCCCTCATGATTATCGCAGCTACTGCTGACACTATTTTCCAAAGCTTCAGAATTTTCTTAAAATTACGCTGTTTTCCAGACCCAGCACTATGGAAACCTGGCCTGTGGAAATCCCACAGCCCGACATGCCACAGCACCTGTTTCAGACAGGAAATGTAAGACCTCCCAAAAATACATTTCAACTTTTGCTAACAGTGTCAGAAGGACTCAAACAGAACCAGTCGAAGGGTGCATTTGTAGCCCAGCAGAGAGCAGACAGAGAGAGAGAGAGCTCGCACTTTTCCAGAGGTAGTCTGGGACCGCACCGCTGGAATGTGTCGGCCAACCACTCAACTTCCTCTCTGCGTTTAATGTGAATCAGACACTGGCACCTGCCACTGCTGCCTGGACCTCCTCTCTACATGTTTCATAAAGAAATAGATCATTAGAATTATTTGCTAAAGTGATAATCGAGATTTAGATATTTGAATTGCACATCACATTTCTATCCATTTGGATTACACCCTTTTAACATACATTATTTTTATTTTTTTTCTTCAATTTCATACATCTGAACTATTGAATATTGCTTGATCCACAGATAGCCATATTTTTAATATTCATAATTTTTAACTGAATAAATTTAATTGTTGTCACATTGAACAAATTCATGCTGATTCTAAGCTATTTGAATAAATGCATTTTGAAAATATGATTATTAAAATGAAATCAAACAGATCAAAATAGTTAATTTTTATTTATTTATTTATTCATGAATGAATGAATGAATGAAATGAAATGAAATGAAATGAAATGAAATTCCAGTTATCTGTTTATTGACAAATATGCATCACATGAATGGCTGTAATTCAAATGAATGGACATTTTATATTCAATACAAATATCTTTAATTTAGGCCTAAATATTTGTACTTAAACAGTTTTCTAGATTAAAAATAAAGAAATAATAATAATAAATTTAAAAATGCTGATTACCTGATTATCAATGTTGTGTCAAAAGTGTGGAAATGTAAAGTGGTGACTATAAAAAATACAAAACACAATGAGTAGCTTTAAGTCAAAAATAACCTGCCATGATGTTTTAGCAAAGTTTAGTCAAATTATAAACTTTACTGTATGTAATCTATATAGATGGTTGTTTAAAATGGGTTACACTTCCCAGATTCTTTCAAAATGTCTCATTTGTTTTGGGATTTGTGATCCCACGGAGGCTCAGATGGACGGACGGCCTCCCGCTGTGAGCGGCCTTTGCCCCACGCATGACAAAATAGTTTCAAGGCGAGATCCTGAGCCTCTGTGTTAGAAAACAGTCGCACGCTCACGTTCGAGCCGGGAAACCGTGTTAAAGGGTAAGGTTTGGTAAACATGCCAGAAAAAATAGAGGAAGTGTTTTCCTTGGCTGCCTGGTCAGGACGACACAGCAGTATTTCGATGACACAGATGTGTTTTTTTCTCTCCTTTTTTAAAGAATAACGGAGGAGCGAACATAAGTGAGAGACTGATAGAGTCGGAGGGAACGGGCCCCGCTGCAGCGGCGGCGGCCCCTGTCAGCACTCGGGGCCGCGTCCAGACTGAACGCATTACAAGTGTTCCTGCTGTAAGATTATATTTGGATTCTCTAGGCTCTCTTCCAATTATTACTGGCACTTAATACTTTTCACACCATTCACAGATCCCCTTACCCCACCTCCCTCCGGTTTGCACCAGTTTTGGCTTAGAGCAGCACTTTTCAGCAGAAGAAGAGAGAGAGACGGATAAAAAGAAAAATGTTCAGGCCTGCTCAAGCTGCAAGGAGAAAGAGCTTGATGTATTCACCGGGATCCAGGATATAAAACTATTAGTGGCGAAAAAGATCAAAGCAGATGAGCACAAATGAACAAAATAATCGTGAAGACCATGGGTTGCAATCATAAAGACTTACTTGACTCTTGTTCAGATAAAGCGTGCAATTTCTGTGCTACTATAATAACTGAATGGCACTGCAATATAAATGCCTGCGAATTAAGCATTTATGTTTAACAATTCCTGTCCATTTAAAGTTCTTTTAGTACTTTGTTGGACACAAAAATGTGAATAATTTGATTTACTTGTGGTTCATTAAGAATATTCAGTGAGTGAGTCATTAGACCAATTCAAAGTAATGACTCATCATTAGAGACTGATTTGTGAGGATTTTGGCCCAAATGGAACTGCAACATGAATTGCAAATTACTTTTCATGTTGACTTTAACAACTGCCGTCCATTTACGTTTTTTTTTTTTTTTTCAGTATTTTTTTGGAATTAAACAGTGAACACTTTGATTTACTTGATGTTCAGTAAGTTTTGAATGATTCAGTGAATGAGTGAGTGAGTCGTTAGACCAATTCAAACCATTAACCTTTCATTATAGACTGATTTGTTAGTATTTTTTACCAAATGGACCTGCAAAATGAATCACAAATTACTTTTCATAGTAACTGTATCAATCGCTGTCACTTTGTGATTCTTTTAGTACTTTTTTAGCACCTTTGATTCACTTGAGGTTCAGTGAGTTAAAACTGCTTTGACTGATTCAGTGAGTGAGTGAATCATTCGACCAATTCAAACCATTACCTCTTCATTAGAGACTGATTTATGAGTATTTTCTCATCGAATGTATAACTGCAGAATAAATTGTCAGTGACTTTTCATATTTTCACTTTTAATTCTTTACTTTTTATAAGCAAAACCACTGTTGGTCTATTTGGTTCAGTTGCAATTCAGCGAATAAGTCAATGAGTGAGTGAGTCATTAGATCAATTTAAACCAATAACTCATGAGTACGATTCTAATTTGTGAGTCATTTTGAAACAAACAATGACTCATAAATGTAATAAAAAGGTAATAATAACAAATCTTGACAACTAGTTACTGTTTTCCAACCCTAATCGTTTATCAATTAAAATATAACACCCAGCTATTAGTGTGCTGTGTGTATAATACAAAAGGAGGTTATAAAAGAGTGAGATGGAGACAAAACTGTAAGCAAACGCCCAAGTGGAGAGAATGTCAGGTAGCAACAGAGCAGGGATTGTTTAAGACTTTTCTGGTTTCCATTAGCGAGTTGAGGTGATAGACTTAGATTGAGCAGAATACAGGCCCCTTTCTAACTCCAACCCGCAACCCCTCCCTGTCTTCCTGTAGATAGCTACATCTTTTCCCTTATCCCAATATTTCTTTTGCTCAGATGGCTACAGTAACTGAGATGAGAAAGTGTCTCATTTTCCTCCAGCAATCATACTCGTAGTGTTCAGGCCGGTCAGGGGTAGTACAACAGATAGAGCGAGGAGATTTCCCTCCAGGGTTTGGTGGTCACCACTGACATGCTATCATTCGTAAAGACTGTATTGATTTATCGCACAACACGGCCTCCCCGAAGACATATCCTCACACACACACACACACACATGAGAAAAAACTAAAGCACGCACACCACTTTCTTTGCATACTGCTCCCAGTAACTCTGATTTTGAATTTGAAAAGGAAATATACCAATATTTTAATATGTTAATTTTACGTCCATCTCTGGCTGCTGCCCGCAGGCAGTTGGAGAGCTGGAAGTCTATACCCGACTTCCTCTGGAGAGTCAGGGGTGAGCGAGCTCAGGCTTTTGGAGTGTGTTAACGCATAAATTCAGCACTCATCTGCACAACATCCCACAAAGTGAAATACAAAGCAGAAAATGTTGCCACAAAGCTTCAGGAACTTAAACTTAAGCATAGTTAAGGTATATGTATACATGTATGTGTATACATATACTTTAACTATGTATACAGTATGCATCAGCTGCATGCGAAAGTTTGGGAACCCCTTGCAGAATCTGTGAAAATTAGAATAATTTTAACAAAATAAGAGAGATCATATAAAATGCATGTTATTTATTATTATTATTATTACTATTTTATTTAGTACTGTCCTGAGTAAGATATTTTACATAAAATATGTTTACATATAGTCCACAAGACCCCAAAAAATAGCTGAAATTATTAAAATAACCCTGGTTATGGTTCTTAATGGTTCTTAATACTGTGTCTGGTTACCAGGATGATCTACTACTGTTTTTGCTTTGTTTTGTGATGGTTGTTCATGAGTTCCTTATTTGTTCTGATGCTCCAGAAGGAAACATGATGCATTAAGAGCCGGGGGGTGAAAACTTTTTGAATTTGAAGATCAAGGTAAATTATACTTCAGTCATGACAACTCTCGGAAATGTTTAGCAAGGTGATGGACATGACAATGTTAATGTATTTGGTCTTGGCGGAATAGATCTGCTACACTGCTGCTGAATTGCTGCTGCTGTTGGTTATTGCTGTAGTTGTAGATTATTGCTACTGCTGCTGCTGCAAGCAGGTACAGGAACTTGCTACTGCCAATGCATATGGTGATATGGTGCTGTGAGTATTTAAGACATAATGCTGCTGCACAATAGCATGTAAAATAACCCGTAGCAGATCTATACAGGTGGAGCTGGGGAAGGAGGAGGGCTTCAGAGAACTCTGAAAGCGCACTGCAGAAATCTCAGTGGATGCCAGCTAGCCATATAAATGCAAGGCATTAAGCTCATTGGCTGCATGTCCAGCATGAACCAATCAGTTTGTGCCAAGTCGTTTAACTCTCTGAATATCATCAGTTACGTTAACAACCCGTCAGCTTGCGCAATCTAGAGTTTCATAGCTGAACTATTTATTTAATTTTTCTTCCGGAAAATATGCAAGGATCTTCTGTTGCCTCAGAAGGGCAGTACTAAATGGAAAAAATAAAAATAAAAATTATATTTCAACAAAATAAGAAAAATTTCTACGACATCATCCTGTTCAAAAGTTTTTCTTTCTGGTATTTTTGCATACTGACACAGTCTTCTTTTTTGTAACTACTTGTATGTACAATTGTAAATGGTCTTCTTTTCTTATGCTGTATCTTTTCATTTATTTATTTATTTATTTTTGTAATTGGCCCTCTTTCTGGTATCTATTTGCATACTGAATCTTTGGTGCAATTATTTGCATACTAAATTGCATTTGATCTTTTTATTTGTTACATCTATTGGTACAATATGAATTCTCATCGGTCTTTCTTACATCCATTTAAATATCTATATAAATTTTACACTCCAATAATAGTGTTGTCTGCTGATTTTCATACACAGCCAAGAGAAACCAAGACACGTTTAATTGAATTTTATTTAATATGCAAAATCAAGCCTAAAATTTTAATTTAGCTTAAACATTAACATTATTTTTAATACCTTGCGTGCACTTCTATTTCCTTTAGGAAACACAAATTGAGTTTAATCTACAGATCTCTTGGTAGCATAGTCTTTTATGCCATAAATATTCTCATAGAGCAGTGATATATCAGAAAGCAGACTCCTCAAGACAAACAAATCTCTCCACGACCCACTCACACCTGCCTAAAAAACTCATTCGGAAGAAACAACAACATTATTTTCCCGCTGTGCTCCGGGGCTCGCTCCCTCGTGACCGCCGGTTCACGCCCTTGTGTACCTTGCAGCTTCCTCAGCTGTGAGAAAATAATGGAATTATATTTACTAGCAACGCATCAAAGTTCACTGGGCTGATGAGCTGGCTTACTGCCTCCGGCAATACAGTCTTTCCCATTACCGCCATGTCCTGTTTCATAGATGGATGGATCTCGACAGAGGCATCCATGCGACATTCAACCACATATTATTACTGGAATCAATGTCCATGTCCGCCAAGATTTATGATTGCAAGGTGTACGGCTTTATGATGTAAATGGAACGTGGTTTGATGCCGTATGATGCTTTTGCGTTTCAAGCTATTCTCGAAAAAATAGCATAAAGAATTCCATCGGAGAGATGTCTGCAAAACTATTTTTACATTGCTTTTTTTTTTTTTTTTTTTTTTTTTTAAATTTAGCTGCGTTTAATGAAAACACATTCTTTCAGCAGCATCGCAGAGAGATGAGCCCCCGTGGAACTGAAAGATGTGCTTTTCCAGTGACGCTGGACATTTCGGAGATGAATCCTGGTGATGACATGTGTCACCGATGTGGGTGGGGGTGCTATGACAGCTATTTTCAGCACCCTCACAAACAGTTTTAGACTCGCGCGGCACAGGAGAGCACCGCTGTGCCAGTCCAGCTCTCTCTACCAATGGAAATGCCATCTTAAAATACAGAAAACAAAGAGTATGCTTAAATACTATAGAGAAAATACTATTTCAGTCTTTCTACGTTAAAATGCAATGTTCAATTAAATGTGTTACTTGTGGCTTCTTTGTAATTATTTTTGAAATCTACAAAAAGTAAAAACTATTTCAAAGTAAACCCTAAACCAATTGCTTTCAGTGCACAAACAGTTTAGACTAAAATGTGTGTGCCAAGTAATCATGATATTTGCATGTTTTCTTTTAAATAATAAACTACACTAAAAATAAATAAATGATACTAAATATTTTTTAAGGTAAGTGGTTGCAAACAATTTATTTTAGCTACATTAAAAATGAATTAAAAAATAAAAAAATAATGTTGACAGTTAGTCAACCAAATTTGTTTATTTAAATGTAGCTGAAATAAACTTATTGCAACCACTTACCTTAATTATTATTTTTTTTGTAAATTCAAATAATTTTTTTCAGTGTATTTATATACATGTTTTCAAAAATGTCAAGTGGTGTAAGTGCACACATCTTAATTCTAAATAGATAAATTATTTATTTATTTACTTATTTTTAATAATTTATTATTATTATTATTATTATTATTACTATTATTATTATTATTATTATTATTATTATTATTATTACAAGCACAACTGCTTTGCTTGGGTTATTTTATGAATAAGAAATTATAACATAGCATAAGATTACAGCAAAATACTTCTTTTTTTTTAATCTTAGTCTTTTTTTTTTATTCTCATTACAGCCACACTGTAGCTTGCTTTTTTTTTTAAATATATCAAAATGATTTTAATTCAGAAAACTATAAAAAAAAACATCATAGAAGTATATATGCCATTTCATGTATATATTTTTAAATAATATGTCCAAAAGAAAACCATCAATGTACTTGTGCTGTAAATAATCTAGAAACCAACATGTTGATCTGAAGTTGATCTTTTAATCAACAAATAACCTTATAACAACTCAGAAAACCTGTGCACTTTATATACTGATCAAAATAACCAATGAATAACCAATGTTTTTTTTTTTTTTAATGAATAACCTTATTCTTACAAATATTGTATATTGTAGAAGATCAAAGGTAACATTAGAGAAACAATATCTATCCATCAATTCATAGACACTTTGCTGTGAGTGTACGAAGTGTGTGTTTCAGTTTCACCTGAAATCTCAACTCTCCCCACAAATCAAACACCTAAATATTCATATTCAGTTCTGTTTTTATGATAATGTAAAATGCTGAAAGATTTCTGTTTGGTTCAGGAGATTATCAGTTCAGTATAAAAACAATAGGACTCAATGTGTGTGTGTGTGTGTGTGTGTGTGTGTGTGTGTGTGTGTGTGTGTGTGTGTGTGTGTGTGTGTGATGGTGACTCTTCACAGCTGGTGGAGTCAGGGAAGCGCTGGGAGCGTCGCCCACCCCTCATAAACTCACAAAGACACTTAATAAGCCCCCTGACGAGTGATGCTTATGGATTTCTGCACCGCTAATTTCCGTAACTATCACTGTTTGAAAGATAGCCCTAAGGATTTGGGGAGCAGAAGGGCCCTTGTCTTATCCAAACACAAGAGCGGTATTATGCTATATAAAAAAAAAAAAAAAAATTCTATCCTTGTAGTGTCCCTTTCCTCCTGCTAAGCTATCTTGCTTCGATGCTGCAATGTCATTCGAAACCATTATATCATAAACATCAGCTATCTATCCACAAAAATATTGTGTGAAACATCTCATGAGCATAAAAATCCATATAGATACCAGTGAAAGATAAGGAGAACGAACTTTGAGAACATAATGTCCTGCAATTGTCTAGTTCACTACAGGAAAAAGTAAAACCGTACGGCTTGTAGTTGGCTGTGAAATATGTGATAAAGGTGTTTTGTTACGCTATTGAGTTGGTTTCTCCAGGCCACTGCCCAAAAAATCCCTTAATTATATAGTAAAGACACATGCAGGCAACATGATCTTCAACAGCTGAGCGAGGCTGAGGAGATCAGGACATTGTGATACATTTCCTCTAGAAACGGCTCTTCTCTGAGACCGAGCAAATCATGTGGAGCATCGCTAGCCTTTTTAATGGGAATCATGAAGCCATGGCTTGAACTGATTAGCATTGCTCTGTACGAACCGTTGGTAAATGAAGTCAAAGCACAGAAACAGTAGGAGAAACGCACATTGTGTCTAACAGATTTTCACGGCTCTAAACCCAGACGCCGGCGAATGGAAAGCGTCTGAACCCGCAGACGTGTTCATTTCTTGCTCGTTCGTTTATTCTTGACGGACTGGTTCAGCAGTCACAGACTGAGCCTGGTCTTGGATTTACGTGTGATTTACAGCCTTTTTCCACTGTCGGAACCGAGTACATGTCAAACGCTACCAAATTGGAAGTTGGGTCTGCTTTGGACCGCTGTGACCAAGATCACATCTTTATGAATTCAGCTGCTCAGCGCACATGCTTTTAACATGACAGAGCACGATATGTTCATCAAATACGACAGCAGCACTGGGGAGTAACTGAGTAGTGATGTTACTATACTCATTAATTATTTGCATAAGTAATGCGATAGTTACTGAGTTGGTTTCTACAGAGCCTTGCACATGACATACAGAGAAATTATATATATATATATATATATTGAATATAATATATTTCCTGATGATTCTGTTTATCGTTATGTTGTCATTATAAAATTTAGAATCACATAATTATATCATTTATAGGGTATTTATCAGGTGCATTCAGTGCAAATTTATTAAATCAGATGGAGCAAGAAATGTGTAATTTTCAGGCCCCGGAAACACTGTTGTCATGTAAATGAAGAGCCAAAACGCATAAAAAGTGCGGTCAAACGATTAATCGCATCCAAAAAATGTTTTTTCGTTCACATGTGTGTGTACTGTGTATATATATTATGTCTATATGAATACACACAAATACATTTATTGTGTGTGTGTGTGTATATATATATATATATATTTATCTGTAATATAAATTATATAAACATATCTGTAATATAAATATATACATTTAAATATTTTCAAAATATATACTGTATGTGTATGTGTGTGTGTATATATATATATATATATATATACATAATAAATATTCACAGCACACACACACACACACACACACACACACATATATATATTATATATATATATTATGTAAACAAAAACTTTTATTTTGGATGCGATTAATTGCAATTAATCGTTTGACAGTACTAATATAAAGTTTTCCATTTTTAGTTAGAAACAGTGTTGGGTAAATAAACGAATCTGAAAAATACGCATTACAGGAGATACTCATTGCAAGGCCAGATAAACTGCCAGAACTGCATGTGAACATGACCCTCCATCACTGGACCACTGTGTTGAGTTGCTACAAATAATTTCCTAAAGGTTCATTTTTATCTCCCCATTCTTGAGTTCACACAAAAGTCATGTAACCCTTTTTTTTTTCTTAACTTATTGTGGTCTGATGTACCTAAAGCAGGAGCTGCACACAAGAGCGGTTTCAGTTCCTCAAAAGCTATTCTAGTCTCAAGAGTCCAGTCCATGGGTGCTAAAGCCTCAGACTCCTTCAACAAACTGTTCAGAGGATGTGTGTCCTTTGCATGGTTTTCAACCCAACAACAACTGTAGCTAGTCCAAAAAATATACTCGATTTTAAGCATTTGATAAGTATTGTTGTTCTCCCTATAGGTTATATGCTCTATACCCTTATGGAAATTAACCATGGTTTTACTGCAGTAATTACCATGTTTTTGTTTGTTTATTTTTTGGCATATTGATTACTATTTATATAAACAGAGTTTTACTACAAATACCATGGTTAATCTATGGTTAGTTTAGCAAAATCATGGTTAATTTGTGGTTACCATGACTTAACTACCATAACCATTGTATGTTTTTATTTTAATTGTTTTATTTACAGTAAAACCATGGTTCATTTTCAATAAAGCTTACTTCAGCTGACTTGATTACATATTTTGATTGTACTCCAAAAATCTGATTGGATTCTTTCTAAAAAGCAAGAAAACCCTTCAAAAGCAAGATCTTCCCTGCGTTGCTTTGAGGAGTGTAGTTGACCTTAATAGACTGTCTGAAGACAGCTGTGGATCTTCCAATGCAATTGAACACTCTCATTGTAACGTAACGAATAAGATGACAAACACTCCTGTCAGAAATGACTCAAATTACTCCAAATTGGTCCTAATATTGTTCTAAACCACGTGTCCCATTCAGATGAGAAAACACCATGATGTTTGCTGGTTTGAGCTACCTTTTCTTGAAGAATTTGAGCCAGATTGTTTACCTGGAATCATAAGGAATGTTCAAACAACATTCATTTCTAATGACTTTGCATGCTCCTCCATGGGAGGCTAACATTTCCGATCAATCTTCTCTGATCAATGTTCCCCGGCTCGCTTGATTAATGGATTTGTCATGTTTAGTGTTGTATGTCTGGTCTCTCCGAGCGCTCTCTCCTCCAGTGCCAGAGATGCCAGAGTACCTGGGCCGACGCTGCGGCAGCTGCCAACTTCCTGTCAGTCAGGAATGTAATTAGTAAGAATTAAGCTGCTCCGAGCTAAAGAAAGGGGTCAGCCAGAGCTGGGAAGGTCGAGGCGGGTCATTACCGAGCATTTTCTTCTCAGCCGGGGTGAAAAGGTGTCATGTTTACGTAGCACTGAGGTGGGCTTAGCCTGTGACTTCCATTCTTCCCCTTTAGTCACTCCAGTCTTAATAGCGCTGGCTTTTTAGAGCCATCTGTCACATTGTTTGGTGATATCTTTTTATATAAATGTCTGTTTGCAAGTAGTAATTTTCCTAATAGATTCAATATTTGGTCATTTTTGACTTCTTTTATGCTTAATCTTAGTTCTCTTTAAAGATGACATTAAATCATATTTGACTCAATTTCCTTTCCAATTTCCCATTTTTGCTCTTTCCTATTTGTTTACAAAGTTGACACATTTCTAACAAATGGGGGGTGGATTGTGATAACTAAAAACATGATCACAACTATTCAGCAATCAGGTTACAATGGCAAAATTCATTAAAGTTTGCAAGGTGTATGCAATTAAATATTTATTAGTTGACTTGTTTGCATAGTATAAACGTATATCCAATAGTATATCCAACTTGCACCACATACAAGAACCATATCACAAATCTCAACTCCTTGATTGTTTATATCATCGCAAAATATTAACTATATTGTTGCCCAGCTCTTGAGAGAACGGTGAATGGAGAACGGGACGCTTCTGTTAGTCTGCTGTCAAAATAAAAGTCAATTTAAATGTCAATTTAAATGTCCCACTTCCGACACTTATTGGGTAAACAGAAAAAATAATTGACCAATGTAGATATTTAAAAAATGCCAAATATTAGCTGATATATTGGTCTTAGTGTGATATCGGTTGACCACTAATGCTTATGGTTTAGCCAATCACACTCAAACTCATTTACATATAGAAATCTTAAAGTTGCAGAAACGGCCAATATATGAGGAAAAACTAAATTTTAACTATTGAACACCAAGGTTATGGGTTTGATTGCCCTCATTGGGCCAACTCTACCAATATTACCGGTTTTGGTAGAAGCAGCAAATCTCAGCGCTTAATTATGAAGTCACAGGAAGTGAGGTAACCTACAAAAGCGTCTTATATCTGCAAGTCCAGAAAGGAGAGGTTAAGCTGATTCTTGTTTATGTCATTGCAAAATATAAAGTATATTATCACCCAGCTCTTGATAATGTTATATTAGACAGAACTAATGAAGTCGGAGAATGGGACGCTTCTGTGTGTCTGCAGTCAAAACAAAAGTTCTGACACTGTCAATATAAAAGTACCACTTCCGACACTTACTAGGTAAACAGAAAAAGTAGATATTTAAAAAATAATAATAATAATTTTGGCTGATATATTGATCTTAGGGTGATATTGGTTGACCACTTATGCTGATGATTTGGCCAATCACACTCATTTGCATATAAGCCTTAAACAAACAGCCAATTGAATGACAGTGAGCAAATGGTATTGAAAAATAATTATAACTAGGTTATGGGTTTAATTGGGCCAACTCTACCCAAAACTCCAGTTTTCCTAGAAGAACAAATCCCAGGAGTGATTATGAAGTCACAGGAAGTGAGGTAACCTACTAAAGCAGTTAGTCTTATATCTACAAGTCCAGAAAGGGGAAGTTAAGGTGATTCTTTGACCTCTGGGTACGGTCTATAACTACTACTGAGAAAGTGGGATTGTGTAACTCCAGAGCCTGTGGTAATTACCTCTGTCCAGCACGGACACACAGACATGAAGTCTGCAATGAGCGACACAACTTTATCAGAGGCCAAAGAACAGACTCCACAGTCTCAGTTTCCTCGCTGCAGCTGGGCTTTTATTGCGTCTATGCGGAGGGGATTTCCCGCATGGAGCAGCGAGCCGCCAGAGCCTGCGCTCGTCTTCAATGGGCGGCTAAAGCAGCGGCGGGACGGCCCAGAACTACCTAACCGATTTCTCAGTGGCATCAGAACGCCTCAATGACCTAACAAGGGATTTACAGCAGCACCATGTGAAACGAACGCCAGTTCTTTCCCTCCTTTGTGTCATCCTTCTTTTTCACAAATTATGAGATTGATCGTCTCAGTTTCCCCCTGTCCTCTTGCATTTCACTTAAGTGCCGCTTTTATGGTCTCGCTGAGGGCTCGGACACAGAGCGCGTTTTTAAATGTGTGTGGTTTCTATAAGGGGAGCAGTTATATAAAAGGCAGGAAGAATGATAGAGCAGAGTTGTGGGGGCTGCGCACAAACACATGATGAAGGAGGTGCTGTAAAGATGAGACGCGAAAGACAGCGGGGGGGAAAAGAATGAAAAGAAGTAATGGAGCGACTTTAAGAGCAGATAAAGTTATTGTGAAACTCCACTAGACAATGCACACAAATGATGGGTTTAGGCTAATCTGATGCATATGGTGAATGATGTAGAGATGTCCCTGTCACGTCATTGCATTCAGGCGGCACTCAATTGCAGATTTAGGAATGTCAGCTGTAATCGACATGCTGTGCTGACGACACCTTCGTTTCAGCACCAGGTTCCTATCGGCTTTTTTCAGGCAAGAACGTGTCCATGTCAGATTTCATTACAAAATCAAATGAGAAAATGAAGAAATTTTAAGCATTTTTTAAAAATAAAATTCAAAATATTAACAAAAACTATAATATTTCACTGACACTAAAATAGCACAGATTGCAACAGAAAATAATATTGACTCGCACCTTAGTTTGTAAACAAACAGGCAGTGTGTGTACAGCAATGCATTTCCAGTGCAAAGCTGATGGGTTTAAAAGGCTTGTGTTTTGTTGAAGCACTTGGGTTATTCAGTAAAAAAAGTCAGTAATAGCTATAAAGTTGTCTAAATCGTACTTTTGAGATGGCACTATTTGGTGCAAGAACTTCTGGTGTTACTGATGCAGATCTTGGTATTACAGTTCTTTGTTGTATTTCTTTGTTCTTCTCAGTACTCCACTATTAAAAATAAAGGTTCTTTATTGGCATCAATGAAGAACCTTAAACATCCATGGAACCTTTCAAATGCAGAAAAGTTTCTTCAAAATGGTTCTTTTAAGAACTGTTCACTGAAAAATGGTTCTTCTATGGCATCACTGCAAAAACACCCTTTTGAACCTTTATTTTTAAGAGTGTATGAGTTACTGTATAATAAAAACAGCAAGTCGTGATTTGTAAACCTTCCTTGCATCTGGCTATTGGGCTCAGGTACGCCTGTGCTCCAGCACACATCTGCTAAAGAGTGACCCGTCCTATCCCGTCCCGTCCGGCCCCCCCTCACACACACCCTGCCAGTGTTTCATTAAAGGATGGGTGTAGAGATGGTTCTGCTCTTTAATGAGCACTGCAGGATTGGATCCAGACCCGCCAAGCTGCCAGAAACAGGATGGGTGTCAGCCGCCTTCTACTGTTCATAAAACAAGGGGCGTGCAGACGCAGACGCTCAACCGCACACATGTGGGACTCGATTTCCTTCGGCGAGGTAATGGGCGACCCATCTCCTCAATGAAGATATATCCTTCATCAGAATGATGCTGGACCTTTAAGACAAGGGCCGCTATACGGGCCCACTGGCTCTCACATCTGGCTCTCATCAGCGGCAGACGTCAGGTTTTTTGGGTGAGGGGATTCGGGAGGGGAAGTCGGGACGGAGGGGGGTGCATCGGTATTGACTTGATTCAATTACTCGCACCACTGTGAGGGAACGGCACCTCAAGGGAAGAGAGAAAAGGAAACGCATCACTGCCCTTACAGTGTGCTACGAGGAAGCCAGATTATTAGCATGAAGTCTGCTGACTTTATCACTTTGGCCAAAAACGGAAAAAAAAATCCAATAATTGGTTCCCTCATTTCACACCTCCACCAAAAAGATGACATTTACATTTTAATAGTGTCGGACTGATAAAGGTAAAGGGTCAAACAAATATGTGTGGTGATCGGATTTCATTTCTTATGTCGCAGCCTGAGGTAAACTCACCTTTAAAGGCTTGATGACTTCTTTCTGTTCTTTTTTGGAAAGAGTGGTGAATTGTTTGGCAGATGTTCATAAACATTTTTTAAACTAACAACACTTTAATGCACACTTAAACTCCTAATGCATGCAAAAAATCAAGCAATCCGTACAAAAGGTTCATAACAGAAAAAAGGCACTTCCCTTTCAGGGATGGGTGTAATACAGGGTGACATTTATCCAGAGGAAAAATCCAGGTAAATGTGAGTGTTTCAAGAGGAAAGGGTGGGCCGCCTTATTAAATAATGCATACTTTAAGAAGGTGCCTCAATATAAACATTACAAATGTTATTTTGGTTACAAGGATTTCTGATACCTTAAATGGACAAAAAATACACTGTAAAAAAAAAAAAATAAAAATAATAAAATAATAATAATAAGAGTAAAATGTAAATAATTAAAAAAAAAAAAAACTGTTGATGTGGTTGCCATAACTTTACCAAAAAAATAAAAAAATCAGTGGCAACAGCTATTTTCTATTTTTTACAGTTTTAATTTAAATTTACAATAAAAAAAAAAAAAAACGTTTTTCATTAATTGAACTAATGTTAACAAATTAATAAGTTAATATAAACTAATGTTAATATTCCAAATTATTAAAATCTGACAACAACCTTAAAACCACAGGTGGAAAAGAGAAAGCCACATAATAAAATAAAGTTCATCGCAATTAGCTTTTTCACAAGCTGAGATAAATAGTAATATATATACTGTATATATAAACTCTACATTTAACATTACTTTAGTGTAAAGTAGTTTAGTTTAGTAGTTTAGTAAACTAATTAACAGGTTTTTACCACAGCATTTTTATAGCCTTTTACCATTAAAAGTATGATTATTTTTCCAGTGATCAAATTATCATTGTACGCAAAAACACAATGTAGTCGTTAAAAATTGGCAGTACATTTTTTTAAAACTTTTTTAACTTTTCTAAATGATAGATTTGAGATCAACCTCAGATCCGGGTCACGGCACCAGATTACTACATGTGAAATCATGAGAATGTGACTGTCCTGTCAATGTGCTCAGTGTGCATACAGCTTACTTCCCTGTGTCTGATTTCCGTCTATCACTCTATCAGAGTCCCGGCAGCTGCAGGGGCTGCTGGGATACGCAGATACATATCTAACACAGATGTATCAGTTCATTTAACGCTGCCGTCTGCTACCGTTCTCTCAGAAGCACATGTACTGTAAATCTCGGTAATATCTGTCAGGCTCATCGCAACATTCTCACATATCTAATTTTACTGGCGTCTGAATGAGTTACACGTGTTGGAGCGGCCGCACTAACATCATGCTAGTATAAATAATGCATTCCTGTGTCAGATGCAAACATGCAGCCCTATGCAACAATTCCCTAGTCACTGACTCCATGTGTGTGTGTTCTCTCCTTCCAGACCACAAACCAAATGACTCTGCCTGCAGTTTGAATTGGAATCAATTCACTAGTTTGCAGACAAACGTTATTGTGGTTAAGGGGTTAACAAAACCTTCAATGACCCCCTGCTCAAAACTCCCTCCCTCTCCCTGCCTCGTACACTTCCTCCTTCCCCAAACTAAGAAGAACCATCTTGAGTTAACCACAAATTTGGACTGCGGCTCACAGCACTTCAATATCACGACAACGTCTCTGAACATGAACAAGTATCCCTCGATTCGAGATATTAGACACAACAAACGCAGGTAAAGTATGTGGAGAACGCAGGGAGTACGAAACGACTTTTGTAGACGTGTAGACGAGGAAAAAGATGGGGAAATAAAGCGGATTTGGCAGGGACAGCGTGTGCCGCAGAGAAACGGTGAAATATCAGCGGGTTTTCTGTTGAGGCGAGAGCTGATAAAAGAGAGGTTCTTTTATGCGAGGGGGCAGAAATTCACATGGCTTTCTCACGCCTCTCAATCTCCCTCGCACTGAAACAGACCTGCATCTCGCAATATAATACTACTCCTGCACAGACAGAGACGGAGAAAAAAAATCCAGCAACGATTTAAACTCTCAATTTCCTCTTTCGTTTAAGAGCATTTGTAACCTTCACTTATAGAGGCTGAGCGTGAAGGTATCAGTGCAACCAGTCATTCCTTCACAGCGTTTTAGACAGAAATCTCTGCAGCGACTGTCATAAGGAATTAAAAACCAAAAAGTCTGAACCAAAAGAAAAAACTAATTTATAAAGAAATTATGGGACTAAATGCTGTAAATTAATACAAATATAAAATGTTACATAAATAAATGAATAAAATGAGAATATTAATGAAATTAGTCCTTGGATTAGTCCTTATTTTATTTATTTAATTTGAGTAAAATAATAAATATGAAATCAATAAAAAATAATGGGACTAAATGCTGTAAATTATTTAGAGTAATAATATAAAATATTAAATAAATTACATAATAAAGAATAGAAAGTACATGAAATAATCAATGAATAAACACACAAATAATACACTTCTCACTCAATAGAGTGAGAACTTTACAGATATGCATTTTACAAATGTTCTATAAATATTAAGGTCAGTAGTTATTATTAGGATCAAAAATTTCATACTTTGTTTTCTGATTCCACTAAATTACCAAATATTAAATCAGCAATATATATATATATATATATATATATATATATATATATATATATATATATATATATATATTCAGAGTGATAATTAAAATATTACATCAATAAAATAGACTATAAAGATTTTAAATAATAGAAAGTACACAAAGTAATATATAAATACACTTTGCTTCAAGCAAACAATCAATAAATAAATCAATAAATAAGAGTGAGAATATTGATGAAATTAGATTTTCAAAATATTCATATATGTGTCATGCATGTTTCTGAATATGATTTCATTTTAGTAAAATAATAAATATTAAACCAACAAAAAGAAGGACCATATGGGGGATAAGTTGTCCTTGGATTGTTTATAGTTGTTTAAAAATAAATAAATAATAAATACACAGGGATTTGTGGAGAAAGTAACAGTTCAGAGAGATGCATTCCTACTTCTGCCAATAATGCTCCACTGTTCTTATTTGAAGAATACTAGCATAAAATGACGAAAAGAAGAGCATCTCTTGAAACGAGCGCAGGCTGTCTGAGTTGTAAGGCAGCTTCACTGAGATCAGAAAGTGTTGAATGGTAGCTAAGGGGGGCTAATTTGTAAGAGCCACATTCACTGTATCGTTTTCAGGGCGCAGCGGGGGAAAGCCAAACATTCAGCAGTTGTCTAAACAGATTCGGAGTGCAACACTGCTCAGACATACAAGTTTTATCCAAAACATCCTCTGTTACTTCTCTGTCATTGTTCCAGAGAACGTTCGCTGGCCTGTTGTATCTGTTTGTTTTGGTATCTGAATTTGTTGGGATACTGTAAGTCCATTACAGACATTCAGCGTGAAAATATGATACATCGCAGTGCACCAGTGCACAGTTCATACAATACAGCAGAACAACAGAGCGGAATGGAGAAGTGCTTTGTTTACTTGCACTGCAGAACTGTGTATTTGGTTTTTATGGCACATTGCTTTAGTATAGTGCTTGTTTTATGCTGTATAAGGCGTAGTGGTTCAGTCCCCATGACCAAACCAGCACACACACACTGGGCTTTGGCAATAGAGGGCGCCTGTGCACAGCAGGATTTCCTGCAGCAGAGCCGCTGCCTTCCACAACACACACACATCAATACAGGCCAAAAATCCAAAGCATTAAGTCCCCAAACTCAATGAAATTCACAAATGAACCCAACTGAACATTCGAGGGTCAGGACCTTCAGCTGGGGCGCCAAAACGGTGCTCAGTCAAGCCGTGAGTATCACATTTGAAAGTGATGTCATAACGTGACTTTCACCTCCGCGGATGCAAGTAAACAGCAGCGATGGAGGCCGGAGTGAACGAGGGGTTTAGGGTTTCCGCTGTGACGTTTGTTTATACTGTTGTTGCTGTCTAATGCAAAGTAAACTGTTAAGGGGGCTTGGGACAAGAACTCGCCTTCCCCGTCTTGCTTTGCTGTGCCTTATCATAATACACAAACTAATTGTAGCCTCCTGCGATTGTTTGAAACACGGCCGCTCCGCTTTTCTTTTTTTTTCTCGGTGAGCGAAGGAAACCGGGGTTTTTTAAAAAACAATATGCAGCTCTGGAGGAGAGTCGATGGGAGGGAGGTCTCAGAGCCTTTCAGCACGTCTCCGTAGCAACACAAACAGACCTTTCCTCCCGGTGAGACCACAGGAAGTGGAGAGAGAATGGCCCCGAGTGCTGTGAGCGCACAGATTCTTCAGCACATGTCAACCTGCTGGGTCCTGACCCCAGACCCCGCACCCCACAGATTCACAATATATGCCATTCGTTTTTAGATACACTAGTGGTAAAATATGGCCTGCTTGTTGTTGGATACTGTTGAGGAAATAGCTGGGAAAGACACATGTATTGCTCTACATGGAATTTCTTGAACTTTTTTTATGAAATATTGCCAAATATGAGAAAGTTACCAATATACTTGCCAAAATATATATATATTTTTTTCCAGTTCTTCCAAATTCAAGAAATTCAATCAATGCACTTGCATTTTTGGGACATAAAATTATATTGGTAAAGTTGCACCCTATATATTATTTAATGCATTCATAAATATAAAAAACAAACAAAAAAAACAGAAAAAAAAACAATGGCATTCATAACAAAAACATAAACAAAAAACACAACTGAATGTTGTTTGTCAGTTTCTCCTCCAATAACGATACAAATTATGAGTGCAGAATTGCATGATAAATAGCATGCGTAATACTGCCAGACAGGGGGCTTAAAATTTCCCATGCTCATAATGCACCTTATATTATTTAATGTATTACAAAAACAAAGCAAACAAAAACCAAACCAAAACAAAATAAAATAAAACAAACCAAAATGAACCAAAACGAAACAAAACAAAATAAAAAGCGAAACAAGACAAGACAAGACAAGACAAGACAAGACAAGACAAGACAAGACAAGACAAAACAAAAAACAGTGGCATTCATAACAAAACCCCAAAACAAACAATACTATTGAAATTTGTTTCCCTGTTTCTCCTACTATCACAATTCAGATAATTAGTGCAGACTTGCATGCTGAATCAACATTTGTACTAAATACTGCAGATGCAAGAAATTTACCAATGTACTTTACAAAATACATTTTTAAGACATACAATGTCCCATGCTCAAATTGCACCCTATGTATTATTCAATGCATTATTAAAAGCAAACCAAAAACAATGATTGAAACAATGTTGTTTCCCGGTTTAAATAATTAGTGCAGACTAGCATGCTGAATAGAGTTGGAGCATCATCTCTATGACATCAAGCAATATTACGTAAGGCATTTTATGGCATGTTCTGACACTCCTGTTGAGCTCTTCAGAGCGCTCATATGAGGTATGGGACTCAATAGGCAGGTCATCCAGGATAACCCCCATATCCTGATTGCTCATATAACATGCCCTCTGCTACTAAACACGGAAATGGCAGCCAAGTTAGTGCTCAGAGTCTCCTGACTGGTAAACAGCACAGACTGAGACAGGCATTCATTTTCACACAGCTGCTTTCAAAACATTTGAAAGTCCACTGTTTTTAGAGAATGCCACTTTTGATTGTTCCTAAACTTTTATATCATAACTGGAAATGTACAGTGACTCTGACACTAAACACCTGTTTATCTACAGTAGCTGCTGAGTACAGTACACTACCACTCAAAAGTTTGGGGTTGGTCTGATTTTGAAGTTTCTTTGAAGCTCACCAAAGGTGTATTTATTGGATCAAAAATACACTACAATTTTAATATTGTAAAACATCATTACAATTTCAAATAACCCCTTTTTAAAAAATAATTTATTAATGTGATGGCAAGGCTAAATTTTCAGAAGACTAGTCTTCAGAAATCATTCTAACTATACTGATTTGCTCAAATATGTTAAAAAAAGTTTTTTTTGTTTGTTTAGTTTCGTTTAGTTTCATAGAGATCATTTGATCAATACTTTAAAATAATAGCATTTTTTTTTTGTTTAAACATCTTTACTGTCACTTATGAATTTAGTGCCCTTAATGAATAAAACTATTATTTTTCAATAGATTCTTACTGACCCATTCTGATCAGTAGTGTATACAGTATGTATATATATATATATATATATATATATATATATATATATATATATATATATATATATATATATATATATATAATGTAGTAACGTTTATGTTATAAAAGCAATAAATCACTCTAGGTTGTGCTATAATGCGAAAGACTCTCTTTAGTAATGCATAGCCTTATATTTGATTAAAATGTGAATTACTACTTTAAAGGAACTTTCTAACTGGTACATTTATATGACGTGCTGACCTTTGTTAACCGTTCATTGCTGTGGATCAGAGCGGACTGGAGCTTGTGGCTGGTGTGCTTTAAGATCTCATTAGTCTCCAGCTGAAGAGCAACGGCTCTGTTTGACTGGGTTTGCTGACCAGGTCAATGGAAGCACTTTTGTCTTGACTAAGTGTGCAAGCGCTGGCAGATTCATGTGTTCTCTGAGCGCCCGTGACGAAACGATGTCTAAATAACTGCAAAATGCCAAAGAGCAAGCAGAAGAAAGAGAATAAGTCCATGAATATGTTTTACCATCCCTACTGCACCATGTGCAATAAAACAGAGCCGATCAGGAGAGCGCTGGCATTCTTTAACTCTCAGGACACTCTCAAAAAGCTCTGAAAACCACTTTTTTTTTCAATATCTTCTTTCTGCACACACTTTCCTGTTCCTCCCCTTCACATGGGCCATTTTCTAACAATGCTTTGAGAAACACTCTCTTCACTGACTGCTGCCCTTCCCTACAGCTCTGTTTGGATTGAACATTGTGTCTTTGTGAGCGTGTGTGTGTAAGTAATAGACGTCTGATAAATGTTTTATTATCATGACCTCTTTGTGTGTGGATATCACATTAGAGCCATCATTCATCTTCTGTCCCATTCAGTCAATATTGCTTTAAGGGCTGAATCATTTGCTGGAATGAGGCATGGAAGTATCAGTGAAGGACTTCCTGTTGAAGAATAGCTGCACCTGCATTAGCATTTGAACACACAATCAGACACATTTATGAAATAGTTCACCTCATGTCGTCCCAAACCTGCACTACTCAAAATAAAGTTTTTTTATTGGAATCTATGCTTCCAAGAATGTTTCCAGTGCACAAAAGGTTCATTATACTGAGAGAGAGAGAGAAAAAAAGAGAGAGATACGTTCTTCACACTATGAGAGAAAAAAACAAAACAAAAAAAGTTTACTTAGAGGTCCTTGGGGGAGCCTGAAATGGTTTTCTTCCGTGGTTCTTCTGTTATTTTTAAAATAAAAATAAAATAAAATAAAATAAAATAAAATAAAATAAAATAAAATAAAATAAAATAAAATAAAATAAAATAAAATAAAATAAAATAAAATAAAATAAAATAAAATAAAATAAAATAAAATAAAATAAAATAAAATAAAATAAAATAAAATAAAATAAAATTAAATTAAATTAAATTAAATTGAAAAAATTAAATTAAATACAAAATTATAAAAAATAAAATATAAAATTAAAAATTAAAAATAATTAAAAAAATTAAATAAATGACAACATACAGTAATATAAAATATAAAATATTAAATTAAATTAAATTGAAAAATAAAATAAAATCAATTAATATAAATAATAGAATAAAAATAAAATTGAATTAAAAATCATTTAATTCATAAAATAAATTAAATAAATTAAATTGGTAAAATAAAATAAAATAAAATAAACAGTTTCATAAGTTGAGTCCAATTGGATATGAGTATTAAAAGGTAATATCAGATGTTTTTATTTATTATTATTATTTTTTTTTTATGTTTTATGTTTTAAACAACATATAATATAATCAAAACACTGTTATTATGAGCAGGGAATAAAGTTAACTAGTAATTTCAAAGTTCAGTTGCCTTCCCTTGCCATCTACAAATATGTATTTTATTATTTTTATTTTCCCTTCTAATTACAGCATTGTTTACTATAAAATTCTTCTAGCCTGATGATTAATAATGCTAAATGCTACATGATTAAAAAAAAAAAAAAAAAAAAAAGTCTTGTCAGAAACCTGGTGTTTGTAGGAGTGCATATGTGTTGCATTTTGTTGTGGAACATTTTGTACATAATAATAACAAAAAAACTGTAAGGACTTTTCTTGCTTCAACATAATACATTAAATGTGTTTGCCCAAACAAACACACACAAACCCCGCTGTACGAGAGGTGAGTACACTCATACGCTTCGTTGCTGGCCCTCAGAGCAGCATACGGCAGTTTATGGGGTATGAGAGTCGGCCCCGGGGCAGATCTGATGTCCAAGAGCAGGACACTTTGATGAATAGCCAGTTTATTGTGCTGTCAAGCTCTGCGTGTCTGTTGGGAAATTGCGGCGGCCGGGACAACCCAGCTGATTGCCAAACCTGCGGCCTTGCTGATGATCAATCAACCTGATTGGCTATGGCAAATATGCTTACCAATAGAGAAGAGAAAAATAGATTACAGCACCGCACGGGGGTCTGGAAAGGGGGGTCAGGGTCAAACAAATGAAACATGAATGAATGAGAGAGGTCAGAGTATCCTGACAGAGGAGAGAATGGCTAATATCTCACTCCAGCAAAAACACACGGACATATATATACAGCAGCAGGCCACGTTCTCAGGGTTTGTGAGCAAGCATGCTTAAAAGAGTACATAACCTATGTGCAAAACATCTAATCACTATGTTTAAGAAAAGGCTGTCCTCTTTGGATGGAGTTAATATGTGTGTGTATGTGTTTGGCAGTTGTTTTGATCAACGTGTTTGACACAGAGGTCATCTTTAATACACTCTGATCTGGTGTCCAGCCGAGCGCATCTTGCTTTGGCACGGCCGACATGATGTGCACACTATCAAATTGGCCTTTAATAGCCATTCTCTCTTCATTTTCTCCAGCCCGGGGGGACAGGAAGGGGAAAAGGGGCGAATGGCTCATTTTTTATCACTAACTACATTGTCTACGAAGGCGCTTACGATCGTTTTCAAGAGATCGCCACCACTTGGAAAAAGGGGCAAGTTGTCACACCATTTATTTCAGTGAATACTTCTCATGATATGTTTTTTTTTTATATATACATTTTTGAAAGTTAAATTTCATACAGTAGCACACTTTGAGGTCTTACTACAAAAAAAACAAAAAAAAAATTGTCGAAATGTAGTAAATTGTCAACAGAAAGGTAAGGTAGCATGGAAAAGCACTGTATTGTACAAAATGCATAAATATACAATATTTAAAGCATGTGAATTTCCCCACCCTGACAGTTATCAGAATTATTCAACACAGTTGAAACTTTTAATTAAAATCTACAAAAATAGGTTCAGTGGGATTTAATTATTCTTCTTAATATAATTTATTTATTTATTTATTTTTTGGCTCACTTATGCTTATCACAGCTGATCAAACATGCAATAAAACATTTTCAGAATCATTACTCCAGTCTTCAGTGTCACATGATACTTCAAAAATCATTCTAATATGCTGATTTGCATAATATTTTTGAAATAAAAATGGTTTGCAACATTAATAATAATAATAATAATAATAATTTTTACTTGTAGATGAAAATTTATTGTAATTTAATATATTTTAAAAATATTTTATTTAACTGAATTACTCCAGTCTTCAGTGGCACGAATATACAATTTGAAATACCTAATTCTGCTTAAAAATGTAGGAAATGGGCTACAAATAAAGAGAAAATGAACATTAAACCAACTTATCAAACCGAGCCGTCCTTCCCTCCAACCTCCGCTTTCAGTCTCTCTCTCTCTCTCTCTGAAGTTGAGAGCAAAGATATATAATTTCTCCAAACACAAGAGATGGAATCAAAGTCCATTTCTCCATTCTCTCCCCCGTCTCTGCTGTCAATCATCTCACAGTGAGCGACGCGTGGAAGTGGCGGGCCGAGGAAGCCATGCGGTGCATCCCTGGAGTTTTATATATTCCGGGAAAAGATGCAGGCGCCGCACGGCCCTCATTAACAACGATCCACCCCGACCTCTCAGGCAGGTGCTACTGTAATTAACTATTGTTTGACTATCAAAAAGTCGGCCGCTGATTAAATGCACTATAAATGCAGAGGAGCACTTTCTGGGCCGCCGTAATTTCAGAGGCAGCGTGCGCACGCTGGGACCCTTTCAGCTCGGCCCCTGCCTCCAGCGCGAGCTAAGAGCCTGTTGCCAGCGGTAATCAAAACTCACATGTACAGAAAAGCTTCCCGCGCTTCGGCTCAAGCAGCGCGCCTTCCATTACAAACGTGTTACTTTATGAAATCCGCCCAAAAACGCGCCTTCTCCAGGCAATTGAATGGCATCTCTTTAGTGATTAGAGCCGCAATAATGGGCACCCCTGCTATTAGGGCTCTAAGTCCATTTTATTGCTAATTCATTTATGTGCTGGTTCAGAAAATACTTGACGCAAATCACCTGCTAAGAAGTCATGTTTGTCAAGCCGCCGTTGGCATTATGGGCAAGATCTTAAATCAAATCCCGCGTAATGACAAAAGGGAACGGGTGGTAAAGCTGCTTACGAGGGGCTGATAACTCTGAGAAAGCATTATTGTGATCAGAGACAAAAATTTACCAACTAATCATCTTTTCTTGTAAATGAAGGCACTTTTAGCAAGGTGTGGGTATAGGCGGCAAATTGTGTGCTTTGAGCACCTGGAAAACCCTGTCAAACATACCGGAAATGCATTGCAAACATCATCTTATTCATATTTCTCTCATGTTATCCAGATATCTTAACATTCTTAAATCAAGACACATTTGCTTGAGAAGCAAAATGACTTAAAGGGACAGTTCGTCTAAAAATGTAAGTTCTTTCATTATTTACAAATTGTTTTAAACCTGAATGAGTTTCGTTCATCGACTGAACACAAAAGAAGATGGTAAGACTTTATTTCAGGGTCTCTGAACTAGTTGCTTATTAGCATGCATATTACGGGAATATTAGCCATTTATTAGTACAAATTAAGCACATATTAATGCGTAATTCTACATGACCTTATTCTACATCCCTAATCCTACCCAATACCTAAATTTAACAACTACCTTACTAACTATTAATAAGCAGCAAATTAGGAGTTTATTGAGGGAAAAGTCGTAGATAATAGTGAATAAGTGTTCCCTATTCTAAAGTGTTACCGAGAAGATATTTTGAAGAATGTTGGTAACCAAACAGTTGCTGATCCTCAATTATGTTTATTTGTTCGTTTCTTTATTTCTTTATTTGTTATATTTTTATTTCAATTAATTTAATTTTATTTTATTTCATTTTATTAAATGAATAGTGGTGTCAAAATTAGCGTGTTAATGGAGGCAATTATTTTTTTCAGTTTAACGCGTTAAAAATATTTAACGCAATTAACGCAGGGGCGGAGCTAGGGTTGGCCACCCCACTCACAACTGCTGTTTCTATCATTTTTCTCTTCCGCGCTCCAACTGCAAACAAGCGCGGAAACGTGCTCAATTGCACGCTCAAAGGTGCCGGTGCGCGCTGTAGTCTGTATCATTTCATATCAAAGCGAGAAATAAACAACGTACATGCAATGTCTTGGTCAGTTAAGTCATGAAGTTACCAAAAAGGCGATTAAAGCTGCCTTAAAACTGTACGTGCATGTAATATATTTTATATGAGTAACATTTAAGAACATGTCTATGAAATAGTTTTCAAAACTGTCCTGGAGCAGCCCGGCACTGTCTCCCTCATCTAACACACCCGATTCAACTCGTCAACTCATTAATAGAGACTTTATGACCTGAAGTGTGTCAGAAATGGTAAAAAGAGTTGAGAGAAAATATAATGCGTGTCAGATCCGCATCACGCTCAGCAGCGGCAGCTCTTAAAGAAATAACAGACAAAATAACATAATAACCAGCTCATGTGATGTCTATTAATGTCATCAAATGACAAAGAAAAAAAAAACTTTTATAGCTTTAAGGATTCATCTATATTTAATTTTGTATTTAGTGCTTGATAAACACTAAATTTGATCTGCTGAAGGGCACAGGCAAATATGACATTTATTATAATGGGTTTATGTGAAGATTGTTTTAAGTTCACTTAAATTAGAAGTTATTTTTTAAAAGTCTAATAAATGTTAAAATTGATAACTCTCAATTATATTGTAATGTTGAATGCTATAGTCAATAGGTAAATATTGGGGGGGAGGGGCAATTTTATAGAGTAATCAGTATTGGTATCAGTGATACTGGCCTTCAGTCATAAAAAAAGTTGCCATTAAACAAATATTGAAAAATATACTGTCTTTATGTTGTTTGTACATTCATTTCAAGATTGAATGTGAAATTATTGCAATATAAAAGTATATTTAAAAACTTTAATGTTAGGTGGGATTAATCATGATTAATATCAGAAAAATGTGCGATTAATTCATTGATTTTTTTTAATCGACTGAAATTAAAGTCAATGGGGACCAGCAACTATTTGGTTACCAATGTCCTTCAGAATGTCTTATTTTGTGTTCAAGAGAAGAAAGAAACTCATACAGGTTTGGAACAACTTGAGGGTGAGTAAATTATGACAGAAATGATTATATTTGTGTGTGTGTGTGTGTGTGTGTGTGTGTGTGTGTGTGTGTGTGTGTGTGTGTGTGTGTGTGTGTGTGTGTGTGTGTGTGTGTGTGTGTGTGTACTTGTTTATGCTACAGTGTGGGAAAGATAGTAAAACATGACATTTTTGACACTGTGTGCCTGCAGTCCCCACGAGGGGAAAAAAAAAAACAAAAATAGTAAATGATGTTTATCTGAAAGTGTAACAATGCAAACAGGTTTTCTGTAAGGGGTAGGTTTAGTGTTAGGGTTGGGTACGGGGATAAAAATATTGTTTGGTCAGTATAAAATGAATAGAAGTCTATGGAAAGTCCCCACAGTTTACAAAAACAAACGTGTGTGTGTGTGTGTGTGTGTGTGTGTGTGTGTGTGTGTGTGTGTGTGTGTGTGAACTATCCCTTAGAGATATTAAACAAAATATCATACCATTTTTTGAAGTGTGCATTTACTGAGACAAAAACCACTGCATGTTACATTCATTTCTCCTTTGCTTAAAATGCGCAGGCCTACAAATACAAAATTTCTCCTTTACACACTCACACACAAAATTATACAGTAGGAAGGCCTTACAGGTGGAATTGCAGGAGCGCTTTGATCAAAATAAATGGCGGTGCTTTGTCTGTATTGCTCTGTATTGTGAATTATTGCACCGGGGTCTTTGTGATTTCCTGACTAATGTTCTGCATCGCATCATGTAATAGCACATTTTATATGATAATGCCTGCATTAAGGGGGAATTTGCATTTTTTCCATCTGCTTGTGTTCTGTGTCCGGTCTGTATCATTTGATTCATTTATGTGTTCTACAGACAGAGAGAGGTACATAGACTCTATAAACCTTCAGAGGAAATCAAATAATATTTTTTACTTCTATACTTATTTAGCAGAACATGATGCCAAGGACTTAAGCGTGCTCACAGACCGAGTCTGAAACCCTTCATGGTCTTTATTCTCTTTTCATCATAGCTGTGTATAATGTGAATGGGCTGTTTCACAGACTGAAGGGATTATTGGGGATGAAGTGAAAGGCAAGAGACGGCCGTATTGTCCCGAGCATCTCTCCCCCCTCTGCCCCCTGCTTCGGCTAATCATTGTTTCTCAATCAGATAATTCCAGTGTCGAACCCTCCTCTCGACGAGCAGTCGGTAATTAACACGACACTCTCTCCCCTCCTCACTTTAATGGCTTAATTAGGGGTGACAGCCTAACAACCTTGTTTACTCAATTGCTTTTCCTCTTTAATTATCCTAATGACTGGCGGATATTCAGACCGTCCTGTTCCTCTGCGTTGCTTTATTTAATGAAGCCTGCTGTTTGTGACACTAAACGATCTGTGTTTGTGGTGATGAAGGCCTTCGCACCCTGAGAGTCACGAGGTTATGTCGCCACACACCGCTATGCGTAACCAACGCTGATCATTATGTCCTAATTAACAAATAGGCCGCAACTGTTCATTTGCATAAATGAATGTTACCATCCAAGAGTCAAAATAAACTGGGCTTTATTTCTTTAAATAAAGAACTCTGTTTTAACTGGGTCATAACACAAAACGGGACACAAATGCCTAAAAATAACTCCAAATGAATATATGATGCTAATTTTTAAATACACACGTCTAATAGTCTAATATATATATATATATATATATATATATATATATATATATATATATATATATATGTGTGTGTGTGTGTGTGTACATATGTGTATATTTTTTTCTTTCCTCATAAATATGTTTTTTTTTGTTTTTGGCCTAATCCCTACTTTTTTTATTGTATAAAAACTGCTATAATTGATTGGCAATTTATCTCTGTACTCTATTTACACTCCTAAAAAAAAAGGTTCCAAGTTTTTTTTTTTTTTTTGTATTTCTATTTATTCACTTTTTTTTAGAATTTAATATTGATTAATTGATTGATTTATATTTATTTATTAGCTGCAATGCCATAAAACAATTTTGCATTTCACAAATAACCTTTTAGTGAGCATTTCCTAAAATACAGTTTTTTTTCCTTATTGTGAAGAACATTTGAATAATTTAAAGAGCAATATTTAATTATAAAGGACCTTTATTAAAAAACAAAAAAACTTACCTTTATTTATATTCTAATTTTTAATAACTCTATACAGAATGTTTTGTTATGTTTGTCAGCAATCTTTAAATGTCAATACTGTTACATTAATTTTACATACTAAAAACTGATAATTGAAATTTGATTTTTGTTGAAACTTCTGCATAAATTATTTTTCTAAGAAGCACATGGATTCGCTGGAGGCTTAATTATGTGCTAATATTGATTGAAATGTAGCTTTATTTAGCTTAAGATGCATTTAAATACAATGTTCATCTGAGAGGAATCGGTAACACTTTACGGTAACACTTTATTGTAGGGTCTCTTAACTAGTTGGTAATAGCATGCATATTAATATAATATTAGCCATTTATTAGTAGTAATTAAGCACATATTAATGCCTTATTCTACATGACCTTATTCTACATCCCTAATCCTACCCAATACTTAAACTTAACAACTACCGCACTAACTATTAATAAGCAGCAAATTAGGAATTTATTGAGGGAAAAGATGTAGTCAATAGTGAATAAGTGTTCCCTATTCTAAAGTGTTACCGAGGAATCTTACAAAAGTAATAAAAAATCATGTTATCAAACTGGAAAAGGCTCCTTTTTAAACAATGACTCAGCCAAAGACACAATGGCTGATGCTGGATCAAATCAACCGCTTTCTTATGGAAACAAACTGTTAGCATCAGCTGATCTGAGTCCGAGCGGGCGATAGAGGGTGATGCAGACTCTTTCCCTCACGCTCAGGCCTTCGTCGCGGGATTCGAGCGAGGTTGTCCCGAGACGCCCGCCACTTTCTACATGTATAATTAATGATAAATCTCCAAAGCCTAAGCGCTTGATTGATGGATGGAAAATGGATGTTCCAAGCACCTATTGTTTCAGGGCTCAGGATTAGGTGGAGTTATTTAACAGTTCATTTGAGCGGCTGAGGTCTGTGGAGCGGCTCTGCGGTGCCAGGCGGGACCAGAGAGCTCGCGGTGGGGTAATGCGCCATAATAAAGATTAAACCCTTAAAGCCCAAACGCCGAGGAGGGGGGTGAATCCCTATTTTATTAACATATCTCAATCAGGGTGCGAACTGCGAAAGCTTTAAACCGCCCCATGTTCTTACTGACTAATTCCATCCACAGCGCCTTTGTTTTTATGTTGCTTTATTTCCCCGAACAAGGACTGCTTTTGTTCGGTAACTGGATTTTTACAAATTTCTGGGAAAGCAGGAGCACTAAATGTGAAAAGTACAATGCCATGGAGTCTACTTGTTCTGCTGATGTGGAAAATTTTAAAAAAAAATTCATAAACTACATTTTATGAAAGTCTAGCTTTTGGATATTAACTTTAACAAATGAATGTTTCATTAAAGATTAACAGGATTTTTAGACCAGTTACTTTAAAAAAAAAAGGAGCTTCTCTAAAGTAGCACTTTTACAACATTTTTCATCAATTAATCATTTTCTTACACTGTAAAAAGTGGCAACCTGCAATTATCACCTTGTTTCTACCCAATTTAACACATAAATAATTTGTTTTGTTGGTATAAAATTGATGTATATCACTGTAAAATAAATAAATGAAATACAAATAAAAATCCAACCACTTCAACTTAAAATCTTATCAATTTGGCTCAAATTATTTTAACTTACAGTTTATTAAAGTAAACTAAAAAAAATGAATATTGTATATTGGTTGAACTAGTCTGATTGGTTACTGTATTAGACACACATGCTGACATTATTATTATTATTATTATTATTATTATTATTATTATTTTAAAGTGTAGGTTGATTGAGTGATGTTCAATAAAAATTTTACTTTGATAAAAACTTTTACTTTGATAAAAACAATATATTTATATGTTTTATTATACATACATGTGTATATATATATATATATATATATATATATATATATATAATAAAAATAGTTAGTCGGTGTTAACTATTGTTGTACTACTATTGTTGCAACAGTGTTTTTTTTTACGTAAATGTATATATATATATATATATATATATATACATATATGCACACACACATTTAAACTAGAAAAAAAAAAACACTGTTAAAACAATAGTAGTACAACGATAGTTAACACTGACTAACTATTTTTTTGAACAGTTAAGTGCCACTCTGAGTGGCTTTAATGGCTGTGAATGTGTGTGTGTGTGTGTGTGTGTGTGTGTGTGTGTGTGTGTGTGTGTGTGTGTGTGTGTGTGTGTGTGTGTGTGTGTGTGTGTGTGTGTGTGTGTGTGTGTGAAGTTTGGCTCATTGATAACAGAGAACCTGTGAAAAATCAAGGGCTCAGGCTGCGAGTGACCCTGAATTGTTCCCACTACTACACAATCTCTCCCATGTGTGCCACAGATGGAGTCACGTTAGCTTCCACCAGCACATCCACACACATCTGGATTCCTCTAGAACAACACTCAGCTTCAAGAGGGATTTATCTGCTCATGTGTGCGGTCCAACAAAACAGACACATCGCACCGCTCGCCATACTAATGAAAAACAGTACAAATACATACAGCTCCTCCTGACAACAATTACACATTTCTGTCAACAATTTCCCTGTCAACAACCATTTAGAGCTGCAAAATCAGATATGAATAATATGACATATTGTAAGTAAAATGCAATTAATGGTTAATACAAATGTATAATTGCAGTTATGGATGCTAAGGATTAATGCAAAGTTCCAGTTGTACTAAAATACATGATATATTAACAATTATGATGTGCAGCACCTGTTCAACTGCAGCTGTGCATAAAGCTTTCTAAGTCATCTAAATGATTATCATGGTCAAAACTTTAAAAAACCTAAAATACACAATCTACTACATGCCTTCTGCTATCTGATTAATTAGCAAGTAAAAAGGTATTTTAGTATAATTGTAAAAAAAAAAAAAAAAAAAAAAAGGATTTAATGTCTTTAAAATCTTGGCTGTGAAATCTTTGCTGATTTTTATAAAGTAAATATGAAAATATTTTTTATAATCATATAATCATATTTTTAATCATTTCAAAATGAACAAGTTATTTTCATTTGATCGTCAATACATTTATTATTTTATTTTATTTTATTTTATTTTATTTTATTTTATTTTATTTTATTTTATTTTATTTTATTTTATTATTTTATTTTATTTTATTTTATTTTATTTTATTTTATTCATTTTTGATACATTTTACCTAAAGGTTTAATAGAAAAAAAAAAAAAAAGTGTCAGGCTTTATTGAGCTAATGTATTTGTTTAATAAAACAATGTTTTAATGCAAAATTGTGTCCTTAATGTTGTTATTATGTAATAAATGTTGTAAGGCACTCAAGATTGCAGCACCTTTCATGTGATTTTATTGCCTAATCATACTGTACTCTAGATCTAAATAGCTCAGCACTAAAAAAAAATCCAGTACACATGATATTGCATTATTTTCCTTGAGGATTCATCGGGTGCGTAATCATTCTTCAGTTCTGTTTGCCATCATTTCGGAGTAAAGAGAAGATCAATAGCATCATTACCCTCCTTTCCAAATAATAGCAGTGCTCTGTTGCGTCCTCATAACGGTTATTATTTCTTTGCAAATATAACTAGGAAGCTTTCGCAGATTCTTCAGCAAACAAAAGGTTTGTGAAAGCGCATGATCGGCGCTGGAGTCCAGCCTCCGCAGTGCACTCTTGGGTCAGCCATCCTGAGCGCTAGCGCCGTAGCATTTATCACATGATCTCCTAAACAAACGAGGGATTTGGGCTCTTTTCTGAGGTGACAGGCACCACAATAGGATGAGAAACGAGCTGTTTGTGAACTTCAGCTGGATCTGCTTTTGAAAGGGATTTTGCAAGACGGTGGAGTGGTGAGCATGCTAGCGACAACACAATTCACAGAGATAAGAGTGATTCAAAAACACCATTTATCAAGTAATACTGACACGGCTAAGAAATGAGGTCAGTTAAGCAGAATGACATCAGAAACCAGCTAAAGTCGGTCACTGGGATTGTAGGTCTGAAACATTTTCAGCGTGCCAAAATTAGATTCAGACAACACGCTAACTTGTGTAGCAGCTTTTCTATATGCTATCAAAACATTAAAACACACGCTCACACAGAAATACACTGGAATTCAAAAACAATGAGCCAAATCACATTGAAACTGCTCATGAATAAAACCTGCTAGTATGGAGGATTCAATCAATAAAGTGACATTTTTAGGGAGGAAATGTTTGCGTCAGACAGAAATGGTGCCATAAACTAGGGAACAGTTATTTCGCTAGTCCACTTTAGAGATCCTACTAACACTTTAGTATAAGGACCCATTCTCACTATTAACTATAGTGGTTGCTTATTAGTATGCTAACATATTGACTGCTTATTAGTTCCTATAAACATCCCTAACCCTACCCAATACCTAAACTTAACAACTACCTTGCTAACTATTAATAAGCAGCAAATTAGGAGCTCATTGAGGCAAAACTCATAGTTAATGGTTTATTAATAGCGAGAATTGATCTTAAAATAAAGTGTGACCACTATGGGTAACTTTGCAAGTATGTCAGCTTATTACTAACCCTAAATTAACAGTCTACTTATACTCCGATAAGAGTAGTTGCAAAATTACTTATAGTTAGAAGAATGTCTAAAGTGGACTATTGAAATAAAGTGTAAAGAAACATTTCCTTGCCAATACACATTTTGTGAGAAAAGTTGAGAAAAACCTAAAGAGAAACTGAGAAACGTCCGAGCAATAACGTTTTCCTAACAGGCCTAAAACTTTCCCTTCACCTCTGCTGTCTCTGGTAGACCCATTTCTTTTGATTGTTTTCAATCGCTGGATGAAGTGATCCAGATTTGGTGATTTGGTGTGTCCAGGAATGAGACGGTTGGCTTTCACATGACCTTCAGGTGGCTGGGCACGGCCTCCAGACAAGTGGCTTCTCTCTGTGTCAGACAGCGGCCGACTGGCAGAGTCTCTCTCCTGGGCATTCAGGCATTCCTCTGGCCTGCTCTTCTCTCATCCTCTCTCACTCTCTTTTATCACTCTTTCTCATTCTCTTTCTTACTCAGCTCAAGTACCAGCATTACATTAAGAGAGTTGAATGTGTTGCAAAAGCCATTTTATGTAATGAAAATAACAGTGTGTGTTATATGCCACAAGAGTTATGCATATATGCACGTCCATATATACTGTAATGTTTGGAGCCTGTAAGATTTATACATACATATATATATATATATATATATATATATATATATATATTTAGGAAGGATTCTTATGCTCACCAAGGCTGATTTTATTTATTTATTTATATAAAAATACAGTAAAAATAGTGATATTGTGAAACTCTGTTACATTCCTTATTAATCAGTGTTGAAAACAGTTGTTCTGCCTAATATTTTTGTGAAAAAATATTTAATTATTTGATGACAGAAAGCCCAAAAGAACAGTATTTATTTGAAAAAGGGATTTTTGGTAACACTTTAGATTAGGGAACACATATTTACTATTAATTAAGAGTTTTCCCTCAATGAAGTCCCAATTTGCAGCTTATTGATAGTAAGCAAGGCAATTGTTGTAGTAATTATGTTAAGGTATTAGGGTTCAGGAATCTAGAATATTGTCATGCATTAATATGTGCTTCATAAATACTAATAAACAGCCAATATGCTAGTAATATACATGCTAATAAGCAACTACTTAAAAGTGTTACCAGATTTTATTTATTTATTTATTTTTTGTAGCATTATAAATGTATTTACTGTAACTTTTGATCAATTCAAAATGTCTTTATTCATAACATATTAATTTCTTTAAAAAAAAAGAAAAAAAGTTTGACAACCACAAAGAGTCAGAATGATTTTCCAAAACAGTATCAATCTTTTAAACCAAACAACATAATTTTTATTTTGCCTGCAAACTGTGTTTGTGCTATCTCTCTTTAAAATAAATGCCACATGGTTTGATATTTCGCTACATAACGCTTTGACATTTTAGGAGTTTAGCGTTCAAATAGTTTTGGGGCCACTGCACACATAGTTGCAGTCCAGAAATGGGCCTGGGGACACGGCTGTCCCTGCTCTGAGACAGCAAAAATAAATATGTCCCCCGTATGGAAAGAGCATGAGAGGGTCTCAGACCACCATTACCCCAACTGTCCCGAACCTATAATGCCTTTAGAAAGGGTTTCCATGCCAACTGCAGCCCGGTCACATGTTATTATATGAGTGCAGCTCAGACTTCATTCACACAACTGAATTAATGAACACCCACTCAGAGAAATAGAGGAGGACTTGGAGTAAAGACAAAGCGAGCCACTTTATCCTGTCTTTGTTCGCAGACAGTTGAGGAAAGTTCCCTTCAGACATCACAGAGAGAAAACAGAGTGATGGTGTTTTAAATAGTTAATATAATGCTCATTCAGCAGCCTTCTATTTGCTCTCCGTCCCTCTTCACTCGCTCCCACTTGAATTCCAGCACAGCCGAGCGGAGCTGTGCCGTCACAGACCGGCTTCTGTCTACAATGGATCATTTCGTCCTCAATCACTGATCTCGCTCTTTCACAATCTCTCTCTCTCACACACACACACACACACATTTTACTTTTCACACTGTATCTGAGGCTCTAGTCCTGCGAGCGCTGGGAAGATCAGGGATAATGACAGCATTCTGCTCTGGAAAGGACAATTCCCACAGATGTGGCAGAAAGAGACATTTGTTTTCTGTTCTTGTCAAAGAGGAGCGATAGTATGACAGGAGAGGCCTTTGGGAATAAGAGGCCAGATAAAAAATGTCTCGTATCCGCCCTCACAAACAACCTTCACATATTTCAGGTTTTTATGTATGTGTATCCATGCGTGTGTGCGCTCTGAGAAGACGAAGAGCCGTAAACTGACAGTCAAAAGACAATATTTGTGTATCCTTGCATTCGTTTGACTCATGATGCTGGAATAGGCGTTTTGATAGCATCCATGTCATGCTGTCCATTAATTATTAATATAAAATCATTCCTACGATTAGAAAAACAAACACAAAACTGAGTGTAATGTACAGTAATGGAAGTCTGGAAGATTAATCCTCAAAATGTAAAAGGTTAAAGCACTTTATTACATATTAAAGGCTTATTTCAACCAAAAATTTCAGAATCCATAAGACTTTCAGCTATCTTTGAGGGACAAATGAAAATATTCTTAATTCAATCTGAGAGATTTCTGACCCTTCATTTTAAATCCCACGTTTTACACTTGTTCATAAAGACATTGTGAAAGAGATCCAAATTAATTGTATGGTTTAATCCAAGTCTTCTAAAGAAACACAATCACCTTTTTGTTTATTAGAAACAAATTTAATTTAGGCTTTCATTCACATATAAACACTGATTAACACACATACATACAGCACATCAAAAATGGTCGACAGTCAAGCGTACTTGCTTCAAAATAAAGGTGCTTCATGATGCCCTAGAATAACCTTTTTTGTCTAAATGGCTCCATTAAGAACCTTTAACATCTGAAGGTTATTTGAGGCGAAAAAAGATTCTTCAGATTATAAAAAGGTAAGAAAGAGATGGTTCTTTAAAACCAAAAATTCTTCTATGGCAGCACCTTTTAAGCACCTTTATTTTTAAGAGTGTTGACACACGTGGACCAGTTAGGTTTGTTTGTATGCGTTAAGTAAGACTTGAATTAAACCACTCAATTAATATTGATTAGCTTACTTTTATGATTTCTTTACGTTCTTTCTGAAGCATCAAAATTTTGGTGGATTGGACTTTCAATGGAAGGAAAGAAATCTCTCGGGTTTCATTAAAACATCTTCATTTGTGTTTTTCGAAGATTAACTAAAGTCTAAAGCCCTACTTTAGTTTTTACGCAAACGCGAGGTTCGTGAACAGTGTGTGACACAACTATACACACACCAACCGATTTATCGAGCCTGTCCTCCAACAAAAAAACGACCTTATAGGTCGTTTGTGCAAGCCCTTATTACGACCTATATTTACATTTTAAAGTTAAGCGCCCTCTAGCATGCGTAAAAATAATGACAGTCTCGTGTTGCATCTGTCGTTATGAAATGATGTATGACTGTCATTACCAATCAAAATGCATGTTTATTTAAGTGCAATATGTGGACTTTTTACACCGATCTCACAGTATTCGTACATATTTTAATAGGTGGCTAAATCGTACGAATGACCACACCTAACCCTACCCCCTAAACCTACCCCTTACAGGAATCATGCAAAATCATGATTTTTAGAGCACATTTTATGAGCGCATGCGTTCTCTGGGATCGAACCCATAATCGCATGATCACATATATACATATCGTTGTATAACGCAATGCTCTACCAACCAAGCTACAAGAAACCTGAACTACGACACAGATAAAATAATACTAAACATTAATATGAAAATGTCATGTTGCCGATAGGGGCGCAATTGTAGCATACGCTCTGATGGGTCGTATTTCAGGGATTTGGACAAACGACCTATACGGGCGTATTGGTTGGAGGACAGGTTGGATTTATCGGCATGTACTTTGCAAGCACATTTTTATGTTTTGCACTAATCAATTGTTCCACAAGGTGGCAGCACTCGCCCGGACCATTGTTTCACAGTAGAAAACAAAACTGAAAAGAAGGAAGAGAACAACAGCAGACTGCAACAACAATAGGTGCCCACATTGATGAGCACTTGTGTGAGAAAGATACCTGCAACTTTGGTTTAAAACAGTACAAAGACATTTTATCAGTCATAACTTCTGGAGAGAAATAGCACAGATACTGGACAAAGTTGAAGCTTTGTAGAGCACATGTGTCAACTGCCTTCATTCAAGCAGGCTATCGAATGGAGTATACTTTGAAAGGCTACACGACTGTACGCATACACTAGCATGCAAAAAGAATTTGTAGTTACAATCGTAATTCCACTGTGTTAAGTTTATAACGTTATTACTTTTATCAGCATAGAACAGCTATTGAAGTTCTGTAATTATTTAGTGAAATGCTTATTAAGTTAGAAACAAATTGACTTGAGGTAACACTTTAGTATAGGGACCAATTCTCACTTTTAAATAGTTGCTTATTAGCATGCATATTACTAGTATATTGGCTGTTTATTAGTACTTATAAAGAATATATTCTACATCCCTAATCCTACCCAATACCTATACTTAACAACTACCTTACCAAGCAGTAATTAGGAGTTTATTGAGGTAAAAGATGTAGTTAATAGTTAATTTGGTAACACTTTATTTTAGGGTATCTTAACTAGTTGCTTATTAGCATGCATATTACTAGAATATTAGCCATTTATTAGTAGTAATTAAGCACATATTAATACCTTATTCTACATGACCTTATTCTACATTCCTAATCCTACCTAATACCTAAACTTAATAACTACCTTACTGACTATTAATAAGCATCAAATTAAGAATTTATTGAGGGAAAAGTCGTAGTTAATAGTGAATAAGTGTTCCCTATTCTAAAGTGTTACCGTTAATTTATAGCAAAAACCTTATTTTAAGGTGTCCTTGTTATAGTGAAATTATACATTTAAGTACTGAGTAATATTAATTAACTACATGTACTTACTATATGGTTTGGTTTAGAGTTACTTGCATGTAATTATGCATAATTTATTGTTATTATATTATAGCATAATTTATAGTAAGTACATGTAACGTGTAACATGGACACCTTCAAATAAAGTGTTACCAAATAAAGTGTGACCTGGCTTGAATATATTCTTTGGGAATCGATTGGATTGGGATTAGCATTCTCTTTATTACAGTTGGCTGGAATGGAGACGTTGAAAAAAAAAGTTGTTCCGTAATTATTGCATTTTGATTTCAAATATGAGCTGATTAGCTATCACACCTGCAAAAGTACCTAAACAATCATACACGCTCTAATTGATCGTTCTCCTAAAACAAGAGAAAGTATCTTTCTAAAAAACATGCCACTTCAACAAGCACCCACACCCACACAGAAAGAAAGATTGTCAGTCAGGGGCCATTAAAACGTAACCGAGCCAGGGGCCGAGAAGGGATATTATCATTAAGTCTTCTCATAGTCATGCTAAAAACCACAAATATTATTTCTACAGAGCCCTCCTCCCCTTGTAGTGACAGAAAAGGCTAAACGTCTTCAATTGCCCCGTGTTTTCAGACCGTCTAGTGCTGAAGTGCATGAGAAAGCTTTCTGTTTTAATTGAACAGGCATGTTCCAGCGTGGAATCGCTTTCCCTCAAACGAGCTCCTGAAGTGACAGTTAGAAAGCGTCGTTAAAAGCGTTCAGACGCAAAACTAGTTAACTGTTCTGCGCTTGAATCGCTTAGATTTGTGTTTGCTAGCAGATGGAGAGACACTCGTAAAACATTTAATGTGCTTTGAAATCTCGTTATGAAGGGTAATTTTGCGATTGTCATTCAGATCCGGCTTGTAAAACGATGCATGATTAGCTTGTCAAATTCTCTTAATGCTTTTTCATGAAAAAGCAAAAAACTCTCTGTTCCTTTCCCATCGGTCCCACCGTATGTGTGTGTGTGAGCGAGTGTATTGGGTGGTCAGGACCCCTCTGCATTCTTCAGAGCGATCTGCTGCCCCTGGGGCTGCCTGGCCTGGCGTATAATTGCCCTCCGCTACAGATAGTTACCAGCCTTCCCTGTCCCTCTACTCTTCTCTTCTTCCCCCTGTTTATTCTCTCTGATTTCAGGCTCCTTTGGGTCATCATTCATCAATGGGGCCCCCCAGCCCCTGAGGACCCGACCGGGAGGCCCCTGTTACTACGCCTCCATAACCAGAGGCCATTTCTGATGGAGGCGCATTATACGAGGGAACAAGAGAGCATGAAAATGCAGCACGAGGCAGGGGGTGAACGGCGGTGATTATTATATCCAGATAATCATTTCAAACAAATTATCATGATAATCAATCAGTCGTCACATTTAAGGTGACCCGCCTCAGGACTCCCCTCCTGACATGTAATGTATTTGGGGGCATAATCAGATGCTCTAAATTTGCAGGGTTGCTTGAGATGATATTTTTACAGGAGCAGATTTTCCTGGTTCAGTTAAGATAACATTAGAGATTCATTTCCCCTGCGGACAGACCTCCTTTTACTGATGTTAACGGGTATAGCAACTCTCCTTTCACCTTTCCATGAAAAGAAGAAGAAGGGGAAAAAAGTGATGCAATGTGCCACATGGCATGGGTGAGAGCTATAAATGTCAAGGTATAATGCAAAAATTGTCATTTTTCTTTAATCTACCTTTAAGAAAATATATAACATACTTATTTTTCTTTAAAAAAAAAAATCAAATTTAAACATAATAATAATAATAATAATAATAATAATAATAATAATAATAATAATAATAATAATAATTTCTTGTCTATAGTTAAAAATGTAAAAAAAAAAATCATAAAAAAAAATGCTATACATTTTTTTTGCCATGGATTTATACCTCAAAAAAAAAAAAAGAAAAAGCTAAACTTGAAAGATATATATCTTAAATTCCATCCAAATACATATTCAATTAATTTAAAAATAAAAGGGTCAAAAGCAGGACATCCAAGTTTAGAGTCTGCGTCAAATTAAATTAAATTATATAAAAAAGCATATTAAATACAAATAAAGAGTAAACTTTGATGTTTCATAGAACTTTTTTTGAAAACAAAATGTGAAAATATAGGTGAAATAATGTTTCATCACCACTCAGCATAAAATACATTCATTTAAAAATTAAACAACATACTTATTAAATTATATAAAATAAAAAGTGATCACATTAAATTGTATTATATTTGAAATGATTAAAAACTTGGTGACAAATGGGTAAAAACTAGTGGTTTGAAGGATAGTGGCAAAGATGGTGCTTTTACTGACAATAATTGTCATGATTGTATCAGACCTTTATGACTCCTAGATATAAAGAGTGCAAGTTAAAGTCTATGAAAGATGGGTCGCAGCAGGGGCCACAAAAGCACCGATACCGTCTCAGAGAGCCTGTCAAAAGAGCCATTAATCTCCTTCCCATTAAAACATCAGCCGCCTGTTTTAGCTACATTTACAAAGCCAAATGTTTTCATATCCAGCCAGACACGCAGGCACAATGCCGGAGGCGATTTGTTTCAAATACAATTACAACACATTGATTTTCTATAATTAATCTATGTCTCTGTGTACTATCATTGTCAGTTCACTGTAGGCTTATGTGTCATACACACACACACACACACACACACACACACACACACACACACACACACACACACACACACACACACACACACACACACACACATGTACACAATCACACGTGCACACTTTTGGGACACAGTGTGGTGGATTACATCTAAAAGAGCTCAGATCAAGGCTTGTGTGTGTGTGTGTGTGTGTGTGTGTGTGTGTGTGTGTGTGTGTGTGTGTGTGTGAGGGTCGGCGCTAGATATGGACAGACTCAGATAGGCATCTCTAAGTGTTTGTGTTGTGAAGGAGGGATAACGGGTTAAAAGCAAAGGATAAATAAATGAAAGAAGCTCTTTTTCTTTTTGTCTGTCTGTTGGGATTTGACTTAAGAAATCTTTCAGCTCTCCTAATAACAGCGGTTTTTCTGTCTGAGACAGATGCTTCTCAGAGACACATGGTGGGATGTGAGAAAAATAGATGGATGATGTTATAGATTATCTGGCACAGATGTTTTCATTACATAACCTCAGGGCTGATTCTGCCCTCACACACACACACACACACACAAAAAGAGACATATTGGCCACGTTCTTATATCTGAACTCACACGCACATAAACAGGCACAAATATTGGCTCTCATTTGCCGGCACAATAAGACATATTCACACATGTGACAGTGCATTTAGTCTATTAGGGTGGATGATGAGTGATGTAGTTATTCATAATACCTCATGCATAATTCATTATATTAATAAAGATGGTGTGTCTTTATTTATTTATTTATTTATTTATTTATTTATTTATTTATTTATTTATTTATTTATTTATTTATTTATTTGTGTGTGTGTGTGGGGGGGGGGTCTCAAGTTGGTGCATAAAACATTTTGCCAAAATATCACATCCATAGTTCTGAAAGACACTGATATGCAACACAACACAATTTTGTTGAGAGGTCTGTTATTATAGTGAATTAAGTGGAATTGTTCTCAGATGCCGCTGTACAGTATGTATTTTAAGCTGCATTGTGTCAAATGTTGCATTGTTTAAAGCTAAATGGAATCAAACTGAGTGATTCACAAACTATTCACAAACTGGTTTGAGTGAATCATTAAAAAAAAGAAACCATTCAAAAAAAAAAAAAAAAGTTCATTAAACATGAATCAAACGTACAGAAATCAAGATGCACTGTGAAGAATGTTTGCTTGAAAGAAAGCAAGCAAGAAAGAAAGAAAGAAAGAAAGAAAGAAAAAGAAAGAAGAACCTCTTTTAGATACATTATAATTTGATTAACTTAAAACTTGATAAAACATATTGACATAGTATAGATAGATAGATAGATAGATAGATAGATAGATAGATAGATAGATAGATAGATAGATAGATAGATAGATAGATAGATAGATAGATAGATAGATAGATAGATAGATAGATAGATAGATAGATAGATAGATTTGCTTTTGTGTTATTAATATTTGTATGTGGAGATATCAGCGTACAGTATGTGTTAGACGTGTCGAGAGGGGAGGACTGACATCAAATGAATCCTACCTTTTTAATACAGCTGTCTTGAGACGACGTTTCATGATCATTCAGCATTTGCTGTGAAGACAAAAAAAAGATAAACAGTTAATGATTAGCTTCTAAACATTAGTTAATAATTACTAATGACTACTAAAAAATACAACATCATGTCATTTTTATGGCCTGAAATCAGCACTGAATTGAATGTTCAAAAGACAGTCACAAGAAAAAAAGTTACAGTATTGCATTTTGGTTCATTAGTAAAATCGAAGTAATATTTGAATTGTAAAAGTATCCATTTCATCCTGTTGATGTCTTTGACACATTGAGATAATCGACAGTATACTGTAAATGCTCTTCACGGACATTTAGTTCAGTATGAACCGGAATATTCTAAAGACTGTGACTAGCGGAGATTGCATGTGAGCTTTGAGACATGTCGAGAAGTGAGCATTAAATAGTGAGTGAGTGATGAGACTGTGGTCTGAATCTGCACCCCCCGCCGGGACGTCACCACAGCAGCGCAGGTTAAACCATCTCCTGCGATCAAATGCATGCTAAAGTTTTATCACTGACTGATGGAAGCAGGACTTTATAAATATATACATTTAAGCTAGACAGTTGGAGGAGATGTGGCATTAGAGGCCTTCAGGGATATTTATCTGAGAAAGCACCCAGTGTCGCTCGTATGAGAAGCCAGCTTGTTCCAGTTTTGGAGATAATGGGAGCTCGTATGAATCTCAGTGGCTCATTCAGAGCAGAACAGGAAGAGGCTGTGCTCTGGGATTATATGCAGGTTTGACACTGATCTACAGTGCCCACCCGTTTCCTGTCTCATCCTCTGAATGGAGGGTGTGTGAGCCTGTTCTGCGGGACACTAATGTTGTGTTGGATTGAACCTGACATTTGAAGATTTTAGACAGGCTTAATCACCCTACACACACACACACACACACACACACACACACACACACTGAATCAGAGTGTTGCGAGACTAATATTTTTAATAGGAGTAGACAGAAGGACTGTTGTGTAGTTTACAGTAGTATCACCTTCTCATGTTTTTTTTCTGTAAAAGTGTGCCATTTTTGGTTTAATATCTATATTTAATGGTTAAAAAAATGGAAAAGCACAGTTTATAATGTTGCACACACACACAAAAAAAATGCTTGTTAGCTAAAGTTTTCTAGTTTTTCAACAAATCAATACATACATACACACAAATAGGGAGAATTCAGGTTACAACTAGGTACATTGTCAGCTCTGTTACCAAGATTATATATGGTAAATATTTGATTACTGTGAGAAAAAACAAAAAACAAACAAAAAAAAAACCCATCATAATCTCTTTCTAATGAACAGATTCAAGTGTGATGCTAGCAATGGCAAAATAAACTGTACAACTGCCCTCTTACTCTCAATCTGGTTCTTTTCTGAACACAGAAAGTCCCTGTAATAAAGAGTACATCTTGATTTTGCACGTTCCATCTGTAAGTATCCACGTGAATGTGATTGCAAAGGTGAGAGAGTGAGTCACTGAGGGGGAAAAAATAAACAGAATAAGTGACTCTTTTACAGAATCCCCTCTACAGTCTGTGCCGCCTTTATCAGGGTTTGATTGGCAGCTCTGCAGACTGCCCAAAAACTGTGGTTCTCTAAATTAGGCTGTCAATGTATCCAAGCCGCCCGAGTGGAAGCAATTACATCACAAATACTCAAACAAGTCTACTTAAACTACTTACATCCATAATTCAATCCTGCAGCTATGTCAGAGCAGCACGTATCCAAAACAACCTTACGCTTCTGCTGTGTTCACATGACACATTTTAAATACGAACCCCAACCCAGTATCTACATATTCCTCATTTATTTATTTATTATGTTTTTTTTTTTTCATTCATGTCTTTCATTTTCTGCACCGCAGCATGTGAAAGCAATAAACTCGCTCATATGCACGAGCACATACCAGTGTGTGCAATCACATGAATTCATCAGCCCACGCTAAGCACACACACACACACACACACACACACACACACACACACACACACACACACACACACACACACACACGTACAGACGTATAAGTGTGTGTAGTATAATTACTTGGCAGTTCGCTGGCAGACCAATGCTGTACATTTGCTCTAGGAAGTGGGTGAGAAAGTTTTTCCTTTTAGAGTTCTAAGGTGTTAAAAATGTTGAATTCTGAGGAATTAAAAAAACTGGTAAATAATTAGATCCAAAAGTTGTGAATTTGCTGGTGGGGTGATGATAATGTGTGACAGATTCAGCACAACAGCTCTGTTTAGATTGCAAAACACTACCAGGTGCTCTCAGGTACAGGTCATGAGTTTCATGCCAAACATAAATACATGTATCAAATTGTGCAAAACAAACTCAAAACTATGTCAAACACACACTGAATGCACCCCCCCCCCCATATTAAAATAAAATAAATAAATAAAATAAAAGCTTGTATCAGTACTGGGGTTATGCATTTTGGTTAGTCTACAGTCCTTTTCATTAGTTTTATAGTCTATAGTATGTCCTAAATGAAAAAGCTCGATAAATGTGTATGTGTGTGTGTGATTATCTACATATGCTTCGGCACTCAGCCATATAAATGACTTACAGTCACGTGTATGTGTGTGTGTCAAGCAAATAAATAATGTATTAATTAGATGGTTGGAAAAAATGATTTGCCACAAGTGCTGGTGTGATTTATGACACGTCAGAATCATTTTAACTTTTCTCCCTTTTTTTTTTTCCTTCTTTGGCGACAGTACAATTTGTGCCACAGATAGAGAGGCTTGAGAGTGAGAACGCTTTTCCCAAACAGACGTAAAACGCACAATTGGAGCTCTCACAAGCTTCCCTAAATGTTTGCTTACACAAGTTTGTCAGGGTTTCTTATGTAAATGAAAAGCGCTGTGAAGCTCTAAGTGATTAGCATGTCACGCTGACAGTGCTCGAAAGTGTCCGAAAACAGAGGCACTATGGAGGAGAACTGTAAAAATAAATACAAGCAGGCCGTGCTTGATGAAAGCGCAGCCACCTGTGCGCTGATTCAACGCAAGTGTCTGCAGCAAATTAGCACCAGGGAGTAAGTCTGTGTTGTTATTACTGTTATAAGCCCACCTTTGTTAGCAGGCACCATCAGGACTTCTTCTTCTCAACCTCAGCCCTATTTATATTGACACACAGACTGAACAAAAGAAAACAAGCTCGCTGTACACATTCTAGCAACATTTTCCAGCACAGCTGTCCTAATAGACATACGACGGACAAAGAAAACAGTGCTTCGCCTCACAGGCTGGATTTCCATGTGCTTTGCGCAACACCCAAAGCACCAGTTTGAAGACGGCATGGATCACGCCTACAACAATGCGTCGTTGTTGAAAGCTAATTGGACTTCGCACTAATTGCAATTAGAGAAGCTCAGTAAACCTTGGCGAGCAACGAAGCAGTTTGTCTCCCAGCTTGACGTTGGGGGTATGGAGTAAAGCAAGCACATTTTAAGGGCTTTGCAGTGGGAAAATTTCAGAGAGCGTTGCCAAAAACAATTCCCCTCAAGTCTGGATAATGTGAGGCAATATAGCAGCGCGGCCAATAGATGGTTATGGATGTCAAAAGCCGCAAGTTTCCAAAAAGAACCAGCAGAGACCAACCTCAAGGCCTTTTGAACCGAGTGAGTGACATCCTGTTGGCTCAGTCGACCACACCGAGAAAGCCACAAAGTGAAAGTTTTGCCTCACAGTTATTGAGAGAGTTCTCTCGTTTTGGTGAGCGTGGAGAGTTTAGATATGTAAATGCGTGATTGTTATTGGTCTTGTCAATTAATGCGGAAGCGGCCGTCGCTCAGTTTGCGGCGGATGAAAACCTGAATTCCAGATTTGACTGCAGAGGTTGAAGAAACTGTTGTTTTTTTTTGCATTCTGAACCTCATTGTTCCAGTCTGAAACAGAACAAAACCATGATGTCAAACATAATAAAGCAGATTAATTACTGCGATCGCACATGCATATCTAAACCACTCTGTTAAAGGCTGTCTGATCTTCTAAATGCAACCCAGGCTCACTGGAGAAACTTGTTCTGCAAAATGATATTATGTTGCTTCTTGCAAGTTACTTGCATTTTCAAATTGATTTGTCCAGTGAGTGGCACTAAAAACATTTAATTTCTCCGAAACATGAGTATAAATCTGGCAATGTTTTATTATGTTAGTTGTTGTACATACCATGACAGTTCGTAAATATATGTTCAGTGAGTGGCGCTGAAAGGTTAATGCTCAACAGAGTTTGAAAATAGCATACCACCAACACTGAACCCTAGCCTAAACCTAACCAACAGTGTTAGCGAAATAAAATGTTAAATAAAAAGCCTTTTCCTTGTTGTTTTGGCTTGCTTTTACAAGACTCGTACCAGAGCACTCCGCATTGCAAGTGCAATGCTGTACCAGGTGCGCTACCGAGCAAGTTTACTATGTTAGAAAAGTCACACAGCGAGATGACGCACACATAACAGTGTATGGTAAAATGTACTTACATTGAAATGAATCATTTGATACGATGCACTTATTGTGTACATATACTGTATGTTTTACATTGTGTTTACATTTTTTTTTAAATACCTGCATGTAAATACATTTACATTCCTTACACCTACCCAACCCACCAAACCTGTCCCTAACCTTACCCATATCCCACCTCAATAGCAGCAAAAGTATTTTGCAATACAATATGAATACAATAAATACATTGCACTTAATTTTTGACGTAACTACATAGTAGTTAAGATCAATTAATATAATTAATACTGCCACTAGTGTTCATTTCAGCTGGAAACTGCAGTGAAATGTAGATATAGGTACATTTTTAGACCACAGCCCTACGTAGAACATGCAGTTGGGAGAATCTATGGATGGATTCATAAGTTTTTGGAGCTTTGCAAAAATATCCGTAAGAGGCATGTTTTTCCAATGAGCCTATGTTTCCTAAATGCTTCCCAAAAAACAAAGCTCCAAGATTGGTTAGTGTTTGTTACAACTTGTGCTCCATCGGTTGCATGTGAATCAAAGCGTGGCACAAGATTGCATGTCAGTTAGCATTTAACTTTAACAAAACAGACTGGGCCAAACGTTATTCTGGGCCTTGACCAAAAGATATCCACATGGGCCTATGCTTTCAAGGCACGAACCATTTTTCATCAAGGAGTTGTCATCGAAAAACTCCAAAGAAATAAAAACACTTGGGCTGTAAATACCAGGAAGCCAGCGACAATCTGATAAACCATATATCACGGGTTTAATAAGCTCATGGCTTGCAGCTTTTTTTTGTTGGCCAAGGCAAACATTAAGAGCGCACTGATAGTGAACACTCCACCGTGGGTAATTAAAAATAATCGCTCCCAGCTTAGCATTGTTTGATTCTCTATTATACTCTTATCAACATCTCCTGTCCTGTCAGTGCATGTGAGAAAGACACGGCGGGTGGTGAAACGGATGACTAAAGGAATGTCAAATTCCCATTGTGCGAGCACAAAGGTGAGAAGCGAGAGAGCCACAGAAAGTGAGTTTGTTTAACACTTATCACATGGCTAGAGCTAACAGAAGCGCTGGCATTTGGGTCGGATGCGGTGGGTGCGGAGAGAGATAGAGGGCAAAACACAATGACAAATTTAACGAACAAACACTCGAGACTTTTGTGCGGAAGGTCACGCTAACCTTTCATGAGCGATATGTATGTTTTTCGCACTCTCTGACTGCTGTTTGTCCAGCCTGATATCATGCGAGATGTGTGTTTCAGTTCACTTTGAAGAAGCTGTACATTGTGTGATACGACAGATACGACAGAAATAACTGAAGAACAACGAACAACCAGTGAGATAAAAGCTTTTGAATCATGTATCTGATGCAACAGTGATCCCTATGGGCCCTTACTGCAAAGGAAATTAGTTTTTCTCTCTTAAGGTAATTGAAAATAAAAATAAAAAGTTGTAGAAACCGTTCAGAACTGGCAAGCCAGATACAATATTGGTGATCTAGATTCTAGAAGTCATGTGTCACTCTTGATATGGCCTTAATTTACTGTTGCATTCCTTTTTTAATTTTTTTTTTAATTGAACTGTTATATTGTCCTGTTATTAAAATAATAATATCATTATATTAATAAAATAATGTTAATAATAATAACAATTATTATGATTATGATGATGATGATGATGATGATGATGATTTTTATTATTATTATTATTATTAATTAACAAATAAAAGTACCCCACTACCTTATCCTAAATCAGCTGAAGTTAATTATTTGTCAAAAATAATAATTTTATGATTCTGTTGAATACACACAGACGGTATACCAAAAAAAGGTATTTTCAAGCAACTTACAAAAATAAAATTATAATTTAATGCTGCCAATATATATAAGAGTTAATTTGCAAAAACAGATAACTCCGTTTTTAACAGTTTTAAAAAAAAAATCATGTTTTTTCATTGTGCATTCCAATTAATCTCAATCAAACTGCAATTGGGTTATTTTGATCAGGTTAAAAAAAAATACAGCTAACTAACTCACTGATAAAACACAATAAAACATGATAACATAGTAAAAAAAAAAAAAAAAAAAAAAACATGAGTTATCTGTTTTTGCAAATTAACTCTTCATATATATATATATATATATATATATATATATATATATATATATATATATATATATATACATATATATATATATATACACACACACACACACACACACACACCAAACCCTAATGTTTGTCTGAAATGTATTGAAAGGGTGACATTATTCATTTGCTCCTTCAGTACAGCTCATATTGATAGAGCAATATAGATAAATTATGGTGTAGACAGCGTTCATTGACAAGTCATTTGGGAAGATGATCAGTAATAATCAAGGAGGAGTAAAGGACACTTGAACATCCCACCGCTGACTGCTGATTCCTCTACGGCCTTCCATTCTGTACACTATCATATAACAGAAAGACACAGGGAGGAACATTAAAAATATGTTCGAATAAAACCAATGATATGTCTATTTGATTACTGCTGCTTCAAAAATAATATATCACTATATCACAAAACATTTTTTTTTTTTTTAGATTCTCAAAAGCACTTGACATGCATGCGCAATTTTTAACATTGATATGCAGCTCGAAAATATCTAATTTTATAAATGCTTTTATTTATGTTGTTGCCAGCATTATGATTGACTGTCTGAGAAGCGATACTGCTTCGTCAATACGTGCAGAATGTAAAATATTGATGATCTATCAATATTGTGCCGAGTCAGACTGAGCAATGTGCTTTTGGATGAAAGTGCTTCTCTGGTGTCTGTGGAAGATCAATATGGGCTCTTAATTCAAAGCAGGAGTATAAAAATGCATATAGAAACATACTTGCGTGATGAGATTATTCATCATGTGCAGTCTGAAGGCGAGCCCGAGGGAAATCGCCACATGATGACAGACACAATGAAGGAAAATACCATTCCGTTTACCCCTCTAAAATAAATGCCCTCTAAATATTTGCTGCATATTCATGTTGGAGCATCGATGAAGAAAAAAAAAATGAAGTGTTCATCTGAGATGTCTGGAGAAGCGCTGTGTGGTTGCATTAGCTCAGCGCTCAAGAGAACAAGTTTTCCAGTCTTCTATTTAAGTTTCACTCTTCCAGAGTTTGACATATGGAAGGAGAAAAAGGAGAGAGGTTAGGAGAAGTCACTCTGACATCCGGACTGTGGCTCTCCAAATATGAATGTGGAGGGCAGGCTGAGCCCTGCCAAACATTAAAGTCAAAAGTCTCTTGTGAGTTGCATAAGTGCATATATATGTGGGTCGAGGGGCACAAACACCAGCTTTCTTCGCTTTGGGGTTGATGCTGGGGTCAGTCCCGTCTGACACCCTCCGGCCCAGAGAAATGCAAAATAAGTCACTGATGGGATTTCTTTCCTAGATAAATAAATGGCTGATGTGTGTTGGCTGGTCCTGCCTGCTCACGCTAGAGCTGATGTCAGAATAAGAGCTGAGCTCACCTCTGAATAAGGCAAACGCGCTTGCTTAAAGTCTATACTACTGTATACATTTTCACAGGACATACGTTTTCACAGGACTTTTAACCATATTTTGAATTGTGCATTGCATTTGTGTTGTGTTTTAGGATTAAACTAAATGTATTCTGTATGTATTATTTTATTTTATTTTATTTTATTTTATTTTATTTTATTTTATTTTATTTTATTTTATTTTATTTTATTTTATTTTATTTTATTTTATTTTATTTTATTTTATTTTATTTTATTTTATTTTATTTTATTTTATTTGTTTCAGTCTGGGTTCAAATTTAATAATAATAATAATAATAATAATAATGATTGTTTGAAATTGCTAATTTTACTTGAAATTACTTGTTTTAATCATAATCAAAGTCATTTGGGTGGAGAAACTATATTAACCAATAATATCACAGCCTAACTGGTGTTATTCTGTTATTATTTTTATGTCATTGTAGTACTTATTAATATTTTGATTTAGCTTGTATTTTCATAATTCCTATGAGTTCATATTTCAAATAGGTTTTTATCTAATGTTTATATTTTATTTCAGTATTTATATTGTTTATATTTATTTATATTTTATTTAATCTGTATTTCAATTATTTTTAGTAGTTTAGCTGTAACACTTTACAATAAGCCTCCATTTGTGAACATTAGTTTATTACATTAGTTAGCATAAACAAAATGCTTCTGAAGCATTTATCTTGGTTAACATTATTAAAATCAAAAGCTGTATATATCATTGTTAGTTATAATTGACATGAGCTAACATGAACTAATAATTAACTGCTGTATTTGTATTAATTAATTATTTTTTAACTAATGTTAAAAAAAATATTATATTTGTTAGCATCAGTTAACTAATGTTAACTAATATTAATAAATACTGGTGCAATGTATTGCTCATTGGTAGTTAATGTTAATGCAATACATATAGTTAACAAACAGAGCCTTATTGTTACGTTTTAGCATTGGTTTTAACAACACTGAGCTAAACACATTTCAGTCTTTTTTTTCTTTTCTTTTCTTTTTCATAAAGATGAAGTGAATTCCCGCCCAACACTATTTCCAATAAAATATTGCCTTTTGTTTTAGGAAACATGTCACATTCCAGAAGTTAAATGTGATGTTTTGTGTTGTCTAAGTATTCTTTTGCATAGTGTTTTTACTGGTGATAGCACATTAAAAGACAAAGGACAAGAAAAATGATGTTTGAGTGAGAAATGTGGGTGTGGGGATCACTAAATCTGTCTCATCATAATCACAGCGAATCATTCCGCCAATCAAAACACAGATTTTATGAGCCAGCCGTTTGTGTCTAAACACACACATGCTAACCACTCCGCTCTGTGGACTCTCCATTACATCCCACATATTTGGACAATCTAATTCATTGCTACCACTGGTGGGTCATATACTATGCAATTCTGTGCAGCAAATGGAAACCAACATTTTCCAAAGAGACAGTGAATCTTTTTACGACTTTGCAACATGTATTTATGGACATGTGATAGAATTATGACGACATGATCATTTTTGGCTGCACTTCATTCTCTTGATGAAAACAAGCCAGCTTCAAGATGTGCTGTAAAACCACGAGGGTGATGAAGTGGAGTTTGGCATGTCTGTAGCGTAGCGTGATGTGACCTTTCCTTGACATTAAAGTCAGTTGGTAAAGGGAACACTCCATGAAGTCTGAAGTCTTTTGTGCAGATTTAATGCTTGAGATTCTTAAGACAGTTTTGGTTGACTTTATGGTTGATGTTCAAAACTTGCCATCTGACAAAGGAGACATTTTTTTTTTTAGGAAGTGCTTCATTAAACCTTTCGAAATCTAGTGTGCAGCCTACTTAGTGTTTCATGGTATTGCAAACAAGCTTCAAAAGGAAGACAACAACATTACTGCCTTATAAGCTCAGTAAAAAAAGGCCTCCGTTATCAAACTAAAAAAAAATATATAAAAGTGTCTCTATTATTATTTTTAAAAATGTAAAACCATACAATTTCATAAACAAATTCAGGAGCTTAGCAATAAACTAATATTATAATCAAAAGTGCATTATTTAATTTATGTTTCTTAAAATCAAATAATAATAATAATAATAGATTTTACTACATTTAAATATTAAATATTTTTTTACCCTTAATTTGTGAAGAATGTCCAAAAAATGGTAACACTTTACAATAAGGTGTCATTTGTTAACATTAGTTAATGTATTAACTAACACGAACAATGAAGAATGCATTTATTACACTATTTATTAATCTTTGTTAATGTTAGTTAATGAAAATACAGTTGTTCATTGTTTATTCATGTTCGTTCACAGTGCATTAACTAATGTTAACAAGCACAACTTGTAATTTTAATAATGCATTAGTAAATGCTGAAATTAACATTAACTGAGATTAATAAATGTTGTAGATGTATTGTTCATTCTTAGTTCATGTTTACTAATGTTGTTAACTAATGAACTTTATTGTAAAGTGTTACCAAAAAATAATACACTGGATGGGGATAGTGCATTATTTAGTTTTTATTATTTTCCACATTTTAAAATGTAATTTAATTTAATGTACGAAAAAAAATGCTTTGAATTGGGATAGTGCTTCCTTCCTTCCTTCCTTCCTTCCTTCCTTTCTTTCATTCTTTTATTTAATTTACCGCCAAGTTGTGTCAATGACATTATGTGTTACATGTATTCTTCTAATTTCAATTATGTGTGTTGGTACATCTGATTTCTGTTTAACTAGAGGGCAACTTAAATAAAAAGTGGCACAGCTTACCTCACTTTCCCATTACATAAAGAGCCATGTGCGTGTACCTTGCAATGGCCAGTTATTAAAACACCGAGTTCATGTAATATCTGAAGTATCTGCTGTGAAAGTCAAAGTTTCATTATTCATAAGAGAACAGCACAATAAACAAAACAAGTCTCAACTCTATAATCAACGATATCAACCCAGGTATCAAGAACTGCTTTTGCCCATCAGTTGGAGCTGAGTGGAAAACAATTACCCCTGATGATAATTGAAGCAATGCTTGAACGAGTGAATTCACCAAGAATAACACGACTCTAATAGTTATAATTGCAGGATAAGAATTTGTATCATTTTAGCTCTCCACGCTCAGGCAACACAAAACACGGCTGTGCGCGTCAAATGAACTGTAGCAAGAGAACCGTTTACCCTCCTGCTTGAGAGGCGTCCAAATCAGATTAGTCGTCGCATTGACCACTAAAAAATTCAAAGAGTGAAATCTAAGGCTGCAGCCAAGAGATACCGTCTGGAGATACAGGGGAGGGATCACAAACAAGATATTTCCTCTACCAGTGTGGTTGATGAGGGACAAAGTTCACGCAGGCAGTGGTTTATTCATCCACTGCCAGCGATCCCAGTTGAGGGAAACGTTTCAGTAATTTCCGACTGCTAGATGGGATGGAAAGCCTTAATGTGAAGAAACAACCCTGGCGTACAGTGATGTAAAAAACACTGAATGTTTGTAGATTTAAATGCCATTAACTTCAGCATTTAAAATCTTTCCTTTTTTTTTCCAAATTTAAACTTACTGACACAGCAACATTGTCTCAGCCAATGATTTGAGTTTGGGGGCGGGACTACCTGTTTGACAAACCAATGACAGACAAGAAGTATGTTCAGGAAGTCTCACATTTTTGTGCAATTCTGTTTGGTGACACTAGTGGCGCAGATATTACACTCTTTATTTTACAGTAAGTTTGGTCACACTATATTTTTAGGTCCAATTCTCTCTATTAACAAACCACTGACTATAACTTTTGCCTCAATAAACTCCTAATTTGTTGGTAGGCATTGGGTAGAATATGTGTTTTATAAGCACTAATAATAATAATAATAATAATACATTTTAAATATTTTTTAATAATAGGCACTAGTTAATACTGAGAAGCATTCCCTATTCTAAAGTGCTACCGTAAGTTTGAGTCCTCTGATAAATGTATACAGTGTAGGAATCTGAGTTTTGCCACATTGCCTTCTAAGGTATACATAATATAATTATGAACAAAAAAGTAATTTGAGAAGTTTTATCCACTTGATTCTGCAAATGTGCTAATGGTCACCAGTCAATTGATGACTTTATATAAATGCAACATTAGTACGGATGGATATATTAATTTCCCCAGCTTGCCAACTCTTCTTTCCCACAAAGACTATTTATCCTCTCTTTCTAGAGATAGCAACATTTATCACTCTAGCCGCCTGTCCCCGAGTCCACCAGATCAACCCATCACCACCACAATAAACGTCAACCAGCGATGATTGATGCAGCTAATGAAATTGATTAGTCTGTTCCTGCACATTGCATTCCCATGATTCACAGCGCGCTGTTTACTTTAACCACAAAGATTAGCTGAAAGATGAGACGTCTGAGGCGTATGGCGTGATGTTGGGAACATCCTTGGACACTCTTTATGGCTGGCCTTGACTCACTCTCCTTTTTTCCCTGCGGAAAAATCAATACGGAAGAGTGCTAAAGGACAGCGTTTAGGGATCACTTCAAAAGGCTTGTCAATTGTTTTTTCTCTAGCAAAGATCAATGTATAGTTATGCCCTCTAGTGATAGAAGAAACTTTCGGTAACACTTTAGAATAGGGAACACTTATTCACTATTAACTACGACTTCTCCCTCAATAAATTCCTAATTTGCTGCTTATTAATAGTTAGTAAGGATTACTAAGGGTAGGATTAGGGATGTAGAATGAGGTCATGTAGAATAAGTACTAATAAACGGCTAATATTCTAGTGATATGCATGATAATAAGCAACTAGTTAAGAGACCCTAAAACAAAGTGTTACCAAACTTTCTCGTAAATTTCACGACTTCTTCGAACACAAATGTTTTACTATTATTAGGAATAGCGTTGGTAAAGTTTAGGGATCATAACGAAAACATACTTGACCTTATGCTAGGATAATATTAATCATCAATAAACGTTGCTGCAGCGTCCTCATCGACGTTACTTCAAAGAGCACAAATACTCCCTAATATGGAGAGGACGACTTTTCTAATCTGACATCTGCTCTAATGACAGGTGTCGTCTGCCGCCGCGTCTCTGAGCGTGAACTTCGGCTCATCACAAATGACTTTATTAGCCGCTAGATAACACAAAACAGCCCTATCAGCCCCCGAGAAAGGTGATTACTGGTTTATCTGTCGGGGACAAACTCTCAGAGGAATATTAAAAAATATCTAAGATGACTTGACAGCCAGCTAGAGGCAGATCTAATTATCAAACCACCTCCGTCTCCATGATTGCCATTTTTCTACTATGAGTGATAGTATTAAGTTGTTATTATGGACAGCATCGTCATATTGAATCCGAGTGGCGAGAATCTCCGCAGCCCCGGACGCCTCTGCTTGACCTATGGTTTATAACAGTCTCATCATTATTTATGCTGAATGATCATTTTATGAGGGTACAAACCATCTTAACTTCACTGGAACTTTCCATTAGTCATGTAAGTAGAGTAATCAGCAGGGAAATTGTTTGCAAAAGCAACTCCAGCCATTTTTTTTCTCGCTGTTTTTAAATCTACACCCACAGTGAACCAAAACATCAAAAAGAGAGAGGAATGAAAATGAGGGCAATGAAAAGGAAAAAGCAACACGTTTCGCATGGCTTGCTCAGCCATGTTGCTTCATGGGCCTTGAGCTTTTATGGATGTGGCCGGCGGCGGGATGCTGCGAGCTGGCAGTGCTGAGTGAGAACTCATCCATACCTCGTATGAGAAAACACAAATTCAGCTTCACGCTCCCCATGGCCTTGAGTTAAATAACGATGACACGCTCCTGTGGCAAGCATTAGACTTTATGGTGTGATTTGTGAAATAACAAGTGAGGAGACCAGCTAAGGTCTTCTGCCAAACGAGCAGTGTTTCTTTTTCAGTATTAATGTTGGACCAGGCTAAAGTAGGGGTGGGGGCTGAGATGTCAAAGCTTCAGACCCCTCTAATGTGTCATGGTGGCACATTGCTGTTGTTAAGAGCGTTATCACTGTCGACTATCTGGAGATAAGTGGTGCAGTGCTGATGGGAGAGACCGAGGAATCTGCCTCTGCTCAATGCCAGGGCAGGGCGGCACAAGGGGGCTGGGGGAGCGAGGCAGCGGTGTGGCCACTAATGTTGTTTGGGTTTGCATCCAGACAGGAATTCTGCTTTATCGGGGCCTGGGGACCTACCAAAGTAGCCCATCCCCTCAAAGTGTCCATTATAGGAGCGATAGAGCATGAGCTCAGTGTTTCCCATGGAAGTGGCCTCACGATGTTGAGTGACACTGGGTCTGTCTCTCTTTCACTCACATAAATATACACTCTCTCTCTCTTGCTACATTTTTTTTTCTCCAAACTCTTTGTATAAGGATCTGCTCATTGGTAAAAACGTGAACTGTAAGAATCCAAATAGCTTCTTCAGAGAATACGCCTAGCTAGTGTTGTTCTGTACTTCATTATACAACACTGTCTACAGTATGTGATGTGTAGTAGATAATCAAAAGAAGTGGTGCTAATAACTTAACAGCAAGTTGGCAGCACTGTGACAGTAGCTTAGCTAAACAGCTGGTAGTTTTGCTAGCACATGTTAGCAGCTTGTAGTGTAGTTAACTACTTCTTTGAATGGTAACTGAGTAAGCTACAGTCTGATTATGCGTATAGCTTGTAGCTTGATGGGATACACTTTCTATTTTTCTAAAAAATAAATAAATAAATAAAAAATTACTAAAATTACTGATTGCTAATAATTTAAATGCAGTTTTCAGCAGTGTGGCAGTAACTAGGCAGCCTGACATTTCTGCAATATAGTCTGGCAATTGTTTTCAGTCACTTGGTTTATATTTTAGTTAGCCGCTTGTGGTGTAGTTAAATACTTCTTTAAATGGTAGTTTACCTAGTGAGTAAGCTATAGTCTGACTGTAAATAGCTTGTAGCTTACCAGAGCACACTATCTTTCGGTCCCACTTTATATTAGGTGGCCTTAACTACTATGTACTTACATTTGAAATAATAATTTGGTACAATGCACTTATTGTGTACATACATGTTTTTACATATATATTTAAAAATATATATTACCTATATGTAATTACATCTGGAATTAATTTCTGTAATTACATTTATAATTACACTGTTGACCCATCCCTTACACCTTAACCCACCCTTAAACCTACCCATACCACCAAACCTGTCCCTAACCTTACCCGTATCCCACCTCAATAGCAGCAACAGCATTTTGCAATACAATATGACCACAATAAGTACATTGTACTTATTTTTTGATGTAAGTACATAGTAGTTAAGGCCACGTAATACAAAGTTTAACCACACTTTCTTTTTAACTAAAAGTAGTGACACAAAAAAAAAAAAAAAACAGCTGAGCTAAACAGTGCATCATTTTGTGTATTTCAGCCAAATAGTGAAGCACCATAGAGTAGAAAACTGCTACATCACTTTGGTTAATGTACATTGTAAACTTATTTACACTGTGTAAAACCAGACTTTGTCTTCACTGTATTTGTTTTTATCCAAACTAGCCATGACCGCTGCACTTGTAACCATGATTTTTGGGTGTGGGAGTATGGGGTTATTGAATACCATTTGTATAACCACAGTTCTATCATGACATACTCTGTAAGCATTTGTGCGGATAGCATATACAATAACCTGTAGCAGATCTATACAGGTGGAGCTGGGGAGGTGGAGGGTTTCAGAGGAACACTGAAAGTGCACTGCGAAATGCTCTAGTGAATGCTATACAGCCATTTAAATGTAGAGCAGCAAGCTCATCGGCTTGAACCAATGAACCAATCAGCTGAGTAGTTTAACACTGTGAATATCATCAGTTTTACTCCAAACATCATGGTTAGACTATGGTTAGTGTAGCATTGTTAATTTGTGGTTCCCATTGTTTAACTATTTATTTTATTTTATTTTTAATAAAATCATAGTTAATTTTCATAAGGCTTAAAGGGTAGCTGTAAGTTAGCTAAAGTACAGGGCACCAACTAAGTGGACTGCAGTCTGATTATGAGTAGCTTAACTGTTTTTATCAGTGCTTAATGAATCGGCTCACTGTTCTCAGACCTTGTCTGTTAATGCATATGCTTGATCAACTAATTGCTCAAAAACTCTCATGTTGTATTGAAGCCTGAGGGGAAAAAGCACTGTGGACAGTTTACTGTCAATATCATATATGTTGTGGCTGTTGCTGGCAAATTTAATACTGTTATATGCTGTTCTTTGTTCTATCCAAGAACAACACTCTGTCCACATGTCTGCCAGCCAAGGCTAACAAGTCACAGTGATCTCCTGTGCTCTCCAGTCCCCCGAGGAGCCCTGGGACTCTGAGGCAGCTCCAGACAGACAATACGCATGTTGTTACTATATGCTGCTTTTGCACAGAAGAGACAGTTGGGGCTGGTGTTGTGCCCGCTGGCCTGACCCTCTTTAGAGTCGCTGGGTGGCTTTTGGGGGTATGTTCAATGCTGTGAAACACTGTCAAATGCTGCCTTTCATGGCACTGACATGCTGAAGATTAAGACATCAAGGCCTGTCTGCCAGCAGGAAATTCACAATTCTTCTTGGGTTAATTGGAAATCCAAATATTTTGAGGTGGAAGACCGTGGGCCAATGCAGCGGGAGCGACGACAGACATCTTTTTTTAACATATCCAGTGCTTTCAAAATTATCTCTGAAATGCTAAGGTAGAAGAGCATACCTGAAAGCCTTTTAAGCGAACTAGTCCTTTTATACTCTCCTTTAGTATCAGTAAAAATGCACTCTCGCAGCCACACACACAAATAATCACATCAGGCCCCATGCTGGCTTGGAGCAGCACACTAAAAGCCAATGAATAGCTTAGTTCTCAAGTATACAATGTCGAAACACTACGAATTGATTTCTTCTCCCTTTCTTCTACGTAATTGGCGTCGTCAAGGATTTTTTCATCCCCTTTCGGCCCATTTTTGAAAATGAATAATGCGACAAGCCCCAGATCCAACTTTTCCGCCATGCTGTTTATTTATCTATTTCCACCCTCCCCTCTTCTTCGTCTTACGACACTTCACATGAAAAGTGGCCACAGAATAGCGGTGACAGCCATGTCTAATATCTCTTTCTGCCAATTTTGGCTTCTTTCCCCTCCTCCGCACTTGATGTCTTTATATTCTCCTGAGAGTGCAGTGGGAATGAAAGGACGAGGCCTAGCCGCTGACCTCCGCGGGAGGAGAGTATTAAAAGAAGGGAGCGAGAGAGAGGGCGAAGGATGGCGGGAGAGAGAAAGAGAGGGAGCAGTCTTTCCTGCTGAGAGCCAGCTATCTGGGCTGGCAGGCTAAAGCTGGCCTTCAGACGCCTTTTGTCAAACGGGTTGAGAAGAAGAGAGCCTCCTCTTCACTGGAGCTGAGACAATGCTGGGTTTGTCATCCCTGAGGAGTCTCCCGGTGAGAAAGAGAAGAGCTCGTCGTGGTCAGGGGTAGCCTTTGGGCCTTGCAGATGTTGAAATAGGGATGATTTATTAGGCCCGGTGTCCTCGGTGGCACTTGGCCACCGTCCCAGACAAGAGCGCGAGAAGAAGACAACAGGGGAGATCAGCGGGCCGCTGTGGATCAGAGACATCTTAATACCGTGTATGGGCATGGGGAAATTTGCTCTGCGACCGTCATGGTATTTTTGCCCTCTTTTCACTGAGAAAATAACTCAAGATTAAGCCAAAAGCGCAGAGAGGAGGGTCCTCACAAAGATCTCTTTCTATCTCTCGCCTTTCTTTCTTTAGAAAATCTAAAAAAAAAAAAAAAAAATCTTTATTGGTGGCACTGCTTGTCCTTTATAAGTCATTAGAAATCATTTAAAAAAAAAAATAACTCTGTAGTTTAAAAATGGCTATACTTATGTCAACACCACATGACAGCAAATGTCTTGACTTTGTATAGATTCTTGGGAGTCAAAAAACTTGAGAGAAACTTTACTTTCACTTTTTGATCCTAGGGTGAGGAATGGCTGTTTGGCTGCTATGCAGACGCTTGGGTGTTCTGGAAGTTTTTTAGGGCATTTTTTTTACTGTCCAAATTTGAAATTAGTCCATTCTCAAGTCTTTTTGATGTTCTGATCAATGTACTGGAAATCCAGAATATGTTTTTGCCCATTTTGTCCACTTATTGATTAGAAGAGTAATACCATATTTTCCCCTAAAAAGTGGCTTTATTTGAAATATTATTAATGTCTCAAAAACATTGGGACAACTTGTGCACCAAAGTTTAATACCTGGGGTTAAAGGGTTCAGTCAAACTCAGTGCTTATGAGTAATTACACTGTAACAACAACACCTTCAAAAAACAGTACCAAATATGTTTGCTTTCTTTAGCAAAGACCACTAATGTTCATGTTTGAAGTCAGACAGCTTGAAGAAAGCCAACCGAAAATAGGTGGCACTGCTGAGAAAACAACAAAAAAACGGCTTAACCACCAGCTACTACTACCAGCAATGTTTTCTGCATCTAACTGTTGAACCCAACAGCTTCGCACGTTCTCCCAAAGAAACCACTTCTCAAGCACCTCTAGCAGAAGCGAATGGCTTTTAATCTCAGCTGTTGTTTGTCCAGTTTACGCCGGGCATTCTTAATAGACCTCAGAGGGTTAGTTAAAGAGCGAAAGTTTAGACAGCTTTCATCAAGTCGGTGGAGAAGATTGATTGGCAGTGTAATTTACCCCCACACCAATGTCCAGCCGGTAAGTGCCTAGAGGAACTGTATGTGTGTAAAAGTGAGAGTGCACAGATGAAAAGACTGATTGCTTCTCTGTGTCAGGGACAGAGGTCCATTGGTGAACAGTCGCACAATGCGGCATGTGACCGGCTAGAGTAACAGGGCTGACGGGACCCGGAGGGGGGGTCATCAGTCATCCAGGCCGCACGCTCTTGTGCCTTCTTTCACGTCTGTCATCTTCCTATGCTTGCATTTTGACGGAGACATGCATAATAACACCAACATCAACTGACACCTACAGCTGCAGACAAGCGTGAACTCAGCCAGATGCAGCCTTTTAAATTCAGGATCCTGTGTTTCCTGTATCAAACCCCGTTCATAAGCAGGATCATGAGCGAGGAGCTAAAGGGCTTATTTTTGATGGACAGCACAGAGAAAGGGCGGGAAGGTAGATGGACAGAAAGAGAAACGGTCAGGCTTGTTGGCCCAAATTATTTTCCGTTTCGCACATTCAAACCACCGAAGGTGTCCGCTCAGATATTTGCGCTCTGTTGTCTGTCAAAACTTTCTGCATCAGCATAAAACCTTTCAAAAATGTTTGAGTTTTCTCCCACTAGACATGATTAAATGCTTTTTTTTTCCCAGGGTGGTAAAAAAAAGTGCTGTCTTTGTATAAAAAGTGGCAGCTCCATCCGGGAGCTACAGCAAAGGTTAATGACAAACAACGGACAATGAACACAGGACAAAGAGTGGCATACACGTCGCCTCTCTCTCCACGTTTTCCTCTCTCTCTCTTCCCCCTCTTTTTTCTCATCCTCTCAATAGCTGTTTTTCATTTCTGTAAATGGGTCATTCTATGAAATGGGTGCCTTTTCAAGTTTTTTTTAGTGCATTATATTTTTATTAAAACATTCCATAAGGCAAACAATGTGTTTAAGGCTTCTAAAACTACATACTAACACATTATATTAATTTAATTAAGGTAACAGAGTTGATGGTAAAATGGATGGAAATTTAACAGATTAATTTGATTTGTTTAATTTGAAGTATTTTGCTCAAGATTGTGAAACTACAATTTCATGTTGATATTTCTATTCTTTCTTTATAATTTCTTTTCATTCAGTTGTCTGATATCTAAAATCAAGGTAACAGGGTTGAAATTTTATACAATAGATAGATACATAATAAATATGATACATTTAGTTCCATATATTTTTTAAACTTTAAAGAAGGAATCTTCTTTAAAGAAATGAATGCATGAATGAATGAATGAATGAATACATAAATAAATAGTTGATTGATTCTTATTGATGAATTAAAAAATATATTTTTATGTAATGTTTTTCATTGTTAAAGGGGTTTTTTTACACATTCTTGAAAACGATCGTCTCTTCCCATACACTAGTTGAAAATGAACAGAGAGACGGATAGATAGAGCGCTGAGGGGAGGGAACAAGAGAGAGAAAGATGCAGCAATGCCTCCTCTTCTTTCTTTCTCAGTCTCATCCCTTTCATGTCGGACTCCGGGCCGTTTCTTTGCCCATGTGAATCAGAACAATGAGATGTATGAGCGTCTGAGGGGGCAGCGCACAGAATACTGGCCTTGTCCTCCAGTTGAAGCTTGACGTTGATTAATGAGAGTGCGGACATGGGCAGAATGTTGAGGAAGGCTCCGGAAGAGCTCAGGGGTGTAAAGGGAGGAAGAGGGTATGGGCGGTGACGAAAAACACGGGTTGCCTGAGGAGGGGAGAGGTGAGGGCCCACGGCCTGGACACAACTCACCACTAACAGACAGAAAAGACACTTTTACTCACGGACAAATGTTCCTCAAGAGTAAAACAGTGAAACAAGTGAAAGTGAGTAACAACCATCATGTGAGGGGATTTTGAACACAAAACTTAGGTCAATAAATTAATAAAACTAAAGGACTATGACTTTTTAGCTTTTGATTTAAGCTCGCTGGTATAGATGTATATAGTATCATGACAAACTCCTCCTTCAAAGAACAGAAAGTTTTGAAACTTATCTAGATTCATTTTCAATCAACTCATAGAGACTAAAATCTGTAGTAAAATATAACAGTACCTTTGCATCCTGTCCTTTTATTCTCTGAGACAGAGCAAACCTGGCAACGTTCATAGAGCGAAGACAATTTATTTGAAAGAGTCATCAAGTTATCTTTAAAATATGTTCACACAAAGTCAGCTCAACCAGTTGACAAAGTTTCAGAATTGCACAAACTGCTAAAGCAAGCGACACAGTGAACAAAATGTTTTAGTTCCTAGAAAAAAAGACAAAGCAAAATCACTAACCACTTTTAAGAATGTTTTCTACTTTTCAAAGCTGTACTTCACTGCACACACACTACACGCACACGCACACGCACACGCACACGCACACGCACACGCACACGCACACGCACACGCACACGCACACACACACACACACACACACACACACACACACACACACACACACACACACACACACAGTCTGGTTGTCAGTTGTCACGCCCCTGGACTGTCTTGTGTTGTGTTTTTGCTCCCCATGTGTTCTGTGACCCAGTTTCTCTCCAGTTTGATTGTTAATTTGATTCCAGGTGTGTCTCTTTACTTCCCTCGTTTACCTGTCTTTGAAGCCCCTGTCCTTTCAGTTCTTGTTTGTCGGGTCTACTCGTTACTCCCCGGTGTTTCTGTGTGTCAGCCCTGCCTTGTCTGTTTTGGATTTAATAAAGACTATTATTTTGAGGTTACTCCGCATCTCTGTGTTCCTTGTTCCTTCCTGCTGTGTGCACCGTGACAATGGTCAGCTATCCTTGTAGGGACTCACCATAGGCGTAATGGTTTTTATACTGTACAAACCGTATTTTCTATCGCCCTACACCCACCCTACACCTAAATCTACCCCTTACAGGAAACTTTCTGCATTTTTACTTTCTCAACTAATTCTGTATGATTTATAAGCTTTTGTACCCATTGGGACCCCAGTTTAGTCCCCATGAGTCTGTGTGTATTCAGGTTTAAGTCCCCACCAGGATATATAAACCTGTACACACAATAAAAATCAATTAATTAATGCCAGCACATTATCTATTAATTTTACAGATGTTCCTGTTAACTCTAAAACACAATGTAATGAAGTGCAAAATAAAAAACCAAACAAAAAAAAAAAAAACCAGGTGGAATACTTGTAAAAAAAATAAATAAATAAAAAAATCAGAAATAAGTACAAAAAATTAATTCATATTAATACAGTACATTGTTCCCTATCTTTTTCATCTAGTTTTTTTTTAAAAATATATTATTTAGTTTTCTGACAAAGATATATTCTACACAAAATAAGAATGAATGTAGCATAGTGAAATAAAATGAATTTCCAACAACAACTTTAATTTTCTTAAATGTGTGATACATACAAAGATCATAAAATATGTTTTGAACTTCAGAACTAACATTACATTTAGTAAACTCTTAAAATAAGACTCAGTCTTCTTCACTTTGATTAAATCTACTGAAATTCTAAGTTCATTCCTTCTTTTGCTGCATGTAAGATGCCAAAGCCATCATTTTAAAGCCGTTCCCTCATCCTCTCTCTCTCTCTCTCTCTCTCTCTCTCCAGTCTGCGCCGCGCGGCTCCATTGTCTCAACTTTCATCTGTAGGTAAGCACCTCGCTAAAGCCCCAGCCACTTCAAAACACGTGACAATAGCCAGATTTCCTCCCAATTTGCTTGTGGAGAAAGAGCCCAGAAGCTTTTCAGGAGGACCTGAATAGTCTGGCTAATTCAAGCACAATCCAGGCCTGACCCCCCATTTCCCTTTTACTTCGCAGACCCTATTTAGGTGCCCCTGACTTTCCTAATTCAAGAACAATCCCTGCTGCTTTTCATAAGCCTGTGTTGCACTGAAAATATGTGAGTGTGTGTCTGTATGTATGTGTGTGTGTGTGTTTGTGTGTGTGTGTGTGTGTGAGAGAGAGAGCGAGAGATCATAGAGCAGTGCTTCTCGATCGGCGGGGCTGGACTGCAGGTCTACTCTTATAGCAGCAAAACAAAAAAACTGCAGAATGCAAAAGAATAATGCTTTTATTACTCATATAAATATATTATTCAATATATTAAAGATAGACTCAAAAAGCATTAGGTCCATGTTTATTTTACATTTATGTCATGATTTTTAAGGCAGTGTTTCAATCTGTCACCTGGCAAAACCAAACTACACATATGCCATCATGGACAGGTTGCACAACGTGCCCTCATCCTCAAAAAAATGCGAATAACATTGCAAAATATGACCTAGACATTACGTACACTAACTTGCAGTGAGAATAAACATGGATAATTCTGATCACGATTTATTTTATAATTATTAGCTGTTGAGAGCATAAAATGATCAAATTTCAAGTTATTTCAAAACCAAGACTGACAATTTTGCTTTTGATTCAATGCAGCATTTTAAGAACAATATTGATACATTGTGCAAAAGTCTAGATCTTCAAGCGCAAACCAGCTGATAACCACTTTTTTGTTGCAGATGGAGAAAGAAAGGTACAAGTGTGCATGTGCATATCTGCTTTCTAATTGTGGTTTGCTCAATCTATTTTCTCAGGTATTTGTATATCTCTTTTTTCTCTCTCTCTCTCTCTCTTTGACACTTCATTGTGACCCTAATCAACCTCCCCAGAGCAGATTTCCTCCTTATTCGTGTTAATATGCTCCTCTGTAGGGCCTCTCCAGCACCTCTCACTTCCCAGGCCACTGTATTGTTATTAAAGCAATCAAGGCCTTTCTTCGCTAGGTTAAGTGCTAAGAGTTCATAGGGAAACAGATTTGAATTGCGTTTCAAACAGTTGGTAATCCTCGCTCCAGATAAAAAGACAATTTGAAGAAATTCAAACCACAAGCGATGACACAATGTTAGAGCAAAAGAAGCAGTGTGCGGGAGAGAATCGTAGTTTTGTCAATGTCGTTTTCAGGGTTTGGTTTTTACTAGGAAACCACAAAGCCTTTAAATGCAGGTCAGAGGACGTGGTATTGAGTTCCATTAAACAGGCAGAAGCAGATGGAGAAACCCAGACAAACCCAGAGAACTACATGACAGGGTGAGATATTAAAGACACCAGTGTTGTGGGTAGCACATTTTCAAGAGACTACTAAAGTAATGTGGTATTTGTTCAAATCCCCTTGAGATTTTTATTTTATATTATCTTTATATTCACATGATCTTATTTTATAGACTCTGTGCTCACATGGGTCGCCAGATTGAGGACAGTTGATGAGTTGTTTTATACATTTTATATTATCTCTGGTAATAGAGCTTTCTAGATGGATCATGAGGCTTTTTAGGTCGGATAGAGTGTGTGATCTCAGACCCAGTTCATTTGCTGGCTTCCATGGCTGCAATATGCTGTGTTTATCATCATCTGGCAACCCAGGGCAATCCTATTGGTTAAATTGGCAGTGGGCGGAGTCACACAGGTCAAAACAAAAACAAAAACAGACATTCCGAAACGGAACACACATTTCAAAGTCGAATAACTGGCTATAGAATTGTTTTTCAGAAAAACAAGTATCAGAAATTAGTATGTTTTCCAACTTATTATGGTATTTTTTATGCTTTAGTAAAGTAAAATAAAAAATACATACAACAGCACCTTTAAAAACTTCAGAACTGCTGAAAAAAAAAAAAAAAAATATATATATATATATATATATATATATATAAGTAAGGGATAATCAACGGCTAGCTGTGCATTAAATGATTTGAATGCACAATGTGGAGGCGAAGAACCACTCGATGCAAAGCATATTAAAGATGTTAATAATATTTGCGCTGCAATATTTGACCGGAACGATAAAAATGACGGTTATTTTCATCTGTATTACTATTCAACTGTAACTGTATGTTACTATGGTTACCAATGTTTACAGGAAGCGCATTAATATAGAACGTGATTAAACTGACCTGGAACTACCTGTGCAGTTCAACGAATTTAATCAACACCTGCCAGCCAATCAGAATCCAGTATTCAGACAGACCAAGGTATAATAATAATAAATCCACATTAAAGAAGTGCATTCCATAAAATATAATGATGTACAATAAGTAATTAGCTTTTATAAGTATGACAATGTTGTAACTTGTAAAATAGCATCGCCTAACACAATCTCACGGCAATTCGTACATATTTTACAAGGTGGCTAATTCGTACAAATTTGTACAACATCACTCGTACAAATTCATATGATTTTTGCTAAATCGTGAATGACCTATACCTAACCCTGACCCTAAACCTACCCGTCACTGGGGTTTGGACAAATCGTACAAAATCGTACAAGTGAGGTTGTACGAATTCGTACGAATTAGCCACCTCGTAAAAACATACAAATTGGTCGTGAGATAGCGTTGCCTAACACTCAAAAGCAGAGAAAGTGCATTGAGTAAAGAAAAAGCCGATTGTTGCTTATTGTTGCCATGTTGCTTGCCGGCCATGAGAAGATCAGCTTTCTGCAAGAGCATTCAGGAGCCGTGCATGGCCGCACTGCGCGGGATACAGTGACCGGACGCAAGACTGAGAGGGTTTTATCTTGAAATGTGATGGCCGTGGCAGAGGAGACTATGAGAGGTGTGCTATGACTGTCCAACAAGCATGCAACCGTAGATTCTTAAGAACTTCACCAGGGCGTCACAGGAAACCTATAGCGTTTCACCAAATCCTTCCCATCCACGCCAGCGGGCAAATTATACAATGGCTTTCAAGGGGAGTCAGTGTAATTAAAACAGTATGAATGTGTAATCATCAGGCAGAAATCTCATAGGTAGGAAATTATTAACAATATCGATTTAATATCCCATTTGTTTCTCCAAGCCAGAAATTAAGTAAATGGAACACAAACAAAAAATAAAAAGTACATTTTATGGATCTATACTCTTAATGCAAGTCAACAATGAGCACTTTTCACATTTCCGGCATTCGCAAAAGTGGAAGTTATCGTAGTTGGGTAACTGGATAATTTTTGCGTTCCCATTTTTTCCAATAAAAGATAATGGAGAAAAAAAAAAAAAAAAAAAAAAACCATGGCTGTGTTTCCACTACTTTAAAAAAGAGGAAAAAGTAACAGCATTCAGAGAAAAGTTACTGTTGCTTCCTCGGTCATTGTATTAAAAACACCCTCAAAACTGTGTTAACATTTTTTACTAAATCAATATCAAAGTAAAATAACACAAAATATAGCGTTACAAATGTAAAAAAAAAAAAAAAAAAAATACTTTTTCATAAGCTACTAAAATGTATTTTGATACTATATGCACACTTTAAATACTAATGTGTAATTTTAAAGTTCTAATATGCACCATAAAGGTGCAAATAAGGTACAAAGGTATATCTTTTGGAAGGGTACCACCAGTGTTGGGGAAAGTTACTTTTAAAAGCAATGCATTACAATATTACAGTACATTACTCAATAAAAAAGTAACTAAGTAAATTTACTTTTAAATTACTTTTTATGGAAAGTCATGCATTACATAACTCTTACATTACTTTTTTTCACCTTGGCTGGGCCTGCTTATTTTATTTATTTATTTATTTTTTTTGTTTGATAACAAAACACTTGTCAATTTAAAAGTAATGCGTTACTTTACTAGTTATTAGTTAAAAAGTAATCTGATTATGTAACTCATGTTATTTTTTCTGAGAGTGCATGAAAAAAACTAACTAACTAAATTGTAACTTAAATGTTCTATGCAAAATGTATGTGATTTGCATATATTTAAGCATGTATGTATTCAAATATAACTTAAATTGTTTACAAAATCAATCTAATGTACATATCCTAGATCTGTAACTAGTGTCTGAAATGCAATCAGGTTTGTGGTTATGTTAGAACAGAGATAGGTCGAGTTATCTGTCCGTAGCAGTGAAAGGCTATACTCTGCTACCTACACACTGACCTCCCTGTCCCGCTCTTGGCCACGGGCCATATTAAGTGCCTGTCGTAAACAGACTTGATTTCCTGATCTACTATCACATGGAGTCAAAACAATCCGTCTACAGCTGCTGTGCTGATTTGTTTATGGAGGGAATCAGTCGTCTTGAATAAATCAGAGCTTCCCTAACTAAAACAATTACAATTAAGGTCATTTGACCATGATAACGACTCTTTTGTGTCAAAATATCAGACTTTTAAGAAACAAAGCACTTTAGTTTCAAATAAAGCATTACAGCGTAATGTGAAACCATGATAAATATTAATTATGTTTAAAGTGCTCATTTTTATATACTGATATGAAATGTTCTCATTATTATACAGTTGTACCAGTTTTACCTGTATTTTGAATTTTGCACTTCATTGCATTGTTTTACAGTTAACAGAAATGTCCATCATTTATTTTTATGAGGTATGCTTAATTATTTACAATAATTATTTCTGCAATTATTCCAGTTTTTTCTTTTTTTTTTAAACACATTTTTTTTCTTTGACTTGACCACCTGTTTCACACACTACATGCACTGACTACTCTGAAAGAAAAAAAAAGGAAGAATGAAAGAAAGCAAGCACAGGGCCACTGTAGAGCCGAAATCCTCTCTCAGGACCGTCATGTGAAGAATTCTCCCTCTCTTCTGTCACTCCCTCCTGTTCAGCCTCTCTTCTCTGTTTTTTAATAAAGCTGTTTGCTTGTCAGCTCTTTTGAGGCACGGACCCCCAGCCATGTGAAAAGTTAATCCCTGTGTGTCTGCGAGCAGACTCCATCTCCCTGGGAACCCCCTCGCTCAGGCAGACTCAAGGACGACCCTGACAAGCCGGGCCTGACCAGCCACTTGAGGCTGGGCCTCTCTCAACCACTTCTCCACTATTCCTCCTTTCAGACAGCTTTTGATGGGACAGCCTGACAGACAGTGGGATTTTGGATTTACATCTTCAAGTGCTAATCAAGTTGAAAGATGACAGTGGAGAAAAAGAGATCTTTTAATGCGCCTCCTCCATCCCAGCTTCCACCCTATTCTTATCTTGCCTGAGACGCCACTGTGCTCAGGAGATTTCAGGACTCACGTCAGTGATAAACGTGAATAAGCTATGAGAGTTGAAAATGGAGACAGACATGTACTTGCAAGGGAATAAACTGGTTCCAATAACTTGAGCCAATAGATTATTTTACCATTTGATTTATGTTCTTAGCAAGTGCTTTCCTATAAAAAGTGGATACAACCGGGTCGGGATGCTAAAAATCCAAATCACATGTGAAATTTAGGCCTCAAAAGCTGAGGAAAACATTGATAAAGTGAACAATTCTCCAATACAAAAAGTGGTAACCTGCAGTTGCTATATGTAAGCTAATACCTGATTTAACCCATAAATATTATTTGGTTGGTATAAATTGAGGTATATACATTTTTTGACCTGAATAAAATCAATCAATTTAGATGTTACGATGTTTAAGGTGCCTTTTTTCCAGTTTAAAACTGTTGAGATCATTGGGGTACTACTAAAGATAATTAATAAAATAAATAAAATAAATAAATAAATAACTAAAACATTTTTTATTATCAAGAATTATACTTTGTGCTTGTGGATTAAACTATGCATCAGCCGCCATTCCCAAATACACATTTAAATTGTATTGTAAATTGTAAAATTAGTAACTTACTTACACAACAAAATAAATAAATAAATAAATAAATAAAAACTTTCATAAAATAAAATAAAATAAAATAATAATAAAATAAAATGCATTTAAAAAAGATTTGCAATGTCACAAATCATTCCAGTCCATGAAGGGGGGGGGGGGGGGGGTAAATAAATCATATTTGTACCACTTTGAGTGCATTTTACTTCAAATCTGCATAAATACATTTTACTAAAAAAATTATTATTAGTTTTTTTGGGGGGGGGGGTTCATATAAATTTATAGGCTAATTCATATAAATTTGCACAATCTTATTTGTTCATTTTGATAAGATCTGCTTACAGCCCTCTGACAGTTATGTTAAGAGACTGACTTTCGTTTTTACTTTATATAAATAAATAAATAAATAAATAAATACTTTCTGTACAAATCAATCTTACAAAATCAGCACCTCAAATATAGTTTTGTTGTCTTGTGACATCAAATTGAATTTTATGTGTAGCTTGTCTGAATAACAGTAACCAAGGTGTGGAGCTCAGCAAAGGGTGCATTTGTTTATGGAGGAATTTGAAGAGAAACAAGTTCATATTAAAATCAGTGACTTTTGACTGCAGGCTTCGGTATCCAAGCAAATCTGAGCAGAGTCTGAGACATCACTGAGATCCTCCTCTGAAAGATTCCTGGGATATTTGCTGTCTAGGAAAAACAACTGAGATATTATTGAGATTCCATGTGCGATTTTTCTTTCCTATGGGGAAGGTCATTTGCTCTGTACGGCATGCGAGTATGAAGAGACTCAAAGCAGCTCATTATGAAGAGGGATGTGTTTTACTGACTAGCGTGGAAGAGCGCAGCCAGGGGCAGCCAGCCATCTAAATCCTCTCTTTCTCCTTCCCCCTCTCCCTCCCTCCCTCCCGTTCATCCCCGTCTTACGCTCTCCCAGGCCTGAAAGCAGCAGAAATTAGTTTTGAGGGAAACAAGTGCGATTGGGTCTGTATAGGTCAAGACGGACTTTGTTCCGTCTGAGGGTTTATCTAAACTACAGCTGTGTCGGACAATGGGCCAGGGGTGGCTGACAGAAACCCAAGCTGTGAGGGCTAAATTACTGCACTGATAAGACTGAATTAGACGCTATGAAGTCCAAGAGCTCAAGAGACACTGAAGAGGAGAAGAGAGACTCGCTCGATGACACAGAGAAAGATAAAACTGGACAGAAAAACCTGAGAAGCAGCCTTGCTGCCTACATAGGCAGCACCTTAACAATTAACCACAAATGTTACTGATTTGGAACGCTCTACATAAGCAGCAATGCATATACCACACAAATGGGGCTCCTCACATGAAGCAACCGAAAAACTTGAGTCTATACTTTATTATAAAGAGTTTTTGTTTAGTTTAGCATGTTGTTAGCATGTTAGCATGTTGCCAAGCTAACCCTGCAGTAGAGGTTTTCTTCCCATCCACAACTTTAACGTTTTGTCCCGCTTTCATCTATAAAATGTTGTAAGTAGCAATCTACATGGACTTTTCAGTCCCATTTCAGTCAGATTTTGTCTCGCTATAGTGTCATCGGCTATTTTCAATTCCAGTTCCCACACAAGTGACGCTTCAGACCTCACTTTGTTGCATTTGTCGCATCAGGCAAAAATAACATGCTTTTCCTTCCTTTAGGTTCTAAAAACGATGTGGGAACATGAAATGTTTCTAAAATATTGAAATGTCCAGTTTTCTAGTTGTAATTATAGCATTGTTTAAAGGTGATAAAAACATTCCTGACAACATTCTACTAACATTATTTTCACCCAAAATATAACGTCATTTGTTTTAAAATATCTTTTTTTTTTCTTTTTTTTTTTTTGATGTGATTAGAATGTTATTTAAAAGTTATAAAAAGAGCTAGAAAGTTCATCGAGGACAGATAACATAATAAGGATGTTACGAGAATTTTGTCTCAGTGTTATGACAATGTATATCAAATGAAGTTGCAGGAACATCCCATAAACATTACTTAAGAATGTTTTGTCCTAACATTTATATAACTTTTTAAAAATGTTAGTGCAACTTGTGAGATTGGATACTTAGAAGCTGTTATTGGAAGTGGTTTGCTGGATCTACCCTGCTGTATTATAGTAGTTTATTTACCTAATTGTAAATATATAATTAAATGTTGCCTACCTTTTGGCCTTTGCTCGGGAGGCAGCTCAGTTTAGGAGCACAGCTATTGCGTGCAATGGACAAAGCTGATGTGAACAACCTCATCCATTAGGGTTCACTGTATAGTAACTCGCCGCTATATTTATGTAGACATGTAAGGTTTCTGCTAGAATCTGTGCTTGCTGATATGTCATGAATCTTTCTTTGTAGCTGCCTGGGTTTGTATCCTCCAGTGATCTATCATGGAGGATTGTAACATACAATAGTTTGTGCCAGAGCAGCCTCTCTATAAGGTAAAAGTGGCCCGCCGCCAGCTGATTTAGCCTGGACCCCATGTAGGCCCCCAACAGACTTTTCTCCTCTCTTCATTATGAACATGCATGCATTGAGATTTGACCTCATTCGTTTATTTTCAGCCCTCTCCAGCAGAGGGTAGTACACTATGAGAACGCAAAGGCCTTAGAAACATCATGTCACACCTTTCATACTGCTTGACGACTTTTGATACCTGCTGAAGAACACTCAGTGCGATTAAACATGGTGCCATGTGACATACTGAGTGACTTTGCATCTTGTCGGCCTCCTTGTTTTATGAGTGCGTTATCACAGCATTTAGCCTTGAGCCACAAGACACAGCTTGAATCCGGGATGTTCAAAGTTAGTTATACCAGAAATGAAAATCCTTGCCCTCATGTTGTTCCAGAATTTCATTCATCTTTGAAACGCAAACATTTTTAATGAAATGATTATATGGAGGCTTTTATTCACATATAAACATTTATCAGCACAAAAAGAAAGAAAGAAAGAAAGATTGATTGAAAGAAAGAAAGAAATCTTCTTGTGATCCGGTTAGCAAACAGGATTCGTAATGACTTGGTACCTCCAAGCACTAGACGTCTGACACACACTGATATTTTCCCAACAAATGAGGTGTTGTTTTACTGAATTAGAGCAGTAAAGACACTCCAAAAATATGTTTTACAAAGAAATTAGTCCAAATATTTAATATGAAAACTGATTTGACAATTATTCTCAAAGCAGACATTAAGAAAACATGAGCGGTGACGTTTCCCGCTGACTTGTTTTAGTGTGACATAACATACATACATGATATCACTGGATTTGGACTAGCGGTCATCTTTAAATAGGCTCTTTAGAAAAGCAAGTGGTGTCATTGATGGAAATTAGTGTGAAAAATGCGTCCCACAGAGGAGGAGGACAGATTTACAGGGATGGGTTAAGCTGCCGAGAGACACAAGCACAGAAACAGTCATTATTCCTACAACTCAACCACAACTTGACACACGGTTGGGTTTCAAAAAACGACGAGAGCGCTGGTGAGCAGGCCAAGTCTCCGTTCCAGGATAATGACAAATTTAACATTTCTGTACAGTGAAACAGAATGTCGTCATTGTCTTTGGGTTCCTAAATGGCTGTTATTTCACATCGTCGTCTTGAGGAAAGAATAACACTCAAACATCAGTCTTTTCTGAAGAGAGACACACATTATGGCACACCTGGGGCGCTTTAGTGTTGCTCTAACTATGACAAAGAGCTTGAACTTTGAGTGACTTAAGAGTTGTTGTTTTTCCACGCCGTTATTATGCTGGTCTGAATATGAATTTATTGTATTTTGTATTGCCATCATGGTTGGTAATCAAAACAGTATTGTGCGTCTATTTTTGGCTTTAATGATCTGAAAACGTTCAAGGCCAACGAAAAGAGAGGGTGGTGACCAGGATGAAAACTACTCCTACTTTTTTCCACTAAAGAATTTGTGGACTTCAAGTATGTAGACTTTCCATATACATTTACTTCAAATGACACTGCAAGATGAGCTGTATAATTTATTCTGTGACATAAGCTTGTATTTATGTACAATGTGTCATATAAAATAAAAGCAGTGGGCGACTTTCGGGAAACAGAGCTCCATTCGCCACAAGTGTTGAATGCTTAAAAATACTGCATTTACTTTCAGCCCCAAAACCTTTTGACTGTAACATGGCCAAATGGACATTGCGGGGGGAAATAGTTTTTTTTTTTTTTTAAATGCATTTATTTTCAACCCCATAACATGCAACCCCAAAACATTTTGAATGTAGCAGGGCTGAATGGTAATTGCAAAAAAAAAAAAAAAAACACACACACAAAAAAAAAACTTCATGACATTTAACGCCGAAACCTTTTTGAATGGTTATTGGGGTAAAAATAGCTTTTTTAATGCATTTATTTTCAACCCCAAAACATTTGTGTACAAAATGTAACAGGGTGAATGATCATTGCAGGGAAAATAAATAAATAAATAAAATAAAATAATAAAACAAAATAATAAAGAAAAAGAAAAAAAGAAAATAAAACTTAATGTTTTAAGTTATTTTGAGCTGTTAGACCTTTTTTCAACCATGTAGCATTAAACTCTAAGTGTTTAAAATGTAGCAGGTTAAAATGGTTTACATGGCACAAAACACGTTTTGAAAGAGAATGCAATAGATGTTAGATTGTGTCTTATCAAATGATAAATAACACATTAACCAAACTTACTGTGACAGGGTTGAAATAAAGTCGAACTTTAAGGTGATTTTAGAAAAAAACGATGAGCTTCAGCAGTAACCTTTTCAAATTAAATAAATAAAAAACATGTTTGAAATTTTCATCTACAAAAGGCACCATTTTCTGACAATGACCCTAGTGTCAAAAGCACACATCAGTTATTTAGTACAACCTATAACGGACTGTAGGAGCCATTGATCTTAGCTTCTGTAAAGAAAACACTAAGTCGTTGAAAACACTGACTCAAATGTGAATTTGATTAGCTTCAGCGTGAAGAGACAAATATCACCGCGAAGAGACAAATACACATTTCCAATGTGAAAATATCACTGTAATTAGCAACGTAAACATCCCAGACAAATGTCATCATTCAGTGTAGTGGAGAGAGAAGGCAGTGTCTGCAGCAGCCTCGGGGCACAAGAGACCATGATGGGCCTATTCATCAACACACGCATGAAAGATGGGTTTTCACTGCACGCACAACTCACAGGCCTCCAGTAACCTGCTCATACCCAGATGGAAACAGAGGTCAAGGGAATGTTTGATTAATATCGCTGGGCAATCCACCTGGTACTTGGTTGGGAAACTTGCATGTATAACAAATCAGTGTAAATAATGCATACAGAACAGTGATCACCCACATTTTCATCTTAATACTTAGGGTTATGGGTTTGTTCAAATAAAGTATTAGCAATATTAATTGAGATGCTTGCCTAAGCAAACACCACTAATAATGCTAAGCAAGATGGAGAGCAGGAAAAGATGAGAAAACTGAATTAAAGACCTTGTAATCGCCCGGCTGCATGAACAATTTTCATTAAAGCGCAAGATTAATTAACAGATGGGGTAATTGGTTATGAACAAATGATAAGGCATCAATGCACTAATAAATCTTGACATTTAATTTGCTGCCTGCTTCCCTCGCTATCAATTACTGTGTTCCTGGGAATAATTGACAATGTTTCGGTAAGACGTAAGGAAGGCAGGCATCTTTCAAAGCTCCTAAAATGCTCCTTTGGTGTAGACGCAGCAACATGGACCATATGTTTAATATTAGGTGTAATCTGTCCTACTCGAGTGCTCTGAAAACTGGGAAAATTGGATTAAATTGGCTAATGGCATGTTTAAAACCTCCATAAAATGAATGTGAGTGGAAGGTATTACAGTGTTTTTGACTTGTGCCGTCTCTTTGTGCATAAACAAAGGCTGGCTCTCAATGGTGCAAAACTAATATGCTGGTCAACAGATATCTCAAAGACCGCAGAAGACATATTGATTTCTGCCATGCGGGTCGGAAAGTGAGAATATTTGCACAGTATATGAGCCTTGGCATTATGGTTTGAAAATCAATTAATTAAGTGAAACTTTAAAGCTATTGCTCCCCCCAAAAAGTAAAATTATTTACTCTCCCTCAAGTCATTCCAAACCTGTATTCCTTCTTTATTTAATAACAGTAATAATCACATTTGATATAATAATAATACAAAATGCAGCACATCAGACTACATGTAGATATAATTATATCACACTAAACCATTCTCAGGCTGTTATGTGTTTTTAATAATAAAGCACACGAAGAAGGAGTATCCACAAAACAGAGTCTTTTAATGAGAATTCACACAAGGAACAGAAATAATCCAGGAGCGAGGGGTAGCAAACACGTAGATCAAATAATAGCAGACAAAGAAACAAAGATGAACACAGGCTTTAAATACAAAACGTAATCAAGGGGAAACAGAAACAGGTGTGGAGCTAATTAACTAATCAGGGGAACTAAGGAAACTAGGTCAACATGTAACATTTCGCCCCCTTCTGTAACGGCGCGTCCCCGCGCCGACAAAAGCAGTCCAACAGAGGAGGGAGGGTGGGGGTTCTGGAGGTGGGCTTGGCGCAGGAGGGGGGCAGGCAACGGGAAAAGGGCACAGTTCATAGGGCCAGGGTGGAGTAGATGGAGAAAGGAGCCAGGGAGGAGCCCGGAGCAGGAGGAGCCAGGTGGCAATCCAGAGGCCAGCCAGGATAGCGACCCACGATGGAGTTGACGGCAGGAGGAGCCATGGTGGAGAAGGGACCGATGACACCAGGGGACCAACTGACAGAGACTGAGCTGCTGCAGGTGGAGACCCAGGTGGAATTAAGCAGACGAAGAGCCGGGGCGAAACTGAGGATCCGAAGGGCCAAGGCAGAGCTGAAGACTCAGGCGAATGAGGCGGAGGCGGGGATTCGGAAGACCGCGGTGGAGCCGGTGCAAGTGAGGATGAAGGTGGAGCTGGAGGGAAGGAGTGATGAGGCAAAGCCAGAGGAGTGGAGTCCCGAGGCGGCGGATGGTCGACGACTGACCAAGGCGGAGCCGGAGGGACGAGGGAGCCCGGTGGAGCCAGTGGGATGACAGGCCATGGTGGAGATGGGGGAGCTAGGAGCCGAGGCGGAGCCGATGGGTCGGAGGACCAAAGTGTAGTCCAAGGCTCGGAGGCTGGAAGTGTAGACAGGGGATCCGCATGTCTGGGCAGAGCTGGAGACTGGAAGTCCCGAGGCGGCGGAACAGAGCACATGGCAGATGCTGACTGAGGGTGAGCTGAGGGACTGACAGGCATCAACGGAGATGGAGGTAAGGAACTAGCTGGTTTGAGAGGAGGCAGGAGAGGGAGGCTGGGAGGGAACACAGGAGGACATGAGCTGGACGGAACCAGCGAAGATGCAGGAGATACAGGGCTGGACGGAACCAGCGGAGACGCAGGAGATTCAGGTCTGGATGGAACCAGCAGAGACGCAGGAGATTCAGGAGCACAGGTTAATACTTCTCCAAACCAGTCTGTAAGGTCCATCTTGAAAATGTCCATGAGTTCCTCTTTATAGCTCCCAGAAACCAGATGCAGCTCACCCTCAGTCGCGGGAGTGTGGGTGGGGCTTCCCTCTAAGCCCTTGAATACCACCAAAATGCCCTCGAGGACGGACGATGTTGCCGGCTCCCGCACTTGGTCAGACGATGTTTGAGGCTCAGGCTCTGTGGCGATGATGGGCTCAGTCGCAGGGGGCTCAGGCTCTCCGTCTGCAGTGGGCTCAGGCAGTAGCTCCGTGTAGCGGGGTGACGGCTGGCTGATCTCTGGTTCGGAAGTGGGGCTGGAGATATCCTCCTCTGAGGGGCAGACGGAGAAATACAGTCCATTATTCTCCAGCACCCACTCCACACAAGCGGCTAAATCCTCCTTGGGACCAATCGCTGGCAGATGTGCCTGCACCGCTCGCTCAAGCTGGTGATGTAGAAGACGCAGAGCGAGCGGCCAGAACGAGAAAGTCCCTGGTATGGCCTCCAGCGATCGGTCCATCTGCTCCAGGCACAGGAGTTGGACGGCAGGCAGATCCATTCCGGAAGAGGACCAATAAAATAAAAAAATAAACAGAAAGGAAAACGGCGCTTAAAATAACTCACTTTATGGTCTGCTATCCTGTTATGTGTTTTTAATAATAAAGCGCACGAAGAAGGAGTATCCACAAAACAGAGTCTTTGAGAATTCACACAAGGAACAGAAATAATCCAGGAGCGAGGGGTAGCAAACACGTAGATCAAGTAAATAGCAGACAAAGAAACAAAGATGAACACAGGCTTTAAATACAAAACGTAATCAAGGGTAAACAGAAACACATGTAACACAGGCATAGTTAGAATAGTTTTTTTTTATAAGTCACCAGCCAGCTGTACTCATGTACTCACTAACAGTGTTGGGGAAAGTTACTTTTAAAAGTAATGCATTACAATATCGTGTTACTCCCTAAAAAAGAACTTTTTACGTTACTTAGTTGCTTTTTATGGAAAGTAATACATTACGTTACTTTTGCGTTGCTTTCACGTTACTTTTTAAATATGAGCAGGGCATGATTGTTTTTAATATAAGAAGTTCTATTTATAGCAAATGTAAAAGCCCTTTCACACCAAAAAGTGTCATGAATAAACCTCAGGCTAAAGGAAAAGTAAATTCACGTCTGTACAGTAGAACGCAGGAGAAGAAGGTTCAACTCTCTCCAGCAATAAAAAAAACAATGAAGCACAATTGTTAGTTTATCTAAAGTGATTTTTGCTTATTAGTATGGTTGAACTGGATCATCAAAGGTCAGCCGCAAAGACATTGGTTAATAAAATGAGATTAAATACATTTGTGTTATTTAACATTTAATTACTGCAGGTTTACATCATATTCTGAGTTTTAATTCATTTTGATGAATACTAAATCTGTTTTTTTGCAAGTGGGATGAATTAATGCACATTCACATTTAGTCTAGAACTACAGTAACATCATGTTCATACAGCACACTGGGGACTGGAGACTTGTCAGTCAATGAATAGGAAAACGAAGTAACTGACGTTACTTTTTGAAAAATTCAATTAAAAAGTAATGCGTTACTTTACTAGTTACTTGAAAAAAAAGTAATCTGATTACGCAACTCGTGTTACTTGTAATGTGTTACCCCCAACACTGCTCACTAACGCTGATTTTCACTTGAATTTGGCATTTAGCAAGAGTTAATTTTAGGCCCTGATTCCACAGAAGAAAACCATATAGATCTAGAACAACATAAAGGTAAGCAAATGATTGAACTCACTCGTATAATATGTATCTTGTATTTTTCATATCATTTTAATCATATCAGTGCAATGCAATGCAATACTTTCTTAGAAAAAAAAAAGACATTTTAAACCACAATATTAAATTAAATTAAAACAATGTTATTAGGCCTATTATTATTGTTGTTGTTGTTTTAGAGGACTGTTAAAGGTGTAAAATGGACTCATATAAAATATAAAATTATTTTATTTTTCTGTGGCTGTCACATGGCATTTATCTCAGGTGCTCAATCCTCAAAAAAAAAAATCTGTTGTTCACATAAGCAAAGTTTGCCTTGAGATGAATGGGAACACTAACATAAAGCTTTCTTCACTACTATTGACTTCCTTGATGTAAACACTGCAAAAATGACTCACATTACCCATATGCTGCTTCTCTTTAAATGGCCCGTCTAATTGTCAGTCATTCTCAGTCTTTCCAAAAACCATTAGCATTGTTCACCTTTATGGCAACCTCTCTGTACGTTCTTCACAAGATCTTTAACAAGGTGAGCAGACAAGTTGTAACTGTGCTGATGGAGTATCTCCACAAATGCTTAGCGGCTCAGCAATTCAGCACAAAGGCTGGCAAACAGAGAGGTGAAAGGCAGGGTCAGGACAGATAGCGCCGAGGCGTGGCGCTCAAGTCGAGAGGGATGTTAGCGCAAGGACAAACAAAGTCAACCACGGGCATGAAAGCTGCCTGTCAGAGGCGGATCAGGAAACAAAGGAATTCGGGCAAAAATATGAGGAACAACCATGGAGAATCAAACATCTGTCACGTAGACCAAAAGTGCAAACCGAGCACTTCCAGCACTAGGTATCGCTAAGTCAACAGCACGGCAAATATGAGAAAATGGCGAGGATGAATAATGCTGATATGGAAAAGTACCTTGTGTCATGAAGGCAAATAGAGAGTTTGCATTGCAACAAAGTCATCCCTAGGTCAAAGCCTTTGAAGTTTTCGAAAAGGTGGAGAAATAGAGAACGGGTGCCATCGAGATGAACACAGATCATAGCCGTGGTCTGGCGTTGATCGAATCGGAAGTTAATGGTGTAAAATCACTGTTGAATTGTACTGTACTTATTCATTACATACAGAGAGGAAAAACAAAAAAAACAAAACATTGAATCAAACTATGGAAATCATTGGCTACCATCAACTGTTTGGTTACCAACATTCTTCAAAATGTCTTATTTTGTGTTTAACAGAAGAAAGAAAGTCACACAGGTTTGGAACAACTGTTCTTGAGTAAATGACAGAGTTTTCACTTTTGGGTGAACTATGCCTTTAAATGATTAGCATGCATATTACTAGAATATTAGCCATTTATTAGTAGTAATAATGTAGTTATTCTACATGACCTTATTCTACATCCCTAATCCTACCCAATACCTAAACTTAACAACTACCTTACTAACTATTAATAAGCAGCAAATTAGGAATTTATTGAGGCTAAAGTCATAGTTAATAGTTAATAAGTGTTCCCTATTCTAAAGTGTTACCTTTTTTTTTTTTAAGTATGATGATCTAAGCAAATAATGAAACACACAAGTTCAATATGTGAGTAAATGATCAATTTTTTTTTCTTTTATTTATTTTTTTCTCAGAAATAAAAATGGGGTAAATATAATTTATTTATTTTTTTCAACCAGTATAATTTTCGATTCAGCTATGCTTTTGTTAAACTATGCAAAAAGTCTTAAAATATTATTTATGTAATATTATGCATGTAAATGTTCAATCTAGCTATACTTTTGTTAAATGATGCAAAAAGTCTGAAAATATTATTCATGTAATATGATGTATGAAATTTAGTTTATCTAATATACAATAAATTATTGCTAAAACAATAGCCCAAAATTATTTATTTATTTATATGCTTGCTTGCTTGCTTCCTTAATTTCATTTTTATTATTTCATTTTATTTTTTACATGAATTTGAGAGTTAAAATTAATTTTGATAGTTCCAAAAAATAAAAAAAATAAATAATAAATAAATAAGTGGATTAATTAAAAAGCATTCAGATGCATTTACTGCAGTCTTAACAGTTTGGCATATGTGCATCTTACCACATCTTATAACTGGATTGTTCAGTTTCACTCAAGCATGGCAGAATCCAATGATTCTTAGAGCAGGTTCCTGTTGCATGCTGATTTACCAAAAAAAAAAAAAAAACACAATAGAGCCTTCCGTTTTCATAACATTCTTAAACCTCTGACAGTGTTAATCAGGATGTGTTAATAAGTGTTAAGGGATGGGTACAGAAACCGTATGATAAATGACAGTAAAGCACATCAGTGAGGTCAAACTGGGTTTAACATGGACTCCACCACACCCGCTGACACTGGCAGGGCACGGCATGTGTACACATCATTTATCTGGCTTTTGAAGAAATGCCATCGCAAGCTTTCTCCTTCTCTGATTCCCTCATACATTGATTCTTTTGTTTCACGGTTGAATAAAGAGTCTCCTTATAATTTGCTGTTGAAATAAAGTTCTATCAGCGTCACCACCCACATAAACTATTCAATGCTAAAAATACTTACTGAGACTGCGCATTTTATTTACATGGAAATATCAGCAGAGGAAGACTAACACAAAAGACTTTTCAGAAAGCCCATTAATAAAATTATATTTAAATACCAATCATTATGGCAAGAAATGGCAGAAGTGTGTTTACCATAATTAAGTTTTACTGCCCTGGTGGAGGACCAACAAAATATTCAAATACGACACTACAAGATGTTTTGTTTCAGGTTAGCCATTAGAACAAATTATGTTTTATTTTACTGATATCAAATCATGTTTATGCATTTTTCTTTTTGTGTTCTGTACAGTGTTTTTATTAACTACAACTGAAACAATTAAGAAAATGTGTTTGCTAAAAAATATTAAAACAAAACAAAAAATAAATAAATAAAATAAAAAATAATAAATAGGTGAAAAACTTAAACATAAAACACAAACAAAAATGATAAATGGTGACACTAACTGAACTGAAATAAGTTTAAGTACTAAAATTACTAAAATTATAAAAAATAGATTAAATAAAAAAATAGATTAAATAGAAACAAATGTTTTAATTTAATTTAATTTATTAGAAATACTACAAAAATAATAAAAAAACAAAAACATAATAAAATGACTAAAACTCACTTTCTTTCTTTCTTTCTTTCTTTCTTTCTTTCTTTCTTTCTTTCTTTCTTTCTTTCTTTCTTTCTTTCTTTCTTTCTTTTCTTGCACTTGTTGACATTCCCTGTCAGTAATTGTCTCAGGGAAGATGGATAATTCAGAAGCACACACACATGTCCTGTGTTCACTCTGTCCCCTCTAGTCATGTCTGGCAGTAGACGGACACACACACACACACACACACACACACACACACACACACAGGCTCGCTGACAGCGGTCCCCTATGGAATCTGACAGCATCTCACGTTGGATTGCCAGCGTCCTGCCTCACGTTCTGTGGTGTGTTCGGCACTTCCGTCAATACCCCAGCTAGTGCCATCACACCATCCACCCCCTAAACCCACAGGGCCACTGGCTATAAACCCTCCTCTCCGGGCCCCCAGAGTCCCGCTCAGAAACGGATCTGATTGAAAGCGTATGTGTCCGGGCTCGCTGTTATAATATGTTGTGATAAAGGGAATCATAATGGCTTTTAAATAGATGGGCTCTGTCTCTTGTTCCTGAGCAGTGCTTTGTGGGTAGAGAGAGAGTGTCTCTGGGAGTGAAGCCCTGGGGCTAAGCATTGCGGAGATTGAGCTGTCCGTCTCGCTGAAATGAATCTGAGTTAACACCTCTTCAGTCGAGACAGGACAGCCTGGGGGACACAGACAGCAGAGCACTTCCTGTTCCTCTTCTCATTAACCCACACCTGCAGCAGCCAGCAAAAGCTCTCAGACATCGGCTCAGTCTGGAAATTTTAAGGCAAAATCATGACTGTTGTATGTAGGGAGATTCAATACCAGAATGCTTTGCCATGAGCTCAGAGGACAATAATCCCTCCGAAATACCAAGAGAGGAGAGATAAATGTGTTGACTGTATCATGTTGAAATAAAACACACCAGTTTTTCTGGTTTAGCTGTTTGACCAGTCCCTGGTAAAAAAAAAAAAGGATAAATTAACTATACTGAGTGTGGATTATATTGTGGAAATTGAGTATTGAGTTTCCTAAAATCTAAAAAAAAGGATAAATAAATAAATAAACATTAAGTAATTATAATTATGTATGTGTAATTATGAAATTAAAAAAAAAAAGATGTTCTGAAGTCCTACTTAAGTTCAGTAGTTGCATTTATATAAATGTAAAATGTAATACATTTCATTAAATTGCAATTGCAATTGCAAGTGTCTGAAAACATCATATTACAGCACACACTTAAGTGTCTGTATGTGTGTATACATATATTAGGGCTGTCAGTTTAACGCGTTAACTTACTTAAATAGTTATGAAAAAAATAACGCGATTAAAATATGTTAATGCAGTTAACGCAATGGCCCCGCCCCTAGACCTGTACATCATCTTACATTTCATACAGTTGACTGTTGACAAATATGATGCAGGACAACAACTTCATAAATGCAGTTATGCCCTAAAATTCAAGATTTTGGGGCAAAAATGCTCCTGTATGAGTTTTTGTCTCATATTTTATCACATGATAAACGATAACACACGGGTGTTGTTTGTCCTGAATATAACGAGTTTAAATGTGATTTTACACAACAATTTAGTAATTAAGAAGTTATTGTCTGTTTTTGCTCAGTTTTGTCAACAGAAATATTACCTATAAAGCCACAGCAGAACTGTTGTGTGTCCCCGAGCAACACAGCAGTGTTTCTGAATGAGTCCACAATCTAAACGAATTGGGAGAATCAATGATTCAAAGGCCCATTCATAAAGAGAGCTGTTTACTGAATTCCTGAATGAATCAGCTGTTTGAACGAATCAAATGAATGAATGACTCATATGAAGAGTTCAGGTGCAAAAGCTGTTTGAAGTGCTGTTTTAAACTTTCTTCTAAAATTAGCATTTTTCTCAGGCTCCTATATTTATGTTCAGTTTTTTTTTTTCCTTCAGTGGCAATGAAAAGAACCTATTTATTGTCATTAAAGTGAAATTACTGAACTTACACATAGGAGCCTGATTAAACTGCTCATTTTAGAAGAAAATTTCAAATGGCACTTGGAGGTTTTTGCATTTGAGCTCTTCATGTACATATATATATATATATATATATATATATATAACCCCCAAAACAGAACAAACATTGGCTAGGATTTTAAAAAGATATTGATGAGCTGTTTTTGTGTGGCGTGTGTGGTTGCCTGTGTAGAGCGTTTCAAAGCGTTTTCATGAACAAGGTTAATTTTCATGTGCAGACAGTCAAAAACAAGGCAGCTCGCTAGATTTTTGGAATAGCACTATAATGAAGTCTGCAATCAACCATAAAGCTACAAATTCAGGCATCGAAGGTCTTGTGTGTGTGCGTATTTTGATCCTTTGCAGCCTAAAATATGGAAAAGTCATGATTGAACCACAGACGGAAACCCAGAGAAAGACATTGGTTATGGCATATGCATGTTTTGCAGTCATGAGAAACCATGTGAGCTCTGAGCGCATACGATCCGTCATCCAAACACTCGGTGGATATCTGTCTGTGTTTGGCCCGTTGTGGCCGCTCTGTAATCCTGCTCTATTAACACCTCGGACTCTCTTTGCTCTTAGCTGCTCTGCTCTCTCACTTCTGTCTATTTGTCTAAGGGTCGGGGCGGCGCGGTGACGTAGCCGAGTGCAGCACCGCAGGGAGCGCGGCGATGGCTATCTATGTCTGACTGTTATGACTATCCCTAATAAGAGCACAGAACCCTAAAACCATGGTGAACGGGGCAGACAGGATGTGGCTTAGATGTGTTCCTTTATTTTTTCCACATTTTGTAGCAGATGTTTTATGAGCTTGAGGTTTCTGAGTGATAGGGATTGATTGTTTTCATTTTTCTTTTGAGTAAAACATTTAATGCGCTAAGACGTAATATTACAGACATGAGCTAAATAATTGCCACATGACAGCCCTTAAAGGTGAAGTGTGTGGTTTCTGCACAGTTAGAAGCAACAAACAGAAATGCAAAAATGTTTCCCAAACACTCCCCCTGCCTGTGATTGGCTGGACAAACAAATAGTCCCGCCCCAAAGTCACGCCATTGGTTGTTGCCATGTGAGGATTCTCAAACAAACAGAACAATGTTTTAAAACTGCCACAGAGTCACTATGTAAACAGTAAGGTTTTTTTTTTTTTTTTTTTTTTTTTTTTTGCCAACTTATAGTTGTCTGCATACTAAGCTGGGATTGGATAAAAAAATTTAAACAAAAAAATGATGTTAAAAATTCACTAGGTATAAAAAAGAGATCATGCGCGACCCACTGTCATTCGCTTTCCGGCAGCTGCTAACAAGTATCATTTTTATAGATGGTTTGTCACAGATGGTCCAACAGATGTCTCTCTGGTCTTTAGCAAGTGTGTGTGTGTGTGTATGTGTGTGTGTGTGTGTGTGTGTGTACGAGCAAGTACCCATAGATGTGCTCCTTGTCAATCGTTATGCTGTCAACCAGGGCCTTGAGTGTACTCTTTATAAAACATAAAGCCAAAGTACTTGAGCGTGTAAATTAGGGCTGAAATCTGAGCGTTGTGTCAGGCAGACAGAACAGACAGAAAAAGAGAGAGAGAGAAGCTTTCTCTTGAGATCGGATTCTGATGAGCATCATTAGTGGCGAATCCAACCCAAAGCAGCAAGACAGCTAAAATGCCTTTTCTAGGGAATAAAACTAGGCATGTCGAAATATGAATTTCTTGAGGGGAAAAAAGCCTCCTGAAAGCATGATATGTAGTTGATGGATTTGCACAGATTATTGCATGTTTCAGTCGCTATTTTTGTATTGCTAGAGTACTGCATACTGCCAATTAATTAAAAAATAAATAAATAAATAAATAAAAAGTGTATACTTATATGCTATATATGTTTAATTAATTATCCTTTTGCAGAGTTATCAAAAAAGTGATGTTAAAAATCTTTAAAAAAAAATTAATATCACTTCCCAGTTCTTTCATTGCAATAAAAATAAAAAGTCAAGTCCATTGCACAATGGGATACAATCTGTTCTGCACTTACATACTTATTAAAAATGCAGTACATAATCTGAGTGAAATAATATTCTGTACTGTGCATTTCTAAAATCTGACTTTTTCTGCATTGGTTTTAGTGAAAAACTTTTAATGCATTTAAAAATGGTGAAATCTAACAATACTGGACTTTTAATGTTTGCTGAAAGCATAAAAATGGTCAAAATGTTTCAGAAATAAATTCTTACGGGTGGCCTTCCTCTTACTCAGGCCCAGTGAGTAGGATGTAATATACAGGACCTCAGAAGGCCCCCCTCCATCACAGGGCCCAGGACAACGTTTCTGGTTGCCCCCTGCTCATATGTAATTCTAAATGAGTGTAATGGTATATATCAGTGGAGTCGAGTACAGCGAGAGAGAAGAGAAAGAGAGAGAGCGGCTCACGTCTGATCAGTCATGTGGGGGGAATCAGCATGTGCCCTAATGAGCTTACCGAAGCAACTTCAATATCCTCCGATGTCATGTTGAAATGAAAATTAATAGTTCAATATGGCTCCACGCAAATGCCACGCGTCTCCCATAACCCGTATCATGTGGCGTGACCAAATGAGTGTATTCTAATAGACGTAGGCAGAGGAGAAAAGCTGATATCTTTAGTAATCAGGGTTTTGAAAATTACCATTAAATGAAATTCAGGGATGGATGGAAAAGAAAAGGGGGAGACGAGAAAAAAAAAAAAAAAAACAGAGACATGGAATGAACATCTTTACCCCATAATGTGCTCATGTCTTTCCCACAGGCTATGAGCTAGTCACCACAGGGTTGACTTACCCACACGCACCACTCAAATCGGCCCTTGAATCTTTGAAGTCCCTGTTCATCTAAACTTTGTTTAAACTAAGGTTCTGTCTCAAATGGCGCATTTGACCCTTGCAGACCTCCTTTGAGTCCACACTTTGGTGAAGTAAAGTTGCTTGGATGTAATGTTTATGGGTCCTAGAGCACTTAGAAGTCAGCCAAACCAGTATGGACATACTTGAAAGAAGACCACGAGACTGCATGGCCACTTCAAGTGAGCCATTTGGGACAGGGCCTAAACGGAGTTCTTTCAAATTCAAAATGAATTTCAAACTTCCGGATAAAGCTAATAAAAATCAACATTTAAAATGCTCATCTCTACGTACCTCCCATCCATAAGTGGTCTCTTTCACCGTGGCGCTCTGCAGTCCGTTGTATGGTCCGAAGCGTTCTCCCATGTGAATTTTGACTTTGGCCCAGATTCCTAGGCCAGCCCCTGGAACGGACGACTCACGGAGCTCCAGGTCGGCAGGGATGGGAATATCGTCGGGAATGTAGACGGGCACCTCGTAGGGTGAGCCCTCTTTAGGAGTGAAGTCCTCATTGCAGGGCTGAGGGGACGTGGGCCCCACCGCAATGGGGGACATGATGCTGTCTTCTGTCTCCTCTTCTGCGCTCTCGCCGGTCACGAGATTGGGCTCTGTGTCGTACATGCTGTCTACTGCCTCACTGTCATCTGAAAGACAATACAGACACATTTGCAATACGTTAGCATGGTTGCAGCAAAACCTTGTGATTTTCTTACTTCTGTTGAACACAAAAGCAGAACTTTTGAAGAATGTGCATGCAGCTTTTTTTCTGTGTAATGTCAGTCAATAGTGACCATGTTTTTAGGGCTAAAAAATGACCACAAATAACACCATAAACCTGAAAACCTTGCACTATGTCTTTCAAATGAAATCCACTGTAAAATCCAAAATAAAATAAAATAAAATAAAATAAAATAAAATAAAATAAAATAAAATAAAATAAAATAAAATAAAATAAAATAAAATAAAATAAAATAAAATAAAATAAAATAAAATAAATTTTAGTTATTTTATTTCACTAGCAGGTTTGTAAAAAAATGACAAAATTGACCTTTGCATGAACTATCCCTTCAACTAAACAATCATGCATGTTGCTTGTTGAACATATTTTTTTTCCTTCATTCATTCGTTCGTTCATTCATTCATTCATTCATTCATTCATTCATTCATTCATTCATTCATTCATTCATTCATTCATTCATTTTATTTTAGGAAAAAAAATAAGTAGTGTAAAAGGCTCTTTTCCACCAAGATCAATACCTACAAAGAAAACTATTGTATAACCATATTAGTGTCCACAACAAAGCATGATAATGAGCTATTCATTATAACTCTGATATCATCTGCTACTTTAAATAGTGGATTCTTATTGGTTGTCAATGTTTTTATTGGAAAAAAAAAATCATTCTGAATATGTCGTTACTATAATAATTGTGGTGGGGACTTGATAATTATGGAATATTAAAACATTATATGCCATCACTATCATCATGTAAAGGGTCTTTAGTTTTTAAAAACTCCCTGCTCACAATGCTAGGTTATTCTGGTTGTTTGCCAGGGCGTCGATAAGCTGTTGTGAATGTCTCGAGTCAAAAAAGTCAACCCCCAGGTGTTCTGGTCTCTGGACGGGATGCCATCCCCCCCCCCCCCCCCCCCCCCCCCACAAAATTGTATTTTCCACAAAGCAAAGACAGATCACTTAGAAAACTAATTACACACCTTCTCAAAAAATCATAGCTATCATTTGTATCCATAACACAAATGGAGCGGCATATTGAAGTTTAATCCGTAGGGTTATGGGTTGCTCAAATTACTAACCGTAAGTATGACCAAAATAAGTATCATTCCATGTGGAGATTAAACCAGCAACCATTCTGTCACAAGTCCAGGTTCTTAACCACTTTGCCACACCGACCAACAAGAGACCACCGACATCACCAAGCAATTGCAACAAGCATGAATGATTCAAACCAAACCATTCATTTTTCTGTTGCTGGTTAATATGTACGGTGATACTCACTGATCTGTGAATAGGATTCTCTGCCTAAACCAGAAAACAGACGCTCATGAAGGATTCACGGTTAGTTAGATGCTTTGTAACTCAAACAGGCCGCTGTAGGGAAGATGCCATCTATTTCATAGTCACCGCCATTTCCTGACTGATCATTTTACAAATAATGGCAGCAAATGACCCTGTGGCCTGACTCCACTGCCAGCCATCTATGTTTATTGTCACTCTTTGCTTGACAGCATAATTACGGTACTTATCATTCACAATAGCAAAAGGGACAACTCGGCTAAAAATATGTTATGTTTCTCCGCATTGGTTTTAAATGCATTAAAAAGCACAAATGACATGCAAGCCCTCTGATATCTTGCAAGGACCATCAGAGCTGGAGCTGTCAATCCTGGAGATCCAAACTGACCCATCGCCAGAACTCGACCTGACACATCTCACCTGTAACAATGTTCTTAAATTTCTTTGGCGGGTCTTTCTTTGAGCGGTCTCCATGACGACGACTCTGTAAGTACGCATGGATGGACTCGCTGTAATTTGTAGCAGCACCGCTGCAGTTTGCTATCCAAACACAGGACCAGCAATCAGGGCTAACTAGGCCGCAATTACACCAGGAGTGCTTCCAATCAACCAGACTCGGCCCCCCTGCCAGCGCTGCCAAGAACACAAGTTTATGAGTCCACACTGTTTTCTCTCACATTCAAACACTGTTTACTTATAAGCAACAGCATAGCCATGAATAAGTATAAATTGTAGTTTCTGCTAAGTTGGATTTAAGTCAAACGTCAGCGGTTTCACTGAGGTAGGGAGAAAGAACAGGAGAGAGTGAAATACCAGAAGAAATGCTCTCCGTGAAAACCTTTGGAAAGTCAGATCTTTAACACAAAATTCAAATGCCTTATTACTCCACGCTCTGGGATATTTTGTTCTGATTGGTCAATCACAGCATTCTGTGGTCAATTATTTTGTAAAGTAATGCTAAACTGCATAACTGAGCATCGTCCCAGGCAACCAGTTCTCTACAGCCACCTAAAAATGAAGAATCTGTCATCATTCATCCATCCTCACCTCGCTCCAAAAGATCATTCATCTTCGAAAAACAAATGAAGATATTGTTAATGAAACTTCACCCAAATGGACACTTCAAAAAGTTCATAAAGACATTTTGGTAACACACCAATTTTCAGTATTAACCAGTTTCTTATTAGCATGCCTTTTATTAACATATTGGCTGTTTATAAAGCACATATTCTGTATGATCATATTCTACATCCCTAATCCTACCCAATACCTAAACTTAACAACTACCTCACTAACTATTAATAAGCAGCAAATTAGGAGTTTATTGAGGCAAAAGTCGTAGGAAATGGTTTGTTATTAGCGAGAATTAGACCTTAAAATAAAGTGTGACCGACATTTTAAAACACAACACAAACACAATGTAACAAAAAATTGTTTCACTTGAAATTCTTTGGTGTTAATTATTACTGTAATATGTATTTGCATTGTTTGTTTGTATTGTTATTATTATTATTATTTTTTTTAAAGATATTTTGCTTTTGAAAAGGATGGGAACATTCTAGAAGTTTCTGTAACATTCTGGAATATTGTAGTCCTTTCTGGAACATTCCAGAATGTTGTGGGAGTAGTCATAAAAGACACAAATCATACAACACACACTTCTAAAGTTTTGGACGACTCGCTTTTAAACTGTTGTTAGCGCAGTATTATGGATGAACCATGTGATTTTTATGAGTAATAACAGATTAGCTCGTATACATAAATTGTCAACAGATTTTTGTCATTTTCATGAGCACTGTTAATAACAAACAAAAAAGTAATGTGATTTTTGTGTTCAGAATGTCAAGCTTCATAAACAAATATTAAGATTAAAAGCAAAACAAACCTTTTATAAATATTAGTTTTTATGGTTTAATTGTGTAGTTTAATCCAAGTCCTCTGAAGAGATACAATCACTTTATATGATTTAATTTAGGCTTTTATTTACGTAACAACATTGACTAACACACAAATAAAACACATAAAATACGGTAAACAGAAGCTCAAAAGTACTTGATTAAAGCATGAGAACCAGCAAGGTTTATTACTGCATGTCATGCAAGCACATTTGAGCTTCTGGAAGAACCAATAAGATTTGTTCTTTAAGTATGAATGAAAATCTTACGGGTTTGGAATGACAGGACGGTGAGTAATTGTTGACAGCATTTTTTATTGGTAATAAGTCCAAAGATGCGCTGGCTTCCCATGGTCAAATGTTTGTGACAAAACTTTCTTCTTTTTTAAACCAACAATTCTGTGCAATCACAGAGTGTATCATAAAAAGCTCCACAGTAAAAAATGAAAAGCTTTTAAAACAGTTCCTGCGTCATCTCGCGATTTTGAGGGCAAAGAAATGTTTTACCAATTTCTTTAATGATCAGACTTTCATAGGAGTCTCAAAGCAGCCAGGCAATTAACTCAAGAACATGTGGCCCAGTAGTAGCTTCCCCTTTTCACAGATCAGTTAAAGTTTTATAACCACTGCCTATCTGGTGCTGTTTGCAAGAATCAAAAGTGTTTTCAAACCATTAAAACTTTTTTTCCCCTTCTCATTTTTGGCATATGACCCGAGTAAATTTTCAACAGCCATAGAAAGGGTAGGAAAATCTATTAAATACTCCAGTTAAAAAGTCTGCAGTGTACGAACAGATAGTTACTCTGAAAGAGTGAATTAAATGACATTTGATGAACAAAACATCAGAACCATCAGAATGAAAAGCGATTTTCATTTTTTCAGAAGGTAAATCTAAGTCAATAAAGTGTTGCTTAGGACACCAAAGGGGAATTCTGAGGGCATTTTCAGATCTGTAGATGGTTTGCTTTGTTCCGAAGAAGGGACTTAAATTGTTACGATTTTCTGCATTACACAATATTCCAGAATGTTACAGAAACTTCTGGAATGTTCACATCCTTGCAAAATTAAAATATCTTATTACAGAATTACAGAAGAACCGTAAAAAAATTGTTGCATTGTTTTATAATACAGATTGCTTAGCTGGTCCGTTTGGTCAGATTGCGTTCTCATCACAACTGAACGGCTCTAGAGTTGAGACCACCACATTGAGCCGAACTCAGGGCAGTTGTTTTGGTGTGGATCCAAACATGACTGTCACATTCGTATATGCAAATGAGCCAGGTGTGAAAACGTCCTCAATCTCAGATGACTCCCCTGCAGACCACTCAGTTTATGTAACATCCAGGACACAGGACTTGCAAAAACAAAACAGTGTGACAAGGGTATATCAGGTTTACATATCAGTCAGATGGTCTCTTCCTGCCTAAGAATTAGTTGCAATGTGAACCAGACTTCACGCCACTATTCAAAAATCTAGCAGAAGGGTGAACAGAATAAAGAAGCTCTTTAAACTGAGGCTATGGCGTTCTTTGGATAGGGATCTCTGTTGGATACTGACCCTCCCGGAAGTGAAGTGCCTTCTTCTGAACGTCTGTTTGCTCTGGCTCTCATACTGAACTGTTTATCCTGATTACATCAGGCCGTCATCATTAATTCGCACCTTGGGGGTCCTTCTCTCCTCTGAGCTGTGGCCACAATGAAACGCTTGTTCAGCTTTGTTATTCCACTGGAAACTACTGTGCAGCCGGCTCGTAGACATGAAGGCATCAGATTTATTTGATAAACTGTAAAAGCGTCACTTAAGCAGGAGAACAGGGGCCTTTATTATTGCAAGCTGCTATAGAGTGGATGAGAGACACTGTCATGCTCTGTGCTCCTCTTCCTCAAGAGCTGATCTGTGCTATAGGCCAGCGGTCTCAGGCTTTTGACCTACATACATTTTCATTGGCATTTCAACACACTGGAGTGAATCTGTGCTCGAGTAGCTCGACTAGAGACTCACAATCTTCTAACAATGAACTCCTAAACATGACTTCAATCTTTAGCCCAGATTCCAAATTCATTTACATTTGAGGTTCATTCACAGCTCACCAGAGACCTAGTTAGTGGTGTTTGCTAAGGCAATGATCATTGTTAATATTGTTTGTGCTTAAGGTCAGATATTAAAAGAAAGAAAAAAACAAAACAAAACAAAAAAACTCATGCTAAATATTTAGCTTTGTTGCGTGACTCATATTACAGCATTTGCACTACAGACCTAGCAACTATGGATGCACGATTAATTCAAATAAAACTATAATCATGATATGGCTTAGCGCAATTATCAAATAGCAAAGGCTGTAGATTAATTTAAAGAAATATATGCACTGCATGTTTCAGAGTAGAGCGTGGCATTGTGTTTTTCTTTACAGACAAGCGTCTCAAGATCAGTGTCTCAGAATGGTTTGCATTAAATGCTGCTTCACACAAACTCATCTCTTCTGGTGACTTAAAATGTGTATGTGGTAAAACAATATGTGCAAAATGCTTTCATCTGGTTGTCAAAAAAAGAGATGTTTTTGGGGGCTTCTTGCCCTTTTCAGTCAAGATAAAAGCATTATGGTTTCACGTTTCAAAATGAAGAAATTAAACCATAAATATTAGTAATTTTGCATCTGCACTGTAAAATAACATTTGTATTATTGTATTGCAATGCATCTAATACATTTTTACAGTGAAATATTACAATGTTAATATTTCTTATATTATAATATTTATTTAGTATGCATAATAATAACGAATTAAAATAAAATGAATCAATATTAATGTAATTATTATTGTTGTTGTAGTTATTTTAGGTAAGGCAAGTTTATTTATTTAGCACATTTCATACACAGTGGTAATTCAAAGTGCTTTACATAAAAGGAAGTGAAATAGTCACAACAATAAAAACAAGGAATTAATAATAATAATAATAATAATAATAATAATAATAAACAAGGAAATTATATAAAAATTTATTTTAAATTAATTTAAAACAGTTAAGAATAGAAAATGATTATACATGAAATACAGTGCAATTAGGACATAGCACAGTACTCATTCAACAAATGCACAGCTAAACAGATGAGTTTGGATTTAAATGTGGCTAATGTTTTAGCACATCTGATCTCTTCTGGAAGCTGGTTCCAACTGCGGGCGGCATAATAGCTAAAAGCGAACTCCCCTTGTTTTCTGTGAACCCTTGGTATTTCTAACTGACTTGATCCAAGTGATCTGAGTGGTCTGTTAGGTTTATATTCGGTGAGCATATCTGCAATGTATTTAGGTCCTAGGCCATTGAGTGATTTATAAATGAGTAAAAGTACTTTAAAAATCAATCCTAAATGTAACTGGAAGCCAGTGTATGGACCTGAGGACTGGTGTGATATGCTCAGATTTTCTGGTTCTAGTCAGAATCCATGACTGGACACAAAACATCTAATTCTTGCAATGTTTTTGAGATGATAGTATGCTGATTTAGTTACTGATTTGAAATGACTACTAAAACTAAGGTCTGTCTCCAGAATCACCCCGAGATTTTTGACTTGATTTTTAGTTGTTTGACCCCTAGAGTCAAGGTATGTATTCACCTTGAGAATCTTTATTTCCAAATGCAATGACTTCAGTTTTCTCCTTGTTTAACAGAAGAAAGTTCTGGCACATCCAACAGTTTATTTCATCAATGCATTGGCAGAGGGAGTCAATGGGGCTGTAGTCATTTGGAGATAAGGCTAGGTTAATCTGGGTATCATCAGCATAGCTGTGATAGGCAATTTGGTTCTTTCTCATTATTTGACTTAGTGGGAGCATATACAGGCAAAACAAGAGCGGTGCAAGAATTGAGCCTTGTGGGACTCCGCATGTCATGGACGTCCACTTAGACTTATGCTCTCCTATATACTCACATAATAACCTCTCCCTTCTAAGTATGACCTGAACCATTTGAGTACTATCCCAAAAAGCCAGACCTAGTTTTCCAGTCTCTCTAGAAGTATGTTATGATCAACAGTGTCAAACGCAGCGCTAAGATCTAGTAGTACCAGCACTGATATTTTGCATATCATTTTGAATATCATTTATTATCTTAATGAATGCTGTCTCTGTGCTGTGATACGCTCGGAAACCAGACTGAAAATTGTCCAGGTATCCATTTGAGTTTAAGTAGTTGTTCAGCTGATTAAAAACTACCTTTTCAATTATTTTACCTATGAAAGGAAGATTTGATATTGGTCTATAGTTGCTCAACATGGTGTTATCAAGATTGTGCTTTTTCAGAAGGGGCTTAACAACTGCAGTTTTCAGGGAGTTTGGAAAAGTCCCAGAAAGAAGTGAGGCGTTCACCACTTCTAAGAGATCTGCTTTTAAACAGTTACGCACACTTTTGAAAAAAGATGTGGGAAGTGTGTCAAGATAGCAGGTTGACGATTTAAGATGCTGTACTATTTCTTCCGAACTTTTGTTTTCAATTGCTTCAAAAACAGACATCACTTCTTTTTGAAATTGCGGTCGAATCTGTGTGACCTCTGCATGACTAGAAGATGTACCAATCTCCTTTCTGATATTATAGATCTTCTCAGAAAAGAAGGAAGCAAACTCATTGCATTTGCTGTTGAAGAGTATTTCACTGGGAATCTGACTTGGGGGGTTTGTCAGTCTCTCAACAGTAGCAAAAAGAGTGCGAGTGTTGTTTAAGTTAATGTTTATAAGGTTTGAGAAGAAGGTCTGTCTAGCTGTGGCTAGTTCCACATTGAAAGCATGAAGGCTGTCTTTATAGATGCTATAGTGAATTTTGAGTTTCGTCTTCCGCCACATCTGCTCAGCTTTTCTGCATTGTCTTTTCATACTCTGAAGTGCTGTTGATTTTCTCCAAGATGATTTTTGTCTGGCAGTCTTTTTGCTGACCTTTACCGGAGCAATATCATCAATCACATTCTTAACTTTTGAATTAAATGAATCCAGGAAAAGATCAACAGAGTCTGCAGGAATGCTTGGTGTTAAAGATATAGCCTTCATAAATAGCGCACTAGTGTTCTCGTTAATGCATCTCCTTCTGACAGAGACAGATCTAGATTCAGTGGTAACAGAGATCAATATATCAAAGAAAATACAGAAGTGATCAGATAGTGCTACATCCTTAATAACAATAGATAAAATATTTAGACCTCTACTGATGAGTAAATCTAAAGTGTGTCCACGATTGTGTGAAGGTCCATGCACATGCTGAATCAGGTATAGTGTTTAAAACAGTTATAATTTATTTTGTAGTTTTGATTTCTGCATTATCTATGTGAATATTAAAATCCCCTGCGATAGCAAAACAGTCAATATGTTTTAGCCAACTTTTATAGTTATATTAATATATAATCAGCAAAATTAACCAATTTATGCAGCCCTCCAAACAAGCACAACATTTTCTTCAGATTTTAAATCACAATTTTCATCAGAAATATCACAATACCCAATTTATACAGCTATTAGCAACCACACAGCAACGCTCTGTAACCACTCAGAACACCTTAACAGAACCCACCCAGAAAATATATTTAAAAAAAATATATATATTTATATGGTATTGCATGTGTTTCTCTTTAGAGATGTCAAGAAGAGAGACTTTGATTAAAAAAAAAAAAAAAAAAAAAAGACTTTATGCAGATAAATAAAATAAGCACATATTGTGATATTCCAAATAAGGAAGAAGCTTCAAGCTTTCACTGAATGGCAAAAAAAAAATTAGATTAAAAACTGGTCCTGGCCAGTTTGAAAAGTTTTGTCATCATCAGGATCACAAACAAGCCTCATGTTCCACTTGAATCCAATCTTGATGATTTTCTCTTCTTTGAGTTTCTATACCTCAGAAGACTAAAATTAAACATGTATAAAGGAAGATGTGAGCACATATTGCTCATTGATCCATGAACAAGCTGGAAAAGGGTAACAAGTCTAGAGCATTACAGAATTTGCTTTCCAGAAACATGCTCTGTTTCCCCTCATAAAAGCAGCAGGGAACATTTTAACACTTAAAGTAGCACTTTTGTTTCTTCAAAAGGTCAGTGTCATGGGGAAGATTACTACAAGAGGAGATCCCTCACTTACTCTGGTAAGTAAGCCCACTAAAACACCTTTACATGTCCCATTCAATACTCTCTCTCTCACACACACACACACACACACACACACACACACACACACACACACACACACACACATTCACACAGTAACAGTGTCAGTGTATATATACTCTGCAGGCCAGTGCAAACTCAATATGTGTGTGTGGTCTGTCCAGCGGCTGAAGAGAGAGTGCTAAAGTAAGTGACCTCGAGCACCTCGGCTGTTTGAACAGTCAATACACAGTGATCTGTGCCGAGCGGCCGGTGCACTGGCACACTTCAGCAGCTTCATCTCAGAGAAAATGAATATGTGAGCCATGAGCTCAATGAATCAAGCTGAGACATTTTGCAGCATATATCATGAACCACTACAGCCTCTGAGAGCTGAAGAAATGTTATGCATAGAAATTGTGCCCAATAAGCATAACCAAAAATGACACGTATTTTATTTTAATTTTTAAAGATTTGATAATATGAATACATTATTATTAGATAGAACTGTTATATTTTATTATTATATGAGTTTATATATTAATATAATATGATATAGTACAATATAATATAATATAATATAATATAATATAATATAATATAATAATATAATATAATAGTAAAAAAGTTGTTGCATGATAAAATATTAAGGACACTGATTTTATTTTAAAAAAAAAAATATATATATATATATATATATATATATATATATATATATATACATATATATATATATATATATATATATATATATATATATATATATATATATATATGTGTGTGTGTTTTAATTTATTTTTTATTAAGCATTTTATTACGACATTAAATGCATTTATTCTGTTAAAAAATAATACCCCAATATTTTTGCACCCAAGTTATCAACCGCAATAACATATATGCCAGGAATAAGGGAAAGAAGGAAGGAAGGAAGGAATAAATAAATAAACAAACTGATATACTGCGCATCTCATTAATGATAACATCCGGGTATATGTTTGGATTTAAATGGTTTTAACCATACTTTTTTTCCCTTGCAGTATTTTTGAAGTGTGTGTGTGGGGGTGAGGAGGAGAACTGGAAACCTCTGCTGTAAAACCAGAGAATTATGAACCAAAACCATGGGGTTGTACAATAATATTCAGTGTGCTACCATGCACAAAGATTTCTTACACCTTTAGCATTTAATTGATGCACATAATTAGAAGGCTTAAATCCCCACACCTGGTTTTACAAAGCCTAATCAGTTACCAAAATCATATTAGGGCCTGCGGGAATCTGGCTGAACGTGTGTGTGTGTGTGTGTGTGTGTGTGTGTCGTTCCTGTCAGCCTCTCCTGATTGCCATTCTAGTCTGCTGTGCTCCCCGGGGAGCAGCGCAAGGCCTTGAGCAGACATTTATTAACACGACAGATTAATAGCACCAGGGAAAAGACATTTTCACAAACATGATAAATATTAATAATAATCAATACTAACTTACATTTGCCAAATTGAGTTGCAAACATCACCCATGGGGGGCAAGAAAAAGGCAAATAGAGAGAGAGAGGATGCGGGAAAAGGCTAAGGTTTGCTAATAAGTGCCAGAAGGTCTCAGACGTCTGGATAATGACAGAACAGCATATGCTCCATCTACTCCACAAACACTGCTGCTGATTCTCTCGCTGCTTTATATTATGGACATTACACATGACCAAAGCCACCATAAGCATTAATTTTAAACCCCTGATAGCAATAAATAATAAAATGTTTCGTTTTAAACACAATGATATATGCCAGTTTGCAATCAAAGCAGTTTTATTTCAGTGGGGAGATCCCACTAAACACGCTCCTGTAAGCAAAGCAAGATTATTTGAGTTGGATAAGCAATATCTCCTTAAAAATCAGTTATTATGAAAATTTAATTACCGAACGATTTCTCTCTATAAAATTTAGATTATGAATTAACAGCTATATCATCATCATAACAAAGTTGCATGTTGTATGCAGAATATCAGCCTATACTGTGTATGAGTTTGTCGAGGGAAATGTTTTATATATATATATATATTAGCAATAAATATTGAAACATTTGGGTAAGATAGTTGAATGAATGAATGAATAATATTTATTTATTTATTTAGATAATAATACTCAGTAATACTTTAAATTAAGCAAAAAGTGACAGTGAAGACTTGTACAGTGTTAGAGAAAATATATTTCTAATAAATGCTATCATTTTGAGCTTTCCGTTTATTAAAACATTATTTAAAATTATTATTTAAAAAAATCCTCACGAAAATCAGCAAATTATATTTTCTGAAGCACAACGCTGAACTGGAGTCAAATTCATCATAAGAATAAATTACATTTTAAAATATTTTTAAACAATACTGTAATAATATTTCACAATTTCAACATTTTACTGTATTTGACCCCATATGTCAGAACAGTAGCATATTGTGCTGTGTCTATATTGTTTTTTTTTAGTATATGGGGTTAGTTATATTATGTGTGTGTGTGTGTGTGTGTGTGTGTGTGTGTGTGTGTGTGTGTGTGTGTGTGTGTGTGTGTGTGTGTGTGTGTGTGTGTGTGTGTGTGTGTGTGTGTGTGTGTGTGTGTGTGTGTGTGTGTGTGTGTGTGTGCGTTGTTATTATTGTATCACTTTAGTATAGGGACCAATTCTCACTATTAACTAGTTGCTTATTAGCATGCTTATTATTAACATATTGGCTGTTTATTAGCACTTATATTCTGCATGACCATATTTACATCCCAAATCCTGCTCAACACCTAAACTTAACAACTACCTTACTAACTATTCATAAGCAGCAAATTAGGAGTTTATTGAGGCTAAAGTCGAAGATAACGGTTTGTTAATAGTGAAAATTGGACCTTAAAATAAAATGTGACCGTTATTATTTTAGCAGATGCACAATTGTTTTCACCTTTGAACACAAGCTCACAAAGTCAGATCAGAGCAATGTTATGTCACGATGCCCCAGAAAAACAGCATGAACCTGAAGAACGTGCTTTCGATATTCATTTCTGTATCTGTCCAACCAAGAAGTAATGTCTGAGTTTGGGTGTATTATACAGCCTCATTTAGTTACTCAGTGGGAATTACAGAAGAGAGAAAGAGAGAAATGCATTAATTTTTATTAAGAGGAAAAGCCATTGGTTGGGCTTGCGACGGTATCTGAGTTGGGGGAAATGATTTTCACCTCTGGCTCGGAGAGCACTCCCCACCTATACATCACCCGATTACTCCTGGACCGGCCCCGCTCTTAGTCATTAGCCAGTGAATTAACGACAATCCAGCATGCTATTAATCACACTGACAAAAGTGTTAGCATGCTACTGACCTGCCGGCGCACGGGGACGCGAGCAAAGGAGGGGGATTTCAGAGAAACAGAGAGAGAGAGAGAGAGAGAGGGTAGTGGTTGAGGGGGTTGTAAAGATGCAGAAGAAGAAACTGGCAAACAACAGTGAGAAAAAAACAGAGCGAATACAAAGAGAAGGAAACACTGGGGCTGTGAGCCGCCATTACTCCAATCTGCTCTCTTTATCAAAATGTCAAAGATGGAAATCATACTAATTTTCTTTTATCACAATTGAGTAAACATAGATGGAATTTTATATCGTTTTGCTCCTTTGGTTGTCGTCATATTTGATCATATCCAGGTGCTTCAATTATATGACAAACTGGAACTGTATTAAGAAAAATTGCATGTATTGCTTTATTTCTCAAAACTGAAATGTTTCAAACAAATACTGCTTTACTGTTGCCAACAAAAGCCGTTTCCTTAAGGACATTATTCTCCAGGAAGTGAAGTCACTGCTGGTGGGAAATCGACTGGAGGGTCAAAGACGAGACGCCCCATTTTGCTGACCGCATCAAATTACATTACAACAAATTACAACTTGCAACGGTGTGTACTGTAATGTTTCAAATAACTTTTATGAAAACAAAATGTCAAAAACTGAATGAAATAATGTTCCATTGTCATTCAGTGTAACATATATTTATGTAAAAATGAAATAATATTATATGAATATTACATTTTAAATGATTAAAAACTTATTGTTGACAAATGGGTAAAACCTAGTGGTTTGAAGGATAGTGGCAAAGATTGGTAAAGATTTAAAATGACAATTAATTAGTATTTTGTGGACTGCACTGTGACCCTCAAGTTCCGTCTTTTAATATCATCTAATGATTTTTTTTTCCTGTAAATAATAGTAAAAATGTAAAGGTAGTCTCTCTCTCTCTCTCTCTCCTCAGGGAAAATAATAATAATAATCCACACATGAAATAAAGAAGAAGAAAAAACAAAACAAACAAAAAAAAAACTGTGCTTATGAATTAAGAATTTTTTCCTATACTTTGTTAATTAGTTCCCTAGTTTTAGTTAGATTGCAACAAATTGCTGCCTCATTTTAGGTAGGCTAAATAATGTTCACAATTTAACTAAAATGTGTACTAAAATGGAGCAAATTAGTAATGATTTACTCAAATTAAATAACAAGTAAATAAGTCAGTGGAATGACATTTTAAATTATGGCCAAATTTTCTGCAAGTCATGTGCAGGGCTCAGTACCTGTTAGACAAAATGATAGAAATCTGGGTCGTATCAAAATTTTAAAAGATGGTTAAGAAAATGTAAATATCAAAATTAACTTTAAGTTCGATAAGAATTCACTCTTCGTCTCACGTTTACTTAGCAACTTTAGCTCTTAATTTCCACCACCTTTTTGTAGAACTTCCTTAAAAAAAAGACCTCAAAAATGTTGAATTTCTTCAATAGCAAAAAAAAAAAAAAAAGACACTGCTACATTTCACAGCAGAGATACTGGAGTACATTTACTGTACATGAGGCATCACACTGGATCAGAACACTGACATACTGTTACAGAGCACCTGCTCTTCTCATGTGTGTGGACTCGGGTGAGCAGGTCAAGTGAATTAGCCGGGGTCGTTCAATAAGCCAGCCGCAGCACTGGGCCGTCTAATCACGCCGTTCTGCCTCATTGACCCACCAGGACTGAGCACTCAATACAGGAGCTCCAGCACCGGCCTGCACTGCTTCAGCACTGTGTGCTGCACATTTTCTGCATGCAGTGACCGCGTAACCTACTTTTGCCAACATGTGGAGTATACAACAGATCACGCCGCATGACATACTGCGTCCCACAATGCAATACAATGCACCGACATGATTTAAGTAACACGGGCCTCAATTTGACATCTCTTTCCTCCTTTTTTTCTATGCTCAGAATGGAATTCTATCATACTGTATATGACACTGTATATACTGCATACTGCCTACTTTAAAAAAATAAATAAATACTGTATTTCAAAAAGTAGTATGGAACAGAACTGCAATAAAAATAAAAGACAACCATTTTTTAACCAAACAATGACCCTTTTGAAAAAGAAGTGTGCTTAACTGTACTGCACTTGTAGTGTTCTTCAACACTTAAAATATTATTTTTAAAAGACTGTACATGCAGATATTAAAGAAATGAACTTTTAAAGTACATTTTAAATCATTATGTTTTCACAATATTTTGTCAAGCTTTAAAGAAGTATTTTAATGTACTAACTAACATACTACATGTAAAGTAGACCTACTTGTTTATAATTATAACTGTAGTGTGTTATTTGATAAACTGTATTCATTTTGATATACTGTAAAGAGTTTATAATTTAAACCAAATTACTTTTAAAAGTTTACATTTAAACTAAAAACTATATTAAATTGCAACTTTATCATTACAAATGTGAAATTACTAATATACTTAAATACGCAACATACAAGTTTCAATAAATGGCATTACAGAATATTTTAGTTACAGTAAATGCTTGCCGGTACGTATGTTAGCACGTTTTACCCACATTTCAACAGACAATAGAAATAATTGTGAAAATAGCCTATACATAAAGATGCACTTAAGTCCTACATACAGCCAATAGGTCATAAATGCAGTAAACTAAACTAATTTAATTGAAATTTAAACTAGTATACATTTTCATGTAATTGTAAATAACACACAGCTGAGTGTTCAAAAACATTATATTTAGTTCACACTTAGGCCTAAGTATATAATTTTAAAGTATATCATTTTCTTCCATAAGGAGTACTGGAGTAAAGTATGCTACAGCGATGCAGAATACTGTTTTGAATCTCTATCAGTGCATGTTGCATTTATTTTTAAGTCGCCACTAGACACTGCACACTAAACTTTGCAGTGAGCAGTATGCCAGTACTCCAGCCGGAACACAGCCACCGTCTTACCTATCCTGACATTCATAAATCATAACCTCAGCTGAGAATGACATTTATAGAGAAATGACCACTACATGGAAAGGCGACTATGAGAAATGTCACACAGAGGGTGATACACTCTCCATGAGAGATAAGAGCCAGGCTTTCTTCATTACACTGCCTATATGGCTGATAAATGACACAGAAACTCTTGCAGAGACTCAGTCGAGCCAAATCACTCTGCAAAGTGAAAACTCTTGAATATTTATTTTATTTTTTTAAATCATGCACAGTTTATTATTAGTATGTTTTCTAATGCTGGGATCTTGCATTATATATATTTTTTATTGTTCTATAATATTATAGTCAAATCTTATTTAATATCTGCTGGTTAACAGTAGAAATATTACAATTAATTCTTAATTTAACATTTTCTGCATACTACAGAAATGACTTTTTCCCTTCGTAACATCTTCTATATGACACCTCCGATCTGTGATCCAAATTATTATTGGCATAAAAGAAAGAGCACTAAACGAATAAAACATCAGGTTCAATTAGACCATTTTAAAAAGTGCATTTATTTGGTTCTGTTGCGAGCAGGGGTCAATCTACTTATGTTCAAGCCCACTTAAACATAAGCCAGGAAAACTTATCCCAATGTCAGAACTCACTAACATAAATATGATCCTCTATGACTGATGAAGGCCTGCGTGGTCAGTCCGGTCACTTAGTCCTCCTCGAGAGTGATGAAACACACATCACATCACATCAGAGGAGAAGCGAGAGGGATCGGAACCTAATTTGCTCAAGCGGTTTTATCCTTGTAATGAAAGCTTCGCTGGAGAAATGAAGCAGTTGAAAGAAATACTGTCTCCTAAAGTGATTGCAGTGGAGAGTTTTGAGCAGCAGGAATTTAAATGAAGTCCAATAAAGCTTTGTGTTAAGGTTTTGACATAATGATTTGTCTGAGGAGGCAAGAAAGGCAGTGATGGAAAGAAAATAATGGGTAGTATAGAAATAATAATAATAATAATAATAATAATAATAATAATAATAATAATAATAATAATAATAATATGAATATGAATATGAATATGAATATGAATATGAATATGAATAAACTGTTATCGTTATTATTATTATTAACATTAGCATTAACATTAACATTAGTAGTAGTAGTAGTAGTAGTAGTAGTATTTTACATACTATAAATGGAAATGTAGTCAAACTATGACAAAAGAAAAAAAAAACAGACAGGGGAATTTCTGACAAACACACACACACACTAATCAATAAATCTATCAATTCATTCTCATTTTTACTATTTTTCACGCGGAGCAGAAAAACAGGTCTGAAGAGGAAGTCATCATGTTGTGCTGTGGGAAGGAAGCAGGAAAACAGATGTGGCAGTAGAGTAAATGGTAACAAGTGCAGTGAAGAACAATGTGACCGGTTCTCCTGCAGAACAGAGCTGAGAACCTGCTCAGGCCACAATCACTCACAGCACAATGCCATATACACGCCTGACAAACAATGGGCTCAGCTCTAAGAATTCTGGGAAAGGGGGCCTGATCTGCTTCTCCGATGGGTGGCCAGACCAACGGGGGACCTACACCACTAACCACTGGAGACGGCATGGTGCCACTCCAGAGCTGATGGTCAATTCAACATCTTGACTTTAATTATTTCATAAAAAAACATATGCACTTTTATACCAAACAGGTATGAAAATAATGACTGTTTTCTGACAAGTTTCATACACTCACCCTGTCACAGTAGCCACGCCCCAAACTCATGCCATTGGCTGAGCCAATGTAGTTATGTCCAACCCACTTGGGACCTCAAAAAATATCTTGTGGCTCTGATTGTTGCTGCTAATGGCCTAGAAATCACACACTGCACCTTCAACATCATTTGCTATGTGTCAGATTTGCTTATTACATGGTGTTCTAAACTTCATGACAGTGATTGGTCAATGGTGGATTTCTGTGGTCAAATATTTTTGCATAATGGGCCTAAACTGCATTCAACCGTATAAGTGTTTAAGGCAGGAGTTTTTTGTTTTGTTTTGTTTTGTTTTAATTACAAAATGATACTTTATGAAATATAAGGTGAGTTGATTAACTACATTGCTGAGAATTGTCTTGTTAGTTAGTGATCTAATCATAGACTGAACTCTTCATTATGTACTCACTGCACTTAAATGAGTTCTTGCATTTTTTTTTTTTTTTATAGCAATTAAGAGCTTGTTTAACTAGAACGCCAGCTTTCAAGAATGGTTTATGTTTACATAACTGCAGACACCTGTAAATATATCAAATGTATATAAGCTACACTTCAACACAATGGGAAAGTATATTTTGAGTCACAGTAGAGTTTCTATTGTACTTTCAAGTCTAAAAATTGATGGTTAGGTTCACGGGTGGACCTTCATGCTTTTTTTTTTCTTTTCTTTTTTTGTATTATATGTTTTCATACAAATAGTAGACATTTTGAAAACATTAACTCTCACCATCTAGATGCATTTCGATGTTCCAGAATCACGTTTTTTAAATAATGTTTTGTTTAAAGGCCAGGCCAGGCCTCACGGTAAGCTAACTAGGATGGCCTCTTTATAATACACTCCACTATGTCCTAAATGCTTAATGATGCAACGTGTTCTTTCACTTAATTAACATTCAGCAAAGCATGTGACTTCATTAGCAGCAGCGGGCTGGTTTTCGCTCACATAAATAACGCCTCGTACCTGAGACTGCGCTACTCGTGCGGTGATACAGAGGCGGGACATGGTGAGCGTTCGGAGAATGAAAGGCAATTTTCCTGTTTAAAGCACCAGCGAATTGCAGCGAATTCCAGATAATTGGCTGGTAATTAGGGGGGTCGTCAGGTCGATTTGGGAACAAATGCCACCCTTTAACGGAGGTGGTCTCCTAGGTAATCTGAGCTGACCCCCCTGCTTTGTCTCTGTTATCTCTGCCTCTGCTCACCGCGTGACATCCTAAATAAGGTGTCCCTCTCCAGGGACGAATTGGCGCAGAGCAACTATTTGTCATGCGTCAGACTGTGGCGCTCAGAGCTCTTTGCCGCTCCCTGCGGTACCTCCGCAAATTTCGTTTCAACGCTCTGACTAGACATCCCATTGCTGGGGGAAGCACAGGAGGTCAGAGTGGACGCAGGCTGAATAAATATCCCACCGCTCTCCTGAGATCCAGCAGGTAGCTCGCTTCGTGCCTCCGAGCCATGCAGAAGACGAGCAAAGAAAGTAACACAAGAGCCAGATGCGCGCAGACTCCACAACCTTTACTGCCACAAAGTGCGTTCGGCGCACACAACCCAGCCATTAACCGCAGCCAGAGGCGTCAACAGCGCTGCGCCTGCCTCTCGAGTGCCTCCTCGCTGAGCATGTTCCAGTTTGGAGTCAAAAAACAGTGATCAGGTCTGAATCATGAGGCAGTTTTTAGCCCACTTGCTAAGTATGGCAGTGAGGTTTAAAATAGAACAGAAGAAGCAACCCAGAATTGCTTAAAACAGCCAATAATGGTTAACTGCAGAGTGCTGTTGTACTGAATATCAGCACAGCTGTAACATATTATTGTATATTTTTAATCCACTTCATTCAGAATATATATGTTATTAAAATTCATCCTAATATGTCATTTTAATACATTATATTGTAGATTAATAAGATGGACTCTATTTTTGGTTGAGTGTAACTATAAATATCTTCTGTCCTTTTATTGTGTTGGCCTTCCTGATTATTTTGCGTAACTGGCAAGTCATGATTGAACTGATTCCTATTTGATATATTCCTTCCTAACTAATCAACGTGTTTAGTCTTTTTTGAAAAGATTAGAGGTTTCAGACAGTCACTACTGTCACAGATGAGAGAGTACAGACATGGAGGAAAACTCAATGGCCTGAGCAAGACTGCACTGTAGTACCTTTACAAACCTTAATGTATTATGAAATACTGACCTTTGGGGTATCAGCAAATATTGCATCAAACAACTGTATGCCAGTGGTTTTGCTTAGTGTATTGCTGTGAATGACATATACAGTACATATATATTTTATAGAACACACAGACCATTACATTTATTAAAGTTATTATAGTGTTGTCATTATCATGATTAGTAGTATAGTAGTAGTAGTAGTAGTAAAAACAGAACAATTTGCCATAACACAAAATATTTTATTGGAACTGGCCAATAATAATGATTTAATTATGTATTACTTAGTTGTAACCTTACTTGTTGATCGATTGATTCCTCTGATTGTTCAGTGTAATGTATCAAGAATATATAATGTATCAAGACATATAGGTTTTAACTATTAAAAAAATGTATAAGAAAATGCTGGAGTTACTTTATAGTATTTTCTGGTGCTGAAGAAAAACAAATTAAACTCTTACATTAAAAATGAATTTTTAATGTAAGAGTTGTCTCATTCAAATGGAGGTTTTAATGACTCTGAATGCTGAAATGATTGACTTTAATATTAGTTAGGTTAATTTATAGTCTAACTGACAAAGGGCCAATTTCATTTCGGTCAGATCTATTCATAATAAACACCACAGTGTGAGCCAAAGCTTGTCTTGTGCATCTAAACACACGAGAGAGAGGCTAACCAGCCTCTGTGTGGTTCGTATTTCCTCAAACAGGAAAAAACAAAATTGCAAAGGATGCAATGCACAACACAAAGGGAAAAAAAAAAGGTCTCAGTACAGAGCGGTGTGGGACACCGGGCATAAATACACAGGAAAAGGAGATTTCAATGACACAACTTCTCTTGTTCATATGATAGCACAAGAGAGTTTAAACTGTGGCTTTCTGCTTGTACGAGATGAGCAGAGAGACGAGGAGCACGTAGCGACTGGAGGGAGAAAAAGAGAAGGCAAATGATCGTATGTGCCGGCTGAGAGAGACAGGAACGAGAGAGAGACAGATCAAAGGCTATGTCCAAATTTGCTACTTCCCTTCAGATAATGTGTGACACAATTAGACGGGCTTGACAATTTCCATTACGCCTGATCAAATATTTATCATGCTTTGGAGATGATGTCGTACCCCCGGCTCTCACCCGTCTCATTTGCATAACAAATGGGAGAGACACTTAACAAATAAGTGAAATAGGGAGTAACGAGAGGGCGGAAGAGCGAGGGAGAGAGACTAAGAGAAAGAGAGGGGACATGGAGGTGTCAGAGTTACAGTCAGCCTCCCTCCATTTGATTTGCAAATGGCCAGCCTCTGTCATCAATTCAGGGCGCGGGGCAGAGCTATCAGCATGACGAGAGGGCCAAAGGAGAGGACAGCTCCCCGATGCTACCTTACAGCACTATTAATCATCCAGCAGTGGGAGAAACGCAGCCAAATTGGGCTCATCAGTCTCTATATTAAACAGGAATCAAGGTACAAGGACAGGAGGGGAGGGCTGTGGAAATGGACTGAAGGAACAGCCTCTATGTTATTGCTCTCTTCTGTCCTTGTTTTTTTTTGTTTGTTTTCTTTCTTTAAGAATTGCACAGCCAAAGTTTGGTTTTAGAAGCAGTGTGACTGGTATTAGTGATAATCAGCATCAGTGTTTTGTGGACATGGGATTAACCAATATTGTTATTCTATTCGTTAAGAAAGCACAATATATCAAAAAACATCTCTTTTGTCCAGTATTAGTAATTAGCATTACTATTATTGCATCAGTCGCAGTGCTATTTTTGTATCATTGATACGCTATTATATGTTATATAACATTTTGTTTAAATAAATAAAAATTTTAATATTTTATTTTTATATTTCCTATCATTATTTTAATTTAAAATGAAAGGTTTAGTCATTTTGTTTAAGTTTTAGTTTCTATTTGTAGTTTTAGTTAATTAAGCACTTCAAATTAAACTAAACAATTTTTTTTTTTTTTTGAGAACATTGTATTATATTTTATTTCAATTAATGCTTCAAGTAATGTTTTTTTTTTTTTTTTTTTTTTTTTTTTTTAATATGGTTTTAGTTTTAGTTTGCTTTAGTCAAAGATAATAATCAGTCAGTATTTATTTTTTATTTTTTTTAATTTTTTTTTTAGTGGAAAAAATATATAATGTCCACCATTCTATTGGATATTGGCCATGACATAAAAGGATTGTGTTACTGGACAATACATGTATGTATTTATTTATTTATTTATTTGCTGCATTGGATATTGGATATTGGTCTGGTTAATATATTGGTTTTGGATATGTAATTGTGTGTGTGGGGGGGGAATAAGTAAAATGAATAGTACAAATTTATTATTTTCTTTAGGCACCCACTTTTTACCTTTTAGTTGTATTTTTATAATTCTTTTTTAAATCCAAATTTGGTCTTCAAATGAATAGGATTAAAGAACATAATACAGTATAGGCCAATGTTACTGTTTTTTTCTAGAATTATTCACTTGGTTAATAATGAAAATTAAATTGCCTGAAATTGGATATTAAAAAAAACTTACGTACACTTTCTAACTTAAAGATATAAGTCACCCGTCATCATCCACAACACACATATAATTATCTGCCATTTAGTAAGAAGTTCTATACTGGCGCTCAGCCCCACATATGACATTGTGCAGGTTAAGCGATAATGTTTCTACACATGACATATGAAAGGAAAAGGATGCTGCTGTTTTACTGTTTGAAGTGATGGAGTGTAGCCTCGGGGCCAAACTCTGCCTTTCTGAAGACCCACTCCAGCCCCAGATATCAGAGCTCAACAGAAAATGAGCAGAATGAGTAGTGGAGTGGAGGTTAAAGGTGAGTCGAATGGAGGGAGAGGAGGACAGACCTAACAAGACGATGAAGAATGACTAACTCCGCTTAGATTGAACAGGCCCACACGACACAATATGAATGACCCTCCAAAGCATGTGACATGCAGCCACCAACAGAGATAAACACAGCAAACGTGTGGGAGGAACAGAGAGAAACAGAGCTGGAAAACAAATGTCATTTCGTTTCCCTGTTAAATATTGATTTTACTGTCAAAGAAGGAAAAATGGAAGATGTCCTTGAACTATAAATCACTATACTGTGTAATAATATGTTACGCCATTGAGATAAAATGACATATAAAAGACAAACTGAACGGAAGTGTTGAATTTGATCATTTTATGATGCTAATAAAGACGGGTGAGTATATGTAAGGATAATAATGATATCTTGTCCTTATAAAAATTTCACTCCCGATAAATCGAAATCCATTAAACTCATAAGAGGCAAAACTCTCACACTGCAGTTATACAACAGATATTGCCTGACTCACAACTCACTCCTTATCCAAAATTAAGCAGTAAAAAACTTACCGAATGCAGACATGGTCTACGATCGTGTTCAAAGCTCTTCCAGTTTTCAAAAACTCTGGTTACCAATTAACTGAGAGCCCAAGATAGTTGCTGTCTCTCTCTCTCACACACACACACACACACACACACACACACACACACACACACAGAGAGAGAGAGAGTCTCAGATAGGGTGTATAAGGCTGGTGAAGAGGCTGTCCACTGGGGTGATGCTGCTAACGTGAAAGAATGTGCAGTAGATAGCAGAGGTGCAGGAACTCGACGCGATGAAGGAAAGGACACTTCAGAGGTCAGGCACACAGAGGGCCCAGAGTCAAGCTGAGGCCCTCAGACCTGAGTGCCTGTCTGTCCGCGTAAGATGACTTCAGCTCTATCTTCATTTAACTGTTGATAGCTCCAACATTTCAGGATGCTTAAATTGGTCAGAGAAGAATATTTTAAAACAGAAAAAAAAGTGTATGAAAAAAAAATGTATTAATTAATTTAATTAAATGTAAATTAATTTAGATTTTAACGCTTTTTTTTTTTAGTGTTTACATTTATTCAAAAAAAAAACTCTTTAATCTACACTGTAAAAAAAAAAAAGAAAAAAAAAAGTTGAGTTGATTTAAAATTTTAAGGCAACCAGCTTCAGCAGATTTTTGAGTTTTCTCAACTTGTCGTTTTAAGTTTACACAACAAAAATTTGAGAATCTCCCTCAAAACTAAGTTGAACAAACTCAAAAATCTGCTGAAGCTGGTTGCCTTAAAATTTTAAGTTGGAACCTTTTTTTTTTTTTTTTTTTACAGTGTATTTAAAGTTAATAGCTAAAATATTATTAACCTATATAAAACCATAAATGTTTAAGAACTTATTTTAAAATACATTGTTTTAAACTAAGAAACATACTGTATATGATCAGAGGGTTATAGAAACTATAGCATGTAAGCATGTTTGAAAGCAGCTTCACATTAAAATAACAGTAATAATGTTGTCAAATGTTTATCAATTATGAAAACTTCAGTTTCTACAGAAGAAAACAGTGTCATTATTCAGATCAATTAAGTTCAGTGTTGTTACAAGTCATTCGATAACTGTCAGTGTTGCATCAATTATGATTTGAAATATGTTTAATTCATCAAAGTTTGTCCATTTTTGTACAAACTTGATTTAACTATAAACCCCAGACTGTATAAAATATATTTTAAAATATATTTAAAATAAAATAAAATAAAATAATTGTGTTTTGTATGGTAAGATCTAAATTAACTGGTTAAGTTTAAAACGTCTATGACTGAATCTGACTGCACTAGTTAGTTAAGGTAAAAATTGTGTTACCACTTTTTACAGTGTAGAAAGAACAAATGGTCATGTGTAAAGGCTAAAACTTGCAGGATGACCTGAACACAGATGTGTGTGTGTGTGTGTGTGTGTGTGTGTGTGTGTGTGTGTGTGTGTGTGTGTGTCTCTCTGCGGTGGGCTGGCAGAGTGGCAATGTCCCCTGCACCTTTCTGGACTGGCACACATGAGGTGGCTTTGTGGGAGATCCAGGCGTAGGCAGCATTCCTTTGATAGGATGATACAGGGACTAAAGCTCTTCCATATGACACCCCTCACATGGCTGCTGTGTCTAGCCACCCTCTATCTCACTGTGTGTGTGTGTGTGTGTGTGTGTGTGTGTGTGTGTGTGTGTGTGTGTGTGTGTGTGTGTGTGTGTGTGTGTGTGTGTGTGTGTGTGTGTGTGTGTGTGTGTGTGTGTGTGAGGATTGCACAGGCACAACGAGGGGTTTGTGATGACAGGGGCCAGGCCTCGTTACACACCAAAGCATCTGTGTGTCTTTATCTGTCTCCGCTCGCCCACCGCAGAGAGAAAGAGATTGACGCGAGGCCACAATGAGGCTTTCTGAGTTCATCGATTATCACATTCGCACAGAGATATCACATTCTCCAGCCGTCTGACCTGATGAAAAGCCATTTGTTCGGATTTCTTGCTCTATTTTGGAATATATTTTATGTGTTGTGACAGCAAAAATTAATATATGTGTAACACTTTACAATAAGGTTCCATTTGATAAGATTAGTTAACTACACTGGTTAACATGAACTGGAGTACCATTAAAAGTTTGGAATAATTAAGATTGTTTAATGTTTTTTTATTTTTATTTTATGTTTTTATCTCTCATGCTCACCAAGGCTGAATTTATTTAATCAAAAATACAGTAAAAACAGTAATATTGTGAAATATTATTACAATGTTACAATTACAATTATATTATATTTTAAATAAGTAATTTATTTCTGTGATGAAAAGCTGAATTTTCAGCATCATTACTCCAGTCTTCAGTATCATGATCCTTCAGAAATCATTCTAATATGCTGATTTATTGCTTAATTATTACTGGTCCTCAGTCATTAAGAATGGTTCATATTACTAATGTTAAAAACAGTTGCATTTATTTTAAATAGATTGTTTTAACATAATAAATGTACTGTCACTTTAATTGATCATTTTTATGCATCCTTGAAAAAACTTTTCTTACTTTCTTTCTTTTTTTTTTTTTTTTTTTGTTATTATTATTATTATGTTTAAATCTTACCTCCAACCTTTGAATGGAAAGTAATGAGTCCTTATTGTAAGGTGTTACCAAAATATATTATCCAAAGACGATGCATTCAAATATAAGGCATTTCCTTGTGGTTTACAATATCTTCATTGAAAGTATTACTGATGCATTTGTTTACATTTTTATAAGAGGTGCCAAAAAGTATAGGTATAATGTACACTGATTGTCATTGCATTACATGCAAAATATCAAACCATGCAGGAGTCAAGCACACTTTACACACAAACGAGTTTTAAATGAGAAAACAATTGATTTGCTGTTCAAAAGTATTGTGACACTTTGTGTCGGTAAAATATGTTAGTAACTCTTTGTAATACTTGTAACTACATTCGTTAAACTAACATTGGAAAATACTTACAAGGCTTACTTTAGTTAATTTAATGGTAATTTTAGCATTTACTAATACATTATTAAAATCAAAGGTTGTATCTGCTAACAACTAACATTTACAATTACATTTAGTCATTTTGCAGATGCTTTTATCCAAAGCGACTTACAATTGGGGAATGAAAAGTTAACAATGAACTAACATTAACAAGGATTAATGAATACTTGAACAAACGTTTGCTCATTGTTAGTTCAAGTCAACTAATGAGACAGCACTGTAAAGTGTTTCTAGTATGTTGAAAGTTAAAGTGACGAACTGCACCTTTGTTTACTCTGCTAGGACACCTGTGAGAACCCGAGAGAAACTGAACACATTAGAAATCATTGCAAATTTGGTGAAATTAGAAGAGCTGAAGCAGCATGTGCAGCATCTAATGAAACACATCCACACAATGATAAGTGTGACTCAATGCACAAATGAGTTTCTGGTCTCGATGTTCCTCCCTTTTCTCATCTTGCGTCACTCGCCTCCTCTCACTACCGCAGTGACCTCCTGGGTGGGCCGGACACCCCCTTCCCCGGTCCTTATATTTTTTCAAGTGCTGCGCTGGTAGGTTGGAGTCTAATCCCTGTCTAATTCCCGGAGCTGATTGGGTTTACAGGGGCAGGGATCAGCAGTGTTGCCCGGTCCCGCACACAGCGACTCGGAGCCAGGCCCCTGCCCGGCACTGCCCGGCCCCTCCACGGGAACAAAAGAGCCCCTGTTTGCTCACCCCTCACGCTCAAGAGGCTTAGGGACATTTTTCTCATTTTTGAACAGCTAATATCTTGCAAAAGTTGTCTAATCTCTTTAAGTTAAAGTTGAGCTTTTGTAAAAGCCCAGGCTAGCTGTGCTTATGACTTGACTGTTATCCAGCAGCATTTAATTAGGTCAGGGTGGGCCTCCAATGTGCACAACACACAGAGGATTGTGGGTATGCAAATGCATCACATCATATCATCTTTATCGCCCTCCGAACCCCAACATCCAGCATGGCCGAAATGACTGATTGAGTACATATGACATTACAAACTCCTAAAAATCCCCTTATGCCCAAATGCTGCATTTATCAAAAATGCTGTGAAAAAAAAAAAAAATCTTAAAACAAAATATGATCCTTCAGAAATCATTCTAAAATTATTAATTAATTAAAAAATGTAAAAAAATTACAATGATTTTACCAAGGCGTGTTATTCACAACATAAAGCAGATTTGAAGTCAAAGGCACTTTAATCTTGACTGTCTTGGCAACAGCAATGCGATAAAAGACCAATTTTTAACAAATAATTACACTTATTATTAATAATACATGCACAATAAAGAATTATTTCGCTTAAATGTAAGCGATGTTGTAGATATGTCAACTTAGAATTCAACTGATTGACTGTTTTACGCTTTCAAACATGCATCATCCAATCAGACGCTCATAAACTGACGATCACTTCAGGAAGCCAGTCTAGAGTATGTTTCTAATGGACAATGTCCAGGTGAAACTTCATCACCATTACGCACCAACCAACTCTAGCACTTCCACACAAGTTATAAGAGCCTGACTAATCACATAATTACACACAATACAAGCATGAATGGAGAGGGGAAGCACATGACATCGGCATGAACTGAGATGGGAACACTTGAATTACAGTTTTCTGCTCTTCTTATTTACCTTTGTAATGGGATCAAGACACAAGACACCACTTTCGACAATAGCTTGTGCGTTCTGTGCAAGTACATACTAATTCTCCTTTCCCCCCTCTCTTTGGAGTTTGGGTTACAGGAAGTTAACCTGAGCTGTGCTCCGCCTCTCAGAGCTGTCAAGCTGTAAAGAAGATGGGGCGTTGAACACCTGGACGTGCTTTTGAGAGACAAGGTCAACAAGACACTAAACGATGTCGATACCGCACAAACTCGGGAACCTGCTGAGGCTGTGACCTTTATGTCGATGCTCGAGGCCTTGACGGAGTTGTGCTTTGAGCTGCCACTGTTTGCCCAATGCGGTGTCTGTTTTGACAAGCCTGTCTAATAAAATATATGGCGAGCTTAAAGCGCTCCTCTGGTAAAGATACTTCATCAGCCGCTCAAATCCATGAGAGAGTTCATAAAAAAGTCACAAGCGAAGATTTAGAGAATTACACGCTAATCTTCTGTATGCCACACATTGGCACAAACCTCATGACGCATGTGTTGAACAATTCAAACTATTCGAATGAAAGTCAACAAGCTGTGCCCAAGCAACTGAAGGAAATGTTACATTTGAATGAACTGAAGATGTGTTTTGGGAATTGCAATTACTGAGTAGGGCGATCCAGATCAGGACCAAACCTAGGCCCAGACTCAAAGAAAGACCAAGTCCAAGAGTGAAGTTGTTCATTTTAATGAATTTAAATGATTAAAATGTTGAAAGTATTGCTACTTTCACTGCAATCAATGTTTTCAACTATCCAAAACCAAATTTGTGGGGGTCATGAAAGGACACTGCACAAATGAATACTTAAGGTACCTATCAGTTTACTGTACTGGAAGTAGATTTTTTTTAGCATCGTTTGGAAAATTTCTGCTGGTAAAATCGATTTTGAACGTTGCGTGAGGGTGGAAGATTTCCCAATACATATTTTGTATCATGTTCAAGTTTTTTGCTCACACAATTAATGTAACCACACTTAAAATCATATTTATGTCACAATACCAAAATCCCAAGATCACATCCACAATTGATTTCACTTAATAAGGTCCAAGATCTTAAAAATAAAGATTATTTAAATAATTTAGCAAAGGAGTTTCTTCTTACTAAAGAATGCTTTTTAAGATTCTTGAGTTGAGCTAAAAGCATCGTTGGACATTAAATGCTAACTCAATCTCATAAATAGTCATTTTGTATAACTTTGTATGTGATTCATACAGAAACATGCAACTTAAAAGAAAAGAAAAAAAAAGCTGATCATGCAAAAACACATGAATCACATCATACAAATTTGCCAAGACATGCACTGAAAACGCTGCTCTTTCATAAATTTATTTGACTTTTGTCTCCAATTTTGCACCTAGAATTCATAAAATAACAAACAAATTGTTTAGAAATTGTTGACATATATGGTAAGCCTCTGGAGGTATTAAATTAATGTGAATAGAATAACAGTTTTGTCAAATTTGTCAAATGAGAGATGTTTATATTGAGATGCCTGCTGACTGGAATCACAATCTGAGATCTTTTCTGAAACTCTAGAAGAGACACATATGAGATTATTGGGGTCTCATTTCCCAAGAAAAGATATCTTCGAAAGTTTTCATGCGCTTTCAATCTCATTCCTTTCTTGGAAACACAATCGACATTAAAGAGATCTCATTTGTTCCTGTTCCTTCCTTATGGCTTCTTACAAACTCCTCATACCGCATCCATCCATCCATCCATCCACGCTGCTCCGCCGCCCACCACCCCTCATCCCCATCTCTCTCTCCCTCCCTGCAGACACAGATGTGCCAGAGCTGGTGAGTTGTAAGCCGGGTGCGTTGGCACAGAGCGAGAGCTACAAAGAGCGTCTGATTGGAAGCAGCGGGTGAGGACCTTTAACGAGAGCCAGTGAATAGAGGACAGCAGCGGCCTGGACCGCCTCTGCTCTCTACACTTCTTCACACACCCAGCTGCCTCTCTCCATCAAAAGCCACACGCAACAGGCGTCCATCTTCTGGCCAGCTTTACCTTGGAAACACACACACATATACACGAGGTCTGCACTTAACAAATCAGCTACACACACTCACACGCTCTGAGCCTTGGCTTTGAACACCGCCATGCACAAGGGCATTCAAAGAATCAGGATTTCTCTCATTGGCATGGCCTTTATCCGCTAGTACACATCCAATTCCACTAAAATCGTCCCATCATTTCATCCCGTAATGGAAAACAAGCCAGTGTGTTTTAGATACCTGCCTGTTTACTGCTCCGTCAACCTTAATGTGGCACAGCAGAGCTGTCCGGTTCAGGGCACCGACACATATTTCACTACTGACATTTCAGATTTGTGGAGCCAAAGGCCTTTTAGCAGAATGACCTTTGGTATTGATCCGGACCCTCTGCATCCATCTGAGCCTCACGCTGGGCGGAGAGGCTGATTTCCATCAGAGGTGGAGGAGAGAAGGTGAATGTAGAGGTGAGAACAGCGGTGGGATAGATGCAACATTTGGAGAATGTCAGAGGCTATAGTGTTCATCATAACACCTGTGATTGATACAAATGTGATACAAATGGTCAATTTTGGACTCTATTTGCTTACTCAAAAAGGCTAGAAATGGAGAAAGCTTCCCTAAAGTTTATTATTGTGTCGTACTACAGTTATTACACTGTAATTGCATTGTTATAAATGACGCAAAACATTTGGTCATCGAATTTAAACATAATCTGCAATTTTGTAGAATAATTCCTGGATGTTGTTGTTAATTGAATGACTGTATAAAGGTTAAGTCAAAACAATAAATAACAATGATCTAATAAAGAGGTGATAATAATGTTTGGAGTAATTCAGGAAATGTGATAGGACAACACGGGCTCCTTAAATAATGATCCAAATGAAGCAATGATATCATTCTGCTCTGCTTCAAAAATAATCACTCGCTATTCTATTAATAGCAGCCAACTTTCTTGACTTGGGAATTTGGCACGCATTCCCAGACATTCTCTTTCTTCTGCCTCATGGTTTGGACTAGGAAAAAAAAACATTCTGCCACTTCAGTGATGCTACATAAAAAGTATTCTGGCTATTTTAAACTCACTTGTACCATGCTAATGTATCAAAATCCTGCCAAGAAAATCAGCAATCCCCCACCACCACCCCTCTCTCGCTCTCCTCAACAATGCAGAAAATGAAGATGCTAGTGTCTTGCGAACACTGTTTAGCATCTTAATTACCAATGCTGATAAACGACCCTAATGATGAGGGTTTAATTGGCAGCTCCAGCTCGCCGAGAGAACAACAAACAATTTGAGATTGGCACTTAGTGTCTGTGCTAAATTACAGACGCCGCACAGAGATCAATGTCCAATCAGACAGCAGACGAGCCTTTTGAAGGCCTCAAAGCACCATCAAGCTCTCCACTCTCCATTCAGCTGTAATTAAGGCCTGTTAATTGCCACAAAAGCCAATTCACATACATCCACGCATTATTCTCCGACTTAAAACGCAAACAGGAGTGTTAACATCCAAAATGACTACATTTAGAACAAAAACAGACCTGTTGCTTCTCACACTATTTTTGGTTTACATTCTGTGTGTTTTGGGAGACGGATTGACTGTGTTCCTGCATGTGTTTCGTTGTATTGATTTGTTTGGGTGTTCTCACTTACCCTTGGGAACCGTTTTAAGCAAAAGGTGCTTACACTAACAGAAATCTGCTATGAGCTATCTGCTATTTATGTTTTAATGTTCTTTGTTAATGTCACGTTTTAAATATTATTTTGATATCTGTATTATATTTAAAGTAATTTTAACAACATTTACGATATGTTTTACCATTTAAAAATCTGAACAAATCATTCCATGTCATAAAAATGATAACATATTTATTTGATACTTACTAAACTAGTCATGCAGATTTAAGCTGGTCCGTCTTTGTGATATAAGTTACTTGTTAAATAACAAGAAAATGGCTCCAAGTATGTTGTTTAAAGCACAGTGACATTAACGCAATATTCTAATAAGACTAATAAGATTCTAAAATAACATTTTGAAACAAAACTTGGTTACACTTTTTTTTAAGGTGTCCTTGTTACAGTGTAAATATACATATAAATACTGTGTAATATTAACCAATAATGTATACTTACCATATGGTTAGGGTTAGGATTAGGTTTACTTGCATGTAATTATGCGTAATTTATAGTTATTATAATAGTAAGTACAAATACACCTTAAAATTAAGTGTTACCTAAAAACTCCTTTTTATTTCAGCCTTTTTTATTAAAATGGTTCCTTCATAATGATCTCAAGGTTATATAAAAATAGTTGTTGTTTTTTTAAAACTAAATAAATAAATCTATTTTAGTTTATAAGATAAGTCTATTCAACTCATTGTATGAAATGCACAGTAATGTATTTTTATTATTATATATTTTTAATCATATCGATCCACACTGTAAATAATTAGGTTCTGTTTGTTTTTTTAAGTTGTTAATAAAACAAAAATCATTAGAGTATGTTTTACAACGAAATGCTATTTCAGTGTTTCTACTTCAAAATGTCATGTTTAATTTGATGTTAGTTGCTGTTTCGTTGAAATAGTTTGACACTGAAGAAGGCTGATGGCCAAAACATTTGTCATATTGTTTTATTCCATTTAAATATCTTTCAAAGTGCAGACGTTTTGTATATGATTGCAATTTTTAAATGTACAAACCGATTTCTGAGTGAAAATTGTTTCTGAACCAGTTTTTTTTTTTTTTTCAGTGCATATACTGTACATATTTTAGGAATGTATAATTAGTATTAATGCAAACAGTGATACATTTAAAAGCCAGGAAGGGTAAGTGTATACCAACCTACACAGCATGTTGCAAAGCAAGGGTCAGTTATTGACTATCTCTCCAGGCCTTCGGTATAGGTATTGACTCCTATCGGCTCTCACTAATTGTGTTTAAGTGCCGGGTAATCGGCACTCTATTGTCGGTTTCCAAATTAGTAATCAACTCTAACAGGCCTACACAATTACCGCCCTCGCTGTGGCACATTCAAGGGGCCTTCTAAACGATATAAATATCCTCTGTCAGTGGCTCAGGGAAAGTTTGTCTTTTCTTGCTCCCACTTAAAGCAAACACAATGAAGACTAAATCTAACGGACCTCGATAGCTAGTCCATCGCTACCCGTTCTTTCTGTGAATAAAACACAATAATGTGGTTTGGCTGCAGCAGTCTACTTCAAAGTGTGCTATTGATTAAAAGAAAACCCCATACTTTTACTGAAGGACAGACCTAAGCATATAATAAAGACTTAGGGGTGCAATGTTTTGACTCAAGCCAGTAAGCAAACACCTAGCAACTGCATAGCATCATAGTTGAGTAAACACACTTTCTTTAGAGCATGCACAAGTTTGGATTATTAAAGGGAAGAAGAAAACAGAAAGGAAAACAGACAAGATTTCATGCCATGTGCTTTAAAAAGCATTATGGCGAGGGCTGATTTTAATATTCCTGTAAAGAATAAGTCTTCTGTCAGTCTCGTATCACTTTCATCTTTCAAACTTTCCACCGATCAGCTGTTTGTAAGACAGAGATTAGTGTTTTAACAGCGCAGCGCCTCGATCCAGAACAAGGCCGCCTCACAGAGCTTAGAGGAAGATCTCGCCCGCTTTTCATAAGAGACTGTTTCCTTTCCATTGATTCCATCTGACGGCAGTATCTGAAGGTGCTCTGTTGGCAGTGAACTTCCTTTAAAAACTCCCTCATGGTGTGTCTTGGCCAGAGTAAATACCTGTATTGTACCATTTTTTTTTTCTTCTTCTTCTTTTTTACATAAGATCACTGCTGTTTGCATTTATAAAGCACTCTAATAACATGCTATTTTCTAGAACATCTGACTTCTGTTGATTTGAGCAAAATCATCGGCAAACAGTCGAGTGAGCAAACATACAGAGATCCACTGCCACATCTCCGGTATCAGAGTTTATATGTTGGTCAACTGCAGAATTGAATGACTGCTACTGGTTATGTTCTGTTAAAGTTCTGTGGAGCGCAGCTATATTGCGTCAATGCCAACATTGAATCATTTTGACTTCTCATTCAGTTTGTTAAGCACCTAGAAGGTTTGTTACATATATTTTATCTCTTTAGTTTCATGCTAACATGTATAATGTTTAAATGTTACGCTTGTGCTTTTTCGAATCATTTGATATTGTAATCATGCATTTGCAGTCCTGCATGTGGCTGATGGATTTCAATTACGTACTGACTGTAACACTTTCTCATTGATTTAAGTACTGAAGTACATATTACTGTTGCATTCTGCATGATCATATTTTAGATCCCTTAATCCACCTCATACCTAAACTTAACAACTACCTCACTAACTATTAATAAGCAGCAAATTAGTACAGTTATTAATAGTGAGAATTGGTCCCCAAAATAAAGTGTGACATAAACAAAAAAAAAAAAATAGTATTCTATGGCTGCACAATATACTGAAATGATCAAAATACTGAAAATGTACAAAGTGCAATTTGCATATTTCAATGACTTGCAATAGCTGAATGATTTAATGCTTCAGAAAAATCAACATTGTGCAGCTCTACTGAATGATGCAGTAACTTTATAAATACAATAATATATTATATTCTAGATAAATTTGTATGAATCGAGAATAAAACTGAGTGTTTATTTGCATTTTACAGCAGCTTTGAATGTGGTTCATTCAGTCAGACTTTTGCCAAACTATCCATTTTATATCATGAATGTTGCTAGGTTGCTAGGTAATGAGGTCACAATGCATTTTTGCTCTGCGTTTCATTAGAATGCAATAAGGTCTTTAAAAAGAGCATGAATCTCTCATTTATCAGAGCTGGCGGAGGCCAGCCAATTGGACGGAGGATATCAGCGCTTAAGTGTTATCCAAACAAAATACGAAATCTCTGGATCCTTTTCGTGTTAAAGTCTAATTTGCAGTTTTCTCCTCCACGCAGGCTGAATGCACTCCAGCCAACAGGCCTCGCCACTTTAACAGCCTGCAAGAAAGCAGGAGAAAGAAAGGGCTTCTGGGTGAACGAGGGTGTATAAGGGGATGAAAAAGTGAGGCTGGAAAACAATAAGGCAGTTTTCCTGCGCAGCCTGAACAAACATGGATCCTTATTTACCTCCCGTTTTACCTTCTCCTCAAACCCCCGCACAGACACAAAAGGCATTAAGGTATTATGTGGTAATGTTTTTGGAAGTGTATGATAGCGGAGAGCTAGAGACGGGCGGCCCCTTAAATGCTGGTAAAACTGCACATGGCAACCATTAGCACGAGACCCTCGGTAATGCTTCTGAGACGGCCCGAGAGCGGCCTGTGTGTGTGTGGTGTTTGGACCCTGTGTCAAGAGGTCCGTGGGGGCACGGTGTTCACACACTCCTCCATGCCGGTGGATGACAGTCGGACGGCTGAGGATGTGATGACAGTGTGTGGAAAGTAATTTGTTTGGACGTTGCTTCAGGCTAAAGCATTGATTTAACAAGGAACAATGAGGAGAATAATTTCACAACATCACATCTCTCAGCACTCAACTCCCTGAAACACACGCCTCAGAAATTGTGATCTCAATAGCACCGATAGTTTTCACCTCAAATTTGCACTGTTAAAGGCCGAAATATGTTGGATAACAAACAATTTCAAGACAGAAGCCCGTTATTGAATCTTTTTTGCTCCTGGATTGCTTCTTTAGCTGGGTCAGGCTGATGTTCAGCTGGTAAACCCGCATTGATGGTCTAACCAGCTAACAAATGCCCCAAACACCTATAACCAGATGACTAGATTGCTGTGTAGCTAAGATCAGCAAAACACCTGGTGTCTTATTGCATGCCTTTTATTAACATATTGGCTGTTTATTAGTGCTTATAAAGTACATATTTCTGCGTGACCATATTCCTACCCAATACCTAAACTTTACAACTCCCTTACTAACTAATAAGCAGCAAATTAGGAGTTTATTGAGTCAAAAGTCATAGTTAATGGTTTGTTAATAGCACAAAAATTGGACCTTAAAATAAAGTGTGACCATATTTTTCAGCTAGGCCTTTTGGATTTTGGTGTCTTGTTCATTTTGTATTCATGTAGCCTATAGTGTTTTTTTTTGTTTTTGTTTTTTTTGCAAATATGTTGCAGCCGATACAAAAGTATTCTGTTTTTATGGTGTAATTTGCAGTTACTATTGTGCAGTTAAAAGTTGTCATAAAGCCACCTTTTTTACTTTCGCTGACAAACGACAGACATCATTCATAGAAGTCATTCATTTTCAATGTAGAGTAATGTAGGAAATGCGTAATTTCAGGTTCGATTTGAGCTTTGCATTGCAGTATAATATTGAACTTTTGAAGTTAGAACATATGCAGTTGCCCAGCCAGATGTGCTTTATCCTAGTAAAACCTATTTATGAGAATTACCAATATTTTTCCAGTAAATGTTATTCGATGAACACTATTTCTGTAAAATTGGCGGTTATTAATAATTTATTCAATTCAATAGATGTTTATGTAGAACTTTTCACAATACACATTGTTTCAAAGCAGCTTTACAGAAAATGCATGTTTCTATGTTAAATTTAAGAGTAATCTGCAATTGCATGTGAAATAATTGTTTTATAATTATTAATTTAAAACATTTGTATGTTTTTCTTTCAAACACATTGGTGGTCTTTTGTGTGTATATTCATACTGCACATTCATTTTACCATGGTAAATAAGCAGAGGGCAATGGCTGCTTCAAGACCAATTTGAAATGCCAATGCGACTGCAACTAGAGAATGTCAGAGACAGCTTATGAACCATATACAATGGCAATTTTATTAAATAACCGAGCTGGAAAAAAATAATAAAATATGTGATCTACTCTCTATTTAAAAGCATATTGCACCAGTCAGACTGAAGTGAGCCCTTTTCATAAAATACATGAAACAGATTCAAACAAATTGTGCTATGCTACTCATATGGAGGTCTCTACAATATTTTTCAATAATGATAATAAAATCAATCAGCTATCAACTTTAAAAAAAAAAAAATTATTTATCTGCACAGCACAAATGGTGAAAGGACAAAAAAAAAAAAAAAAAAAAAAAACTTCAAATACGTAAGCCCCCGTCATATGACTATGCCAGGTCAGCTGACTTTTTATACAAACATCAAGCAAAATTAGAGCTAAAATATGCAGTCCGTTAAGCCTCACAGGACACACAAGAAACAAAGGCACATTGTGCAGTGCAACCAGTCTTCCTCCTTATGGTTTACAGTGTATCACACACACTCTCTCTCTCTCTCTCTCACACACACACACACACACACACACACACACACACACACACACACACACACCTGAATGCCTCAGGTGAGCTTCTGCACTGAGGCGAGCAGTACACAGACCACACACCAACACGGCTATGCTAACACAGCCCTCCTACAAGTAAACACCACATCAAAACAACAGTGACTTTCCACTCTCATCCCTACATGGTATAATTGGTAAAACGTGTTGGCCATTAAAACTTGCTGACATCACATTGCGAGGAACCAAGCTTCCGAACGCTAACCAGGCCAGATATCGCCTGTTCAGCCTCACACCGAACAATGAGACGCCTTATCAGAGCAATGTAAACAAAATCCAAATGTCAAATGTGATATAAACAAAGAACAACTAAAAAAGTGTTCACATGTGCTGAAATTGTTACTTGTACTGTATAGGTTATGCCATTCCCTCTCTTAAAATCAATGCATGAGGTGTTCACAATCCAGTAAATTATGCAAAATAAGAACAGGGAGTAAACAGGGTCAATTCTGATGTCAAGTTGACTTTAAGTTTTGCATGCATTGTTTGTTCAAGTGCAATATCTGTATGTGGGTGTGTAAAGAATGATACAGCTTCTATAAGTATACCCAGTTAAGCAGTATATACTAATAGCAAATCTCAACTGATTGTGTTTTACATAGTTGAAAAATGTAAACTACATTATCAACAAGCAATATCTTAAATGTTATATATAGTACATCCTACTTTACCTGTGTATAATATATGCAATTTATACTATGTGCTGCACAATATAATGTGCAATAGTATGCAATGCAATGCAATGCAATGCAAAAAACAAACAAACATTACACTCACATAAATCAGTTTATATTGTATAGCAAATCTAAACTGCCTGATTTTATTTATTTATTTATTTATTTATTTATTGTCTCAAAATGTAACTATATAATTATATTTTTAAAGTTGGATATACAATGTTTAACTTTAAAGTGCAATAGGTGATTGTCTTCAGAAACATTTTTTTTGTTATGCTGGTTGAAATTCTCTTCACATCCCGATAGCAATCATTAAGTTAAGTGGTCTAAATGTATTTATCTGTATTTATATATTCTGTGGAAGGCGTAGGACCAAGAAATGTTCGTCCAATCAAAACGCTCGGTCCGAGTGTTTTAATTTGCTTTCATACCTGCTTTAATTTGCGATCTTCCTTCCTGGTATTGTAGTACTTTAACTAACTGTGCTATAAAGTATTCTCACCGGTGAATGACACATGATGTAGCCCAGCGGTTCCCAATTCCAGTCCTCGTGCCCCCCGCTCTGCATATTTTGCATGTCTCGCTTAGTTAACACACTCGGTTCAGATAACCAGCTCATTAGAAGAGAGCTATGTGCATGAACTGTGTTCCAATTGACATGCTCCCTACACAGTGTTCATTGCTCTCTACTCCCTGAGCAGGGAAAATCCTTTGATTTATTTCACATTTTCCAAGATCTCCTACTGCACCTTTAATATACATACAAACAGTATACTACATAGCAAATCTCCATTGCTTGAATGCTTGTATCATTGCAAAATATCACCTATATTATCACTCAGCTCTAATTTCCTAAATGAGACTATAAGGAATGAAGATATTATGATATTATTTATAATAAAGCCATGATTTGCTGTAAAGTTGCTTTGAAATAAGGTGTATTATGAAATGCACTGTACAAAATGAGTTAAAAGCCTTTAACACAGAACTGTTTTGTGAATTCAATTGCACCCCCAACTACACACACACACACACACACACACACACACATACACCGTTTCTTGAGTCTATTCAGCTCACTTTAGAGGGCAAGCAGGAGAAACGTGAGGTTTAGTTTGAGAATGAAATCTAATTAAAACATGGTTAAGTTCACTCACAGAGTTCCATTACAGGCCTGCATTGGAGATTCAGTCTTCAGTCACTGTGCTGCTGCCATTAACACCTGCTTCTGTTCCAATTAGCCTTCGCAATAAAGACAAATGATCTGAGGGGGCCCAATTAATTCACTTCTGTCAAACACTCTGTATCCAAGCTCTATCAGTGTACTCACAACACACACACACACACACACACAAGGGGATCGTCAAGTGAAAGCACTCACTTGGCCAAGTGGGACCAAAAAATAACCTATGCTCATAACCTATACGTCTTTATATGCCTCCTAATTTACACCATCCATTTTCCAAATCGCTTAACCTCTGTAGGAATGTGGGTTCCTCTTAAATAATAATTTAATTTTGTGTAAATAAATTTGTTCTAAAAGTATAATTCCAGACTTTCTGTAATTAAAAAAAAAGAAAGAAAGAAAGAAAAAAAAGTAGGTTGTGTTTGCATGTATAAGGGTCCTAATTAGTGGTCAACCACTACAGTATATCATATATATATATATATATATATATATATATATATATATATATATATATATATATATATATATATATATATATGATATACTGTAGTGGTTGACCACTAATTAGGACCACAAAAAAAAAAGCCACAAATCTGCCTATATATATATATATATATATATATATATATATATAGGCAGATTTGTGGCTTTTTTTAATTATTAAGAGTGTTATTCACAATCTTTAAACTAAATAGTGTGATATCACATATATCAGTTATGTCTCTAAGATATTGGCATCAGCCATCAAAAAATCATATTAATCAACCACTAGTCACGAAGCTAAAGTGGTTTCCAGTTCTTTTCCGTGCTTTTTGTGTGTTGATATGCAGTTTTTAGGGTGCAACTCTGAGTTAATAATAATAATAAAAACATTAAGGCACTGAAAAATCAGCCTTTTGCATCCTTGGTTGTCAGTGAAAACAGATAGTGTATCAACAGGCCATGCTAACTAGCAAAAGCTTGACCTCCTAAAGCACTAACCCAGCATTTAAGCAATAGTAATAGGGGTGCTTGCCTAAGCAATCTCAACTGATAAACTACTAAAGATCTGAAATAATATAATTATCACCTGTCAACTCTATCTACATGATCAGTGCAACAGAAGTAAACAAAGCTGCCTACATTTCAGCACAAAGTGAATGTCTTGAAGCAGAGATGAAAGTTTAATCGCTCACAGAGATGAAATGAGATTCACTTGAATTTTTACTGCTGTAGATGTGAGAACATTTGGCTGGAAATCCGAACTGTAGCCCCCTGCACTGGCAGAACGCTTTTACTGACACTGTTTGAGTTCTCATATGGAGCTTTATGGATCATGTGTAAAAGCTGTATAAATGTCTCGTGGATTACTCATAAAGTTTCTTTTCTCTGAATAGATCAACAAAAGATCAGGGTCAGAAGTTCCTTGAGCAGCATTTTAGCTCTAAGCAGGATATTAAGTTGAATGCTGAAGTCAATGACTATAATTCCATATGATATAAATTCAAATTCATATAAATTCAAATGCATTCTAGTTTTGAACATTATTCAACAAGAATGTATCACTTAATGTTCAAAACGCCTTGTTTTTGTGCCAAAATTCTAAGTTATAATGATTAAAGAAATGGAAACACTTTAGAATAGGGAACACTTATTAACTATTAACTACGACTTTTCCCTCAATAAATTCCTAATTTGCTGCTTATTAATAGTTAGTAAGGTAGTTGTTAAGTTTAGGTATTGGGTAGGATTAGGGATGTAGAATAATGCATTAATATGTGCTTAATTACTACTAATAAATGGCTAATATTCTATTAATATGCATGCTAATTAGCAACTAGTTAAGAGACACTAATATAAAGTGTTACCATGTAAAACCTTTTTACTTTATAACTCTAGCTTGTGTAACTTGCCATAGTACAAACAACTCTAATTTATAGTTTCTGCAACACTGGTATGAACTCTTCTTCTACACGAAGATGACAACATCTTTTGATCTTGCTTGAGTTATTTTGTTCACACAGGTCTCATCATTTATCACACACCACTGTCTTCTTCTGTTTGTTTAGCTGTTATTTGCTCTACCTGTGCTTACCACCACCTAAATGGGAGCAAACATGACAAAAGATCATCTCCATGATCTCCACACATCTCCCCTCCCTGAGCTCGAGATGGTAGGCCATTCTGACAGGTGTCAGCATGTCAGCGGAGACGCTCTAAATCTGCATTTGTGAAAATGAAAAGAAAAAAAAAAATACACTGCTAAGTCTGTACCGACTACTGTTGCACAAGAGCGCTCTAAGCTCTTTGTTTTTCGAAGGCAAAGGTCAGCTCAATGTGAGAGGTTTTTTTGAGGAACTAATTTTGCTTTGAGTGGATAATGTGCGTCCTTGGGTCGATAAAATGAGATGCACCTTTTGCTTATCTGTCAGCTTTTCCCAGCCAAAGAAACACGTGACTTTTCCCCCACACATCTGATCAAAGATTGACAAAGGCAGGTTTGTTTAGTTTTAACCAACAGATAGATGTGAAAATTACCCTCACGGTTGGTGTATCAATTCAATTAATGCATAAATATATAGACATAAGAGGCTCAACAGACCTTTGTTAGGGATAGTAGCCATATTCACCTTACATAAATGAGGCTTCAGAAATACACCGTTGTACTTTTTAAGGTCAATGGATCATGTGCAAATTTTAAATCTCAGATTTTCTACACATTTATAGCAACACGGGACATTTTTTTTTAAAAAGCAGTGGAGAAGATGAACAGCTCATAGAGAAATCAATGGAATCAAAATAAATGTTGAATATGGCAAATATAAAAGTAAAACTGACACACTGTTTGGAGATTTCAGTGTTTCTACAGGAGCTTTAAAAGTAAAATAAAAAAACTGTCCATTTTACCAAGTGGCAACAAAGATAAACTAACTTGCTATACAACAAATTCAATAAGTTATCTGTCCTCACAGTCTTGTTTCATTTTCATCAAATTCAGTTTGGCATAACAATATCGGAGAACTATGTTTAGGTTCACTGAAAAAAAAAAAAATAATAAAATGTGTAGAAACAATTTTCACTCAGAAATTGCTAGTAAATTTTTCACAAAGAAATATCACTGAATTAAACCTGAAATTTTGAAGTAGAGACTAAGTATTTAGTATATTTAGTATATAGTATTTTCTTGTGAAACCAATAATCTATGGTTCATTTACTTAAAAAAAAATATTAAAAGATGTAACCAAAATCGCATCAATTTTAAAATGCATTTAAAATTTGCTAAGTTCACTCTTTGAAAAATAAATGTTGTACTGACTTTCAAAAAGTAAAAAAAAAATTAAGCAATACAAGGTGAGGAGATCACCTGCTTGGTTTGTAATCGTGTCTTCCAGGCAATCTTTAAAAGCAGTTTTGTTTTTGAGCATTAGCGAACCTGGTGGGATAACTAACCTTTGGACATGTCAACCTCTTTGTGAGGGCAAGAACTGAGAGGACCCGAGTGAAGCCAATTTAAGCAGGATCTCTCCCGCAGATATTCGGCAGAACCCTGCGCGGCTTTTTTGATTAACTCTTTTCTATTAACTTCCCGGGCCGATAAGATCTTAATCAGAGCCCTCAAATTATCCGCCTTGACATTTATCAAGTCGAATCATCGTGTTCTCAGAGCAACCCGTCCGTCCATGGATGCCTATTCTTTTCCAACACTTTGAATGGAAGTTAATTTGGAGCGCATGATTTATCTCGCCGGGACTAACCGCGACGAGGCGACCACCTTTATTTTGTTTTTCAAAGGGAGCGCATTATTGCGGGGCTGTCCGGTGATTGCATTCGGCAGGGGAGGGTGAATGGAGAATCGGCGTGTCGCCGGGGCCGTGGCGCTGGGGGCTTTTCAGAGCGCACTGAAAGAACAGATTAGGCGTCTGACCACAGGGATGACGGACGGACAGCCGTTATACGTGCTGACAATAGTGTGAATACCTGACAGGATCAGGGTTGCTGTGACTAGTCCTGTTATCCCAATTCTCCCACTTTTCACTCTTTTTCTTCTCATCCTAACAAGACAAAACCATTCCAGTTGAGTTAACACTTCCTCCGTTGCGAGGAGGGATATCACACGCCAGGTTGATTCGGTCGGTGAGGCGTAGGACATGTTGAACGGCACATTACAATATAAAACATTGGAGGTCATTGCTTTATATCATATGACGTGTGTAGTGAGAGCTAGTGAGTGCGTAAACTGATCTCCCTTGTATCATCAGGACAGTTGACAGTTGTAATGTTGTTGAAGGCCAAAGTTACTCACAGCTGCTAGCGTTCACACACACACACTGGCAGTAATGTTCTGCATATCACAAAGCACAATGTACCAAACAACATGAACGCAAGTCCATATATCACACAAATACATCCAATTTGGTGCTTAGCGTGCGTGTTCAAGGCCGTTTAAGAATGTGCTAAGCCTTACTGAGACTTCTCTGAGAAGCTAGAAGGTTAGCGCTGGAATCTCAGGCTCAGACCGCTCATTGTCTGCATGGCTCTAATCACTGTCATAAGGAAGGGATTGGACCGGAGGGTTCCTGCCACTTACCAGAGCCCACTATATGTGTATCCAATCCACAACTGTCAGAGGATGAACTGTAAATAAAAAAGGAAAAAATGGGACTAGGTGTGTTGTTAGTTCCGCAATTGAATTCTGAGATGTTCAGATATCCCCTACTCTGTCCAAAATATCATAAGTTTTTCATATTTAATAGAAAAAGAATAGTGGTATCAGGTTATAAGTAAAAGCACATGGAGAATAATCTGAAATTGGAACACCGTTCCATTCAGAAACTTCTACAAATCCCAGTCCCTTCCATGTTTATCTGTTTGATAATGCGTAGCACCCTACTTATATACATTTTATTGCATTTTTCTGGCCATATTTTGCATTGGTCTAATTATCAGCAAAGCTCTTTGTTGAAGCCTAATTATATAGACTACTCTGGACTCGATTATACAATAGCAGATAATGTCAAAATTTAGAAGAAGTGCTAAGAATCGGTTTGGGTTGCCATTTGGTTCAAAGCTCAATTGAATGGTGAACTTATCTGGTGTCAGGCTACACCATTCAGATAAGTTTCAAATTACCTACTGAATGCTGATCTGGAACTAGTCAAGACCAAAACAGATCTTACTTTTGAAGGTACAAGCGTCTTTATCTATTCAGTAATAATATAGCTGGGGTGGCAGGTCAAGTGGCTCTGTTTCAGGATGCTTTAGAACAATCTGTTTGAGAAACACTCTTTCTTGCATGAACAACATCCATGTAGATGTCTTTTTTAGGAAGGATCAGCTCTTTTAAAAATCAAAAGACCCTAAAAATCGAGTGAAAAACTGAGGGCATGACCCTAACTGTCTTAAAGACGTCTCCACCTTAAAACAAGAATGAGTCAAGAAAATAAAAAAGAAAACCTTGTATTTTATTTCTTGGTATTTTAGCAAATATCATCTCAAAAACAAATTTATGACCAGGACATAAATAGCATGCTATGCTGGGTTGAGAACTTCAGCCCGAAGTTCTTGTTTTGTTTTGTTTTGTTTTTGCTTTTCTTTTTTTTTTCTTTTTTTCTTTTTTTTTTTTCTCTCCTTGTCGTTGTGGTCAGTGGAAAGTCGAAAGAGTGTTGAGGTAGCGCCTAAAAACATGGCAAGGACACAGTTCACACATCTGCAAGCATTTAGTGAGATGGATTTGGGCATTCTGTCCTGTGTTCCTCTACTGCTCCTCTGACATCCTTGGGAAAGAGAGACAGATGAGGGCAGACACTTGCCAAAGGGGCTTCAATACCTCATGGAGGAGGAATTTCCTCTGACGAAGCTGGGGTTACCTGTCCTGACTTAGAAATAATCCTGTTAAATAAAAGTCAGCTCACCAAATAAGGAGTAACCTTAAATATCTGGATTAAACCACCCACATCAAAAAAGACAGAGGTCATCTTGTTGCTATCAGATGTCATTTGGAGCAACAAACTAAACATACACCCACACATGGAGATGTTGTTGTAGCCAGTGCACTGAGAAGTTTTGGGATTTTGACAGAGCATGGTTACTGTATGCTGTTTAATGGAACAAAATTCTGCATTTTTTGAAAATACACAAGATAATTTGTTAAAAAAGTTTATTTGTTGTCATAGGAGAATCATTTAGGCCTTAAAGAACCTCCTCTGTTGGTGAATGATAACTAGAACCAGTACGCTGATCGATATGAAGCATCTTTCATTTCACATCTGTGGCTATTCTTCTATCCAGTTGCACATTTAACTTTTGCGCAAAACAGGGATATCGCTTAAATCATATGCAAATAAAGCACCATTTCAATTCAGCAAGATGAAGTTGACAAATTTGTCACTTCCTGATAAACTGGCACCAAATATCACCAAGAATAAGGTCACTTTCTGCAGTAGGAGAAGCCACTGTGGGTCTTTTTTTTTTTTTTGCATATAATAAACTACTTGTGCCTCAGAGATGAAATGCAATAAACGTGGTCATGTTATCCTGATGCGAAGGCCTGCTGTTTGGGAACTCAATTTTGTAAGACAGTTCTGGGAGGTAATTATACCCAACCACTTTGCTGACAGAATTTGGTTTAGACATTTCAGAATGACCAAAACGACATTTCAAATGCTGTGCAACAAGATTGGTCCACTGGTTACTCCAGTTACGCCATCCCATTGCGCAAAGTCACATGACTTTTTTGATGCGCATCGAGGAATTTATTTGATTATTTATTTATTTTTTTATGATTTATTTTTGGTATTTTTTGTCTTTATTAGCATAGGACAGATAAAAGCTGACAAGAACCAAAATGGGAGATAGAGAGGGGGGCAGGAGCCTTGAGTCGGGATTTGAACTTGGGACATCTGTAGCACAACGGCATTGTATGTCGGCGTGCTGCCCAAAAGGCTATCGACGCCGATGTGCATGTGTTTTTATGCATATTTTTAGAATTTTGTGCACATCTTGGCATTTCCATTTAGCATTTTTTACATAATATCCCAAAATGCATACCTAGTAACTTTCTGTCTCCAAAAGACCATGCCGTATAGTCAACTCAAGAACCCTCTGTGGTTCCTTCTGCCGAACGTTCCTTCTACTATTTTCAAGAGAGACCCAATGAATAGTGAATGCGTTTTCATGGCTTTAGAGCACAAGCTCTATGTGGAGCCCCGGTCATCGCTGAATAAGGCCAGTCAAACATCACCTTGACAGATCCTTCTACCCTCAGGCCCCAACACCCAAACAAATCAGCCCGCTCCTTTTGTATCCTCCCGGTGTAACTTCCGCTCACCACAAAACAACGGAGCCAGCATCCGCTCTAGAGGATGCCATGACTGGGCAACAATGGCCTAGTTGCCTCATTGTGATAATTCTTCCCTCTTTCCCCCCACCATCTCTGTTTCGTGCTAATTAATTTAATCCTGTAAGCAGGTGTAAGCCTTGCTTGTTAAGGAGCCAAGTCCAGACGGGCCAGAGATGGCGAGAGCACGGCCCCGGGACTGTGAAAGAAGGGAATTAAAAGAGGGCATAAACAACAACAGCAAGTTGCAAAAACGGCAAGCGGAAAATCCTGTTTAGGGAGCAGACAGCGGGTGGTAAAGAATAGACTCTCTCTCTGCTCCATGTGCTTTCTTGTTTTGTTCCTGTATGAATCATCAATATCTACCCTTACTCTCTTCCTTCAGTACACAGAAAGGACTTGCTGAAAAATGGGACACCCACTTTCTCTTTTCAGAGAGGGGCAGCGTCCACAGAAGTTCCTTTTTCCGTGTCTCTTTCTCTTTCACTTTTTTTCTATCGCCGCTTTTACAAGGTCTGTTTTAAATGCACGCAGTACATGAAGATCCTTCCAGGGCCCTGGCGTGAGGGATCAGTTTTTGGCAGGGCAGCCCGCTGGAGAGCAGATAAAGGGCCGGTGAGAAGGAGCCAAATTTGGCGAGGGTGTTCGCTGGAGGACAGATAAAGTGATGCGGCCATGGGCTTTTCATATGCTGCCACCGCTTCGCAAGCCAACGGTGCCATAGACGGATCTCTTTTCCGGCGTGTGACGCGCGTCCAAATGCCGCTTGGCATCGGAGAGGGAGAGGGTCAGGGGAATCGGAGGAAGGAACGACTGTTGCTCGCTTTCAAAGGTCCAGGGACAGTCAATCAACCGCCCCTCCCGAGGCTATCGTGATCCCGCTTTGCCCAAATGCACATCCTCTTTCAAGTCCCCGAGCTCCACAACACCCTGATTTGCTCTTTGCCCATTGCTCCTTATTTATTTTTTTCTTCATAAGGTGTCAGCAACACAAGTTCACCAAATACATTCCTTTGGGCTTGTAGCGCAACAAGCTATTGAACAGAGATAAGCCTCTTTTAGAGGCGAAGGAGAATTTAATTCAGGTTTGAGTGACAGCAGGAAGATTTATCCCCTCGTCAGACAATGCCGTCTTTTCGGGACTTTAATCTCCTCCAGACAATGGGCTGTTTTTCGCCCCTCATCCTGGGCTTTTCCCACGATGCACGCTGATTAGCTCTGGCCGATTGGACACTGGCCATTATCTCTTGTTTTCTGTGAATCGTCTGCATTTGTGAGGAGAATGGAAATGGAGGCGAGGATGGGAAAAGAGAGAGAGAGCAAGCAAATAAGAGAGAGAGAAAGAGAGGATGAGAGGAGAGAAGAAAAAAGTTTTGTGTGCCAAGTTCATTCACTGCTCGGGATGTTCGTATGCCGGAGCACGTCAGGAGACGCTATCGTAGCTGGAGATGCAGGAAGGCAAGTGAAGCAAAGCGTGTAAACTGTAAGGATGGAGAAAGGAAAGAACGACAGGCAATGACAACACACAGAACAGAGAACTTCAGATGGGATTGCACAAGACACCATAATTAGCACCTAAAAGACAACATGAAATCAAACCTGACCGTACTTGTATTCTTAATAAATAGACTTTATCAACACACACAATTCTAAAAAAATAAAAAATTATAAAATAAATAGAAAAATATCTTCTCTAGAATTACTTTTCTTTAGTTCTGACTGTGAAGTCGGGGAAAAATATTAACCAATAATGCTGCGTTACAACTCAAAAGAGCCAGAATTTCCAACTTCCTACTTGAAGAAGTGCAATAGCATGTAGAGTCAGGAGTTAGTCACACATGCTCAATTCACAAGCAATTATCAGGTCCTTACCTTCAAGTCTCAAGTCAAGTCTCAAGTCGTAGTGCACACAAATTAATATTGTGGTCATGTCCGACATCACAGCGTGGCAAATTCAGCATACAGCAAATCTCGTTTTATTGATCTAGTCAAGTTCTAAGTGTTTATATCCAAGGAACGGTCTTCGGATATTCTCTCCTATGCTCCAACATATTTGGTACAGTGTATTTTTCAGTGCTTGTGCAGCGTCATGCAACCGTACTCTGATCAATGAAGCTGGCGGTGCATAGCTTGTATTTTGCACAATGTTGGGTAAGTTACTAAAAAAAAAGTAATCCACTACAAATTACTAATTACTTCTTTAAAATTGTAATTGTATTACAGTAATCAGTAATGTAATACAATTACTTCTTTAAAATTTTAATTGTATTACATTACTGATTACTGCATTTAAAAAGTAATCAGATTACTAATTACTTTACTTTCAAGTTACTTTCAAATTTACTTTACTTTTCAAGTTATAAAAACCTCAAATATACACTACAAAGAGAAACTCATCATTTTTTCATTAATTTCATATTGACTGAAAAAAATACATAAGTAGGCTTATTATTTATATACCCTGATTCACTCCCAATATCAACAAAACCTTTCTTTTTTTCGGTTTTGTAAAATAAAGAAAACAAATAAGGTGCGCTTTCTGCATTCTCAGTCTTCGTGAATATCTCCCTGAAACGAGTCAATAGAATGAACGAAAATGACATGAGAAATACAGTATATATAAAGAAAGCTTGAAGTGTCTATTATTAAATGAAGTAAATCATGTCGAAAACAAATATTCTCTGATAAAATAATCCGTATGAAACCAGTGCTGTGCACACAGTTAATGGTAAATATTCACTTTAATGCATCTTTGAGTCAAAGTTCCTCAATAATGAGACCTGTTTCGCAAACGTTTACAGAAACAGATGTGTAAACCACAGTAAATGATCCTCTCTGTTGATAATCGTACACCTGCAGAACAATTGCATAGCATCATTTATCATCTGCAATTTGGTTGCCAAGAGCCTTCCTTTAACAACCAAATGACCGCAACACTAAAAGTAGCAATGCCATTTTGTGTCTTTATAAGTCATCTTCCAAGAGCTGGGCAACGGAAGTCATAGATATTAAGGAATCTCACAAAGTCATTCTCATATAAACAACCCAATTGGCCAAACTATACAACCAGAAATAGATCACATGTAAGTTAAATGAATTAGAGATCGTATTTCTTGAAGGGTACACCAGACATGTTTTGGTCTACACTGAGGAAGTGATGTCTCTCTCATGTCGTTTGGTGGGCAGCAACCATCAGTGCAAATAAGCATTTCAAGGTTAACCAAATCCACCAAAGGAAATTAAACTGTTCTATTTATGTTATGATTTATCTTAGCCTAGGCCTGACCAAGAATATATATCATTACTCTTCACATAATGACTCTACATTAAATGCTTCACCAATCTGAAGGAATATATGCATAATCAATATGGAAAAAGCCTGATCTCAGCCATCGACTGATATTGATCAGAGAGCAGCTGAATAAGTGAATGTATAGATTTTGCTATTTATCTTTTCTCCACAGGGATGAAGTGTTTAGATGCAAACGTGGAGTGATCAACTTAAAAACAAACAAATGTGATGAGATACAGAGACTTAACATTTCAACACACAAATAAAACGATGTGCTCCTCGATTCTTTCAACTTCTCATTTCCTCAGGCGAAGACATGCACATGCAACAGAACTGCAAATTCTCATTGCAAAATTAAATCAGAGTAAACCTCTCCTCCTTTATTTCTCTCTTTTGTTTGTCAATTCCAAAAAATTAGACTCACAAATCTTCACTTCTTGGACAGGCCATTTCCTGGTCCTTCACAACGTCCGCAAAACCCAAGCCACATGATGTGCCGTCTTCCCAGAGTGGATTGAAGGAAAATAAATATTCCTATAATTACAGAAGAGAAAAAGACGTGGGCAGATGTCTAACATGACAAACCCCAGATGGATATCTCAGTCGGAGCTGAGTATGCCTCCCAACCGCGTGTCTGTGAAGAGCTCTGCTCCTCCGGAGCATCATGGGCACTTTGTGTATGTTGAGATGCTATTGTGGGGCACGCTCTAGAAAAAGAGGCGACTTCATGTAATTTGGTAAAATAAATATTTGCGTCGGCACTTGGCAGCTGTATCTCTGTTGGGTATTTTCCCATTCAAAATTGCCCAGAGAAAGCTGCATTGTACATTCAGATTTGTGACGCTGGTCAAATACGTTTTCCAAAGGTATTTGTTTTCAAACATTTGAGACACAGATCACCTTATTAAATTTAAAAACTGTGGCTCAAAAACCTACCGAGTTGACGGCAAGTCTAAAACACAGTCTTTTGGCTAAATTTGCAACTTCAAAGGCAATATCACCTGAATTCTTTACAGGAAAGACAATCTCAGAATGCACTGCAACAACTTCAAATCTTCACTTAAGATTTTTTTTAAAATGTAATTTATTAAATGCAACAATGCTAAAGTATTAATTTAAGCTTCAAGTGAGCATGTGTAGAGTGTTCTAAATTTGCCATTTATGAAGTTCCACTTCATTTAGGTCGTTCCCTTAAAAGGTACTTGTCTATGGGCAGACAGCAAAGGCAGATAGGTCATGGGTGACATGATATCCACATCAGTAAAGATCTTTTCTTTGTGCATGCTGGTGTTTCTAGCTACAGTACATTGAATCATTTTCCAGTTGCATGTTTGGTTGTGCTCTTGAACAGGAAATGATGGGTCATTGTTCCTGCAGCAAATCCTCTTCTGCATTCATACCTGCTCGTATCCTTCAGATCTATTCAGCTGCCGTACTCACAAAATGTCTTCTATGAGAAAGGGTCAGGAACCCATTAAACACCAGCTTTGATAACAATGACCCCCAGCCATGCTGAGACCCCACTTCCTCCATCTGCCCTTGTGCTGCTGTCTATACCCCTAATTCCAGCCATCCATTTTGCTGGTGTGTCATGAGATTAAAAATTTGCAAAATGTTTCAATCTTTGTTCAGACAAAATTCAGTCATATTTTATTTTATTAAGGACCAATTAACTAGCATATTGGCTGTTTATTAGTACTTATAAAGCACATATTAATGCCTTATTCTGTGTGACCATATTTTAGATCCCTTAATCCTACCCAATACCTAAACTTCATAACTACCTTACTAACTATTAATAAGCAGCAAATTAGGGGTTTATTGAGAAAAAAAATTGTAGTTAATAGTTAATTAATAGTGGGAATTTAACCTTAAATACAGTGTGGCCTAAATATCTTTAATTATAATTAAACAAATTAATTGAATAAATTCCAGTGTCAATAATAATCAGGGTCCCACTTTATATTAGGTGGCCTTAACTACTATCTGCTTTATTGTGTACATACATGTTTTTACATTGTACTTATATTTTTAAAAATACCTATATGTGATTACATCTGTAATTAATTTATGTAAGTACATTTATAATTACACTGTTGATACCTTACACCTTAACCCACTCTTAAACCCACCCAAACCACCAAACCTGTCCCTAACCTTACCCGTATCCCACCTCAAAGCAGCAAAAGTGTTTTACAATACAATATGACCACACTAAGTACATTGTACTTATTTTTTGATGTAAGTACATAGTAGTTAAGGCCACCTAATATAAAGTGTGACCATAATCAGTATTGTGCATGTATACTCCTACAAAATAAAAGTTCTTCATAGGTTCAGCAAGGAACTGTCATTATCAAGAAGCATGTTTCGCTCTTGATAGGAGTGTATCGTTGATATAAAAATTGTGGTTTATTCACATGATTAATTTCTGGTTTATTTAAAGCACCAGGTTTCCAAAAAGTAAAAATAATATTTATTTGTAACTTATTTCTTGATTTCATTGTGATTTCATTGTTATTACATTGTAATAACACATTGAAGTACTGAGTAATATGTTCTTACTATAGGCTTAAGTGACAATTAGGGTTAGTTACATTTAATTATGCATAATTTAGTGTTCCAACTATAGTAAATATGTGTAACAAGGACAGTGAAATTATATTTTGGTTGAAGAAAACTAATACTTTTTTGACCAATTGTTTGCATTAGGATATCATTCCATAGCAATTAGAGAGCAAGAGACAGAGAGAGAGAGAGAAAGAGAGAGAGAGAGAGAGAGAGAGAGAGAGAGAGAGAGAGAGAGAGATAATGGTTTATTTTCCACTATGTTTGACAACATCCTTTTTTTTTCTGTTTCATAACCATCTATGACATCGAACTCTTTTAGCTGCACTAGTCATCTCTCTGGTGCGCAAAGCACATTTTTATCAGACTGACTCTTTCTGTGGCACTGCTCCCCTTTGGCCTCTCAGTCTGAACCAGTCTAGGTCTTACCAAGCCCGTGCCCATCTTTCCCAGCTATAAAAACAGGCCTTGCTGAAGATGCTTGGAGGATGTGGTTATTATTGCACAGAGGTCCAGGCCAGTTTCAGTAAATGATGCTCCAAACTTAGCCAAAAAGGAATGACTCGGGCTTCTTCTCATCATTTCTCATTTGTGCAGTGCATGAGTCAGCCCTAGTGATATTATTTGTTCCAGAGCAAACACACACTCCGTCTTTTTCTCCCTTAGTCTGTCCGTTTTACTCTCTCTCTCTCTCTCTCTCGCTCTCTTTCTGTCTGTCTCACTGCTCTCCGTCTCTCTGCACAATACCCGCCTTGAAACGCAGTGATTTCAGGCCAGCCCAAGAGTAAGTAATTCAAAAAACATGCTCATAATTTGCTATGACATGTTTCATTTCTGAACTCAGATCAGATAGCATCTCTATTCTGGGCGTCCTGCAGACAGAAAAGTGGGGATATTTGGGCAAGCTGGAAATGAGTTTTGCATGCTCCAGAAAGGTATTGTGAGTGGATGCTATCGATTTGTTTATTCTTTCGTTTGCGTCTACAGAGCTCAAATGAGCCATAATCTCTTATATGAATGTCAATGTGAAAACAATCTAGCGGCTCATTAAAAAAAGCGCCTGAAAAAAAGCAAATGACAGATGCGGTAGTGGGACACGTTTAGGCTGAGTTTGTCCGTTCTGCTGGACGAGAGATTTGGAACAAATAAGAAGTTCAGAAGACATGAATAATCAATGTTGTGTCAAACGGGGTCAGGGTCACGTTCAAAATCTACATTTCAGCACCAGCGTGCTGCCAACACAAGCCACAAATATGAGGATTTTCCCTGAAAAGTCAGGCTGAGGGGAAACAAAGCGCTTGGAGAAACAGATATAAGGAGGGTGAGATGTGGGTTTAAGAGCTGGCCAGATACCTGCTGAGCTTTAATTTGGGTGAGAGTTGAACGAGAAGAAAGACCAAAGCGCTAGTTACACACACACACACACACACACACACACACGTTTGTTTCTGTGAATTGTGGGGACTTTCCATAGACTTCTGTTACTTTTATACTGACCAAACGATATTTTTTCTATCCCCTAACCCTAAACCTACCCCTAACAGAAAACCTGTTTGCATTGTTACACTTTCAAATAAACATCATTTATTATTTTTATTTTTATTTTTATTTTTATTTTCATTTGGTCCCCGCAATGTCAAGAATTTCAGGTTTTACTATCCTTGTGGGGACATTTGGTCCCCACAATGTAGCATAAACAAGTACACACACACAAACACACATACACATAAACACACACTCAAATTTTCTTAACAAGCTCATACAACACTATACATGTCTAATTAATTATTTTTTTTCATCTACTTATATTTACTAGAGACTAACTGAATTTCCAATAATACATACAAACAATTATAAGACATTTAATTTATTTGTTTGTTCAAAATTTTGCTAATTTTTAATAAATAAATATTTGTGTTAATTCACATATATGTTTACATCTAAATATGTGAATATTATACATTGTGTAATTGCATTTTTTTAACTGTTTACACGCATTTTCAAAACTTTACCTCTTTTTTTCAAAACTTTACACACAAATCCAATAATTGCACTCACAAAATTCAAAATGCCTCACATCTCTTGCAAAACGAAGCACTGTATTCAAAATATCACAAATGCATCTCAAAAGCAAACATTTGCAAACACCATAATATTAATTCCTGTTAGATTTTTGTGTGTTATGTATAGAATTGTGATTTGTGTTTTGCAAAAAGTGTTTTATGAAATTCAAAGGCCAATATTAGTGTATGGTTTTGCAGATTTGGTGTGTGGTTCTGGTGTTTGATTGTCAGCTTTCAGAAATTGTGTGACAAGTAAAGATTTTGTGTGTAAGCAGTTGAAAAAACTGTAATAAGAACCCTATTAATGTACCATTAATAATTAATAATAATCAAGCTCCAAATCAGCATATTAAAATGATTTCTGAAGGATTGTGTGACAATGAAGACTGAATTAACGAGTGCTGAAAATTCAGTATTGCCATCACATAAATAAATGATATTTTAAAATATGTTAAAATGGAAATAGTTATTTTAAGGTCATGATATTACTGTTTTCACTCTAGTTTTGATCAAACAAACGCAGCCTTAGTGAGCATCTTTCAAAAACATTAAAAAAATCTCAATTATTCCAAACATTTGACCTGTAGTGTATATATAGTTATTTTATTTTCATTACAAACTGGGAAAAATGTCATTTGTAGAATTCACTATTTATAGTATTTATGACCACATTTCTCCTTTGTCAGATTTGGCTTACTTCTGGGGACATTTTGCTGCAGTTTTGTCCCTAAAGTATGGCTAGGTCACAAACACACTCTCACACACTAGGGAAATATCTCTCTGCCCTTCAGTTGCCTTCCAGCACCTTTAGTAAGGCCCATTACCTCTGTACCCCCTCCCCAATGTCCCTAAAGCCCGTCTTATCACCTCAAGCCAAAAAACTAAAGTGACCCCTCGACCACAAACAACAAAGCACCTCTTAAAGGACAGTGTCAAAATATAATACACAGCACACACATGAAGTTGATTCAGTGTGTGTTGGCTACTACTGCATTTGCTTCTACTTTACACTTTTACGAATGTTCATGTTTTTATTCATTTGACAGCATTGTGAAAATCAGTCCAACCGAGTCTCCAAAAACAGTCCTGTTCTCCACAAAGACATGCTAGCATAAAGCTAGCCGTTTCCTCCTCAAGCACAGAAAGACAGATGCGATCAAACAATTATGAAAATCCTCCTTTGAAAGCTGTCTGTGAGCTGAGAAACCCCCAAAAACAAACCCTGGAAAAAAGGGCATTCCACAGAGCCCCAGAGAAAGCCCTCACAAATCAACAGCGGTAAACGGGTGATAATTGCTCTCGTTGCTTCAACAGCTGTACAAGCTGATGTGCTCACGGGAGGAAGAATAGCCCCTTTCAGACAGACTCCCTGTCCTGTTTGCAACCACTTTTGCTTCTCGAACTCCTGAAGAACAGCCTCAGCCTGTCCATACAACTGTTCCTCAACAATTTATTGTCTTTAAAATCGGGATGCAACAATTCCATTTTTTTCAGAACTGATCCGATCCGATCCCAAAAATTCAGAGTATCTGCCGATACCGATCCGAAACCAGCGCAGTTTTTTAAATCAGTGTAGAATTTCTATACTTCAGTGTTTTGGCCTGGGCTGCGTTTCCCAAAAGCATCGTAAGCTTAAGTTGCTCGTAGAGCCATTGTCACCAATGAAGCTACGATCAACTTAGACTTACGATGCTTTTGGCTCTTTTTTTGTGCTAAACACAATCTGCTAAATTTAGACAACTTAATTTTAATGACAAATAACAAATGAAAAATTATAAAATCGTAATCATTGACAAAAATACTATTACAAAACTAGGTTAGTGGAAAATTTAGCAATAAAGGTCCTTGCACACTGAGTCCGAAATTTTCGTTTATGTTTTTCGTATTTGTTGTATTCGTCATCCTTTCCTATCAAAATGCTTGCTACTGATGCAAAAACAATGGTCCGATTTTTTTATGTAAACGTGATTGACACAACGTGAGGTCGTATTTATTTTTCAACGTGCGAAAATTTCGAACGAAAATTTTGGACTCAGTGCGCAATGGCCTTTACTCTAGAAAAATCATGGGTGCGCAATATTTATATACAATCTAAACATTTAGTGAAACAACATTATTTAGTGGTGAACAAATAAAAGTTAATAAGTGTAGGACTAAATCTGGTAAAATATTAGACATTGCTCTTTGTATTGTTGTAACTTGTATTGTTGGCTACATTCATGAAAGGTGAGTAGACCTAAATATATTTATATATAAATATTTACTATAAAATTAAAATACCTTTATTTTAAATAGCACATATATAATACATATAATACATATAATAGCACATATAGCACAGTAATGAAGGCAAATATGATAGATAGGACAGAACAAGAAAGACTATTAATAATCTTTCATTGCGCAAAATTATTATAATACGAAAGGCTCCAATACAGAGCGGCACAAAGCACACTTGAAGAGAGTTTCATCAGTTTAATTTTAATAACCGAACGCGACACGCAGTTTAAATGTTGATTAACAGACAGATGCAGTGGGAAGTTTACGTCAACTTGAATTTAACGACTTAAATATTCATCTGTACCTTACAGCTTCAGAACACTTGAAATATAGTGCACGAAAACTGCATGGTGCTTTATAATGTTCTTTGTGCCTTTCTTGGGGCTTAACAATAACACAGAATAGTATCCGGACAATATCGGATTTAGATTGGTCTCGTCTGACCGATACACGATCCAGCAGAAAATGCCAGTATCGGAGCCGATACCGATACTGAGTATCGGATCGATGCATCCCTACTTTAAAAGTACTTTGAACCATTTAAAATATGTCTCCTTGTCTTTTCTCTCACTCAAAAAGAGCATGTTAGCAGTGTTGAAAGTCAAGGAACTTTCCAGAGGTCGTGTAATTCAAGACCGCAGGCCTGGGGCTTGTATCCCAGGTCAAATGCAAGCGTGGCAAAATTGGATTTGTCTTTACCTGCCTCTTCACTCCAATGAAAAGGGTAATTAACAATGTCTGGCTGGTTGAAACAATAGTCCTCAATTGCAAGAGATAAGGAGCTCTGGCTTGAGGCGACAGAGAAAGTTCCTCCACTTCAAAGCAGACACTGGACGCTATCGGACACCGGCCTGATTGAAAATCCAATTTAAGGCAGGGTGGGGGGATGTGCGTACAATCGAAGACCTGAAACAAAACCAGTTGTGACCCCCCAGATCTGATTAGTTCAAAAAGTCTGTCAAGACAATGAGGAACACGAAGCATGACCTCCTCCTTCAATTGAAAACGGACTTGAGATCTGAGAACGACCCAACGTTGTAATTGAATCAAGCTTTGCGGACGCCGCAAAACATTTGGGGAGGGAAAAGACGCTTGGCATAAATCGCATTATTGGTACTTCAAGAAGGAACCTGGCGCGAACAGTCGATCGGATGGTAGACGGTTTCTTTCCGAACGAAAGTGTGCGATGAGGCTGAAAGGTAATGTGAGATATCTCTCAGTTTGGTGCAAAGGAAACAACTTACAAATACTTAAATTATCCTGATGACAGTTAACATTTTGCAGTTGTGGCCCACCAGTAGAGCAATGAGCTCATATGTGTGAGCACTCAAATTCTACCATACCCGAGAGGCGCTTGGGAAAGTAAACCCCACTACTGCGTACAAACCCGTGGAGGGACAGGAGGGGCCGTATAAAGCCCAGGTGCTCGGTAAAACAATATTCAAAATTTCAGTTTTATACCCTCGGCAGTAAAAACATGTTCCAGAGTATCTCTTTTATTAACATTTGAAATGTTTTATCCAGTGCTTTCATTTTTGATTCCAAACAGATTATTTAGTTGGACCTGAACATCAAACAGAATTTTTGAAAATATACCAACCATCTTAATTTTAAACACATTCGAATTTTTCTGACATGAAGATTCTTTGTTTTGTTACAGTAGGTTCTTGCATTCTTGCTTTTTTCTCAGTTAATTGTTATAAATATATCTCTTTATTTTCTTTATTCCCACTCCTTTTCCTATGTATGTCTTTTTAAAAACCTGTTAGAGTCACATAAACCCCTGGAAATTTGGAAATCAGGTATTTCACAACATCTTCTTGAAAATCACTATTTTTACTGGTATTCACTGTAATTGTTTCCTAAAGGCATAATTCATCCAAATTTGGAAATGCTGTCATCATTTACTCACCCTCACATTGTTCCAAATCTGTATGACTGTATGGAATATAAAAGAAGATATTTTAAGAAATGTCCCAGTGGTTTGTTATGCCAACTATAAGGCTGTATGGCTGCCAAGCGACGTGCTTGTTGCATTAATATAGAATGTTTGGTCGCAGACGTGCACTTTTCTGCATTTTAAACGGGTTCTAAAAATGGCTCATCCAATCAGAAGTAAGAGTCGGAACTATCCATTAGCACTCAGTCGATCTATTTCACTGACAACACACACACTTACATACACACTCTTTAAAGACATACACATGCTCACACACTCACACACCCTTGACCTTTAGCAGCAGGACTCTTATTTGTCAATGAGTGTGTTTGTAGCCATAGCCTCTTCACCCCTGATCGGGACCAGGCCGTGGAAAATTTGATCACATTAGCCACATGTTGCTTCTAATATCATTTCAATAAAAAGGACGCTGCCCTCGTACACATAAAGCAGCCACGTAAAGTTCACCGGCCGTTGCCGCTAGCCGCGGAGAGAGCCATGGGGGTCTGCTGCTAATTTCCCGCCCCGAGCTATGTAATCTATGGCAGAGATTAGGGTAAAGCAGTTATTCTTGACTATTTTATTAAGAGGTGCTTTAGGCGCTGGAAGAGGGGCTTTATTGCTTTTCAAACGGCGTGCCATACAATACAAGACAAACATTTGCTGTTATTTCAGCAAACTCGAGTCAGATGTGGCGGCTCTTTTTTTTCAGGAGGAACTTGGCATCAAAGAAAAGTCTCTTAAAACAAAAATCTTCCCTTCTGCACAGGTCTCGCCCTGAACTGTGTCCGGTAGATAAATAGGGAGGTGTCAAAAGAACAGGCAGGAGTCCCACACCTAGTTTTAATTAAAAGAGAGAGTGCTGACATGCACAGAGGGAGGGACGATCCCATTCGCAACCGTTTCAGCACGTTTATGTGCGCGTGTGCCTTTCCTGGCCTATAGCAAACACGCCAGGAGTCTCGAACTGACAGTGTGAAGAGTCGAGTTTATTGTCATTCTTGTCATTACAATCACATGTAAGATGATAAAAATAAGATATAAGATATAAGTAAAAAAATATATAAATGTATATTCCTAGAAATTTTCTGTGGCACTTCATATTTGATGGTTTTTCATTGAAGTAACTGCTTCTTCTTTATGTTTTGTTTTGCTTTTTTTCTTACTAATCTGTTATGTAAATTAGGGTTTTATGTTACATCTCATGCTGTTATATTAAGGTTTATTGCATGATTTTATTGACCTGTGTGTTACCATGATGGTGTTTTGTTTTTGTGGGGAAACGCTCCTTGTGAATATTTTTTAATGATCATGTGGCTTTGTCTTTATCACCTGTTTATAGGTAATACACAGATTTTGGTATATTATTTTAGTGAATTAAATTTATTTACGTATGTATGTATTTATTTAGTTAGTTAGTTATACCATAAATTAAGTTCTGTAAATAAATAAATACATAAATAAATAAAATACTGGAATACACAACCTCCGTTTTTTACCCTTTTTTTCTTTTTATGGTGTTTGACTGGAGGTCTTGGTTTGAGGTAAAGGTCATCAAGTCTAACTGTTTAGGAGCAGCTGGCTAAGTACATAGTGAATGGTCCTCTAAAATGTGTCTATTCAAACCAAAACTATATTATATTGAGCAATTGTTGCACTTCATATACCGCAATGTACATAAAACACATAATGCATGTACATAATGCTCCAAACATCTGAATGACTTTGCAAATGTCAAGGGCAGATTCCAGCTCTTAACATGTTGTGATATGTGATAACGTAGAATCTGTTGGCTTTTAACAGCAGTCACGGCTGTCTGAAATGCAATTATCAAAAAATCTGACCCATCAAAGACCAGACCAAAACCTGGTTTAAATTTTTTATCGATTTTCTGTGTAACTAACTCTGTAGCAGGAAAATTAGCCAGATCTTCTGTCACACACACACACACACATAGCTGAACTTGATCCTCACGCCGTAACTGTAGTAAGTAGCAAGGGCAACCGGTGTGCTCTAAAACAACCTAAACCGGTGACCTTTGACCTCCTGACATTCCAAATATGCCATTCAAACACCAAAGAATAATAAACAAAACCAGGGTAATGGACCCCAGGTGGTGTATAGGTGCAGTAAGAGGACAGAGCAATGCCGATCCAAAAGCAGTTACAACAAGCAACATCACAATATAACAAAAAATAAATGAATATTTTCAGCCGTCAGCAGCATTTAAAATTCCCACACCTCTGACTTCTATTTTGATGACGTGTTGCACCAAATTTCACAATAGCTGAGGAAATGAATCATTTAATTGGCTAGAAAAGCAAAAGTCAGTTTGAGTGCGATCAAAAGTCTGTGTCTCTCAGGAGACGTAACAGAAAACATCGGTAGGCCTGTCCGGAGCTCATCTGACTGCCGCTGCGCACGGCCAACACCAGATACACTGAAACCGGAGCGCTTTGTATAGGAATTGTGCCTGCTGTTGTGTATATAAGTGTACATTTTGTGTATATATATACAATTATTTTCTCACGCATTATTGGCTTGAAATCCGAATCCGAGTCGTGGCCGTATTGCCTGTTTACATCATTCCCTCCGCAAAGCCGTAACAGTTGCCAGAGTTGTCACTACAGCAAAATGTGCAGAGAGACTGTGTGGAATTCCCTAAAAACCTCAAAAGCCTGAAAATAATTTCAATAATGCCAACATCAGGAACTTCAATTTGACTGACAGGCCATCCTTGGGAAGAAAAGGCATTTGTTTCGAATAACTTATTTCCAATTAAAACTTTAATTGACATCTTCGAAAACCTCAGAGACATTTGTGAATGGTCAACTTAGGAGAGGACAAAAAAACCACACAGGCTGGTATTCTAACCGCTCATAAAACACTACTCCGAAACCGGATCTTCACTTTATGCGAGCTGAAGGATGTGGGTTGAGTCGACGGGGAGAAAAAGAGTGAGGGAGAGAGAGAAAAAGCAAATATCACAAGTCACAAAGTAGACTTGTGTGAGTTCAACGCTGCCCTCTGCAACACTCCAAAGGCTCTAAATCATACAAATCCACCGAGATGCCCAGAGAAAAGGTCTCATTGAGGAAAAAGAGCAGCCAAAATGTCTTTTTTTTTTTTTCTTTTTTTTTGGTATGGTTTCATCCTCATTCACAACTGCAAATTATAAGCCTTATTCCAAAAAGTTTTGAGGGGGGAAGGGGTGGGGGGCATTAAAAAGGGTCAAAGCTGTGGACATTAATTTATTAATGTATGTATGTATCTATCTATCTATCTAGAATGAACTACTCATACCACGAAACACTGCAAATGATGCCTGCCTACAATATCAAACTATTCACTTACAAGCACAGATTAAAAAAAAAAAAAACTGCCATATATAATATATAACCTCTGAAACCAAGAAAACAATGACAGACAGAGAACAATAACATTGTTATACGATGAAATAAATCTATAAATGGGGGGGGGGATTATATATAAAATAATATATACACATACATATACATATATATACATACATAAAATATATAGCAAATAAGATTGTATAAGTCAGAAATGAATAAATAAATAAATAAATAAATAAACAAAAATATTTTTCCTTATATACATATATATATATATATATATATATATATATATATTAGGGGTGGCACGGTACATGTATTCGTACCGAACCGTCACGGTACGGGCGTCTCGGTTCGGTACATGAGGCCTTACAACGAATTCAGGCAATTCACCCTCAAACCAGTAGGGGCCCGCAGTAATACAGCACTGTTTGATAACCGCCAGCAGAAGAACAGCGAATGCCATGAGTTGCGCACTTGAAAACAAAGCCCCCTAGACAGTGACCATGTGCTGATTGTAAACGCGTCTCTCACATATAGACTGACAAAGGAGAATACTTTAAAGGCTTGCGCACTCAACTGTTTGCGAAATGGAGTTTTGTGCTCATGTATCCTACCGCTCTCATTCAGCACAAATCCAAATATTCCATAATATTTCCGTATTTGCGATGTAATGTATCTGAATGCTAAACTATTATTTATTATGTAAATGATAGGCTTTGTACTTCAGTCGCATTTCAACGGTGACACAGAGACACGCGCGCTGATGTTTGCCTCACTGTAATTTATTTTGATAAAGTAACGTTACCAACTGCGCTGTCAAGTTAGCAATGCTGGAACTGATTTTTTTTTCCCCTGTTATACCGAAATCGTATCGAACCGTGACCCCCGAACCAAGGTATGTACCGAACTATGACAACTGTGTACTGTGCCACCCCTAGAATATATATATATATATATATATATATATATATATATATATATATATATATACACACTGTATACACACAATGTATTAGTGTAATATCTATTACTGTAAATCTTGGTTTGGGATAAAGGTCATTAAATTGAACTATTTAGAGATTCTAAGCTTAGGCTGAATTTAACAGTTTAAAAATTGAAATAAAATGTCATTGCTTAACAATTTTGGTTCATAAGTTATTGTTCAAATGAATTTCTCTGTGGAGAAAACGATAGAAATTGTACATAAAGTTTCAAACTGAATAAGGTCAGACCGAAAGTGTCAAAAGTTGCCTAAATACAGGTGTGCTTCCTCCTCAAACTCGTGCGCTACACCCCTGGGTGCGCTCAACTCTGGCCTGGCCTCTGCAGAGCGTCCGAGCGGGCCAGCGAGCGGACCGCCGTGTGTCTTTGTGAGGGGGAGTTAATGATTATCTCCAGGCTGGACGAGGACTGTGGCGCGCTGCCAGTACAGTGCAGCAACGTCCCTCATCCCTTTGTAGACGCTTCTAATCTGGTGAAAGCCTCTCCCCTGAGACCATCCCATGATAATGTCATAGACACTGAGGGTATAATAGAGCAATTTGTTTACCTTCCAAAGCCTTGATCTCTCTCAATCCTGCCTTTCTCTATCTCTCTTGCTCTTTCACGCGGAGCTCTGCACTGCTGGAGTGGGATGAGAACATATTGATTGGTGCTCGGGTTTCAATAGAGCACCGCAAATTAAGCGCAATGGAAAACAAATTTGTTTCGGGATTGTCACTCTGTTGTTGAGCTAAAATGTCCCAACTGAGATCCACTTAAGGGAATAGTTAACCCCAAAATGAGAATTCTTTCATGACTTACTCAGCCTTATGTTGATTCAAGCATGTAGGAATTCATGTGTGATTTAGAATATTATTTCCTTTTTATAAAAAAAAAAGGCCCTGTGCTGCCCTGTCATTTCTCTGCCGTCCTATTAAGATAAAAAGCCAAATAAATAAATAAATAAATACATACATATATAAATAAATAAAATGCCTGGAGAGAATGTTCTTTTTCCTGAAAATGACAGTTAATTTTATCACAAAAAAATCTAGATATTTTTCCCCCACCTGTTACATTTAAAAAATGAATGACACTTCAAAAATAACGGGCCTAAAAATTGCTTATAAATCCCTCATTATGCTATATTACCACCAAATCTTAGATTCAAATCCAAAATTATCAACAAATAATACTTTATTTCCAGCCTATGATCAATCAAAAGTCAAAACTTCAATATATTATTTTACAAATTTCCATATATATTCTTTTACTTCCACTGAACATAAATAATCCATTCAGCAACAATTTAGTAAGTCAGTTAAATTAGAAGCTATTTACACAGAAAGTGTTCTTGTCATCTGTCTGCAATATTTTTTTATAATTTATTGCCTTTTGTAATATAATAATTATTTGTTTTTTTTTTATTATTATTTTATGTTTTTTTAATTGCTGGATTATTTATTCATGCCAGTAGTTTCTGTTTTCATTAAGCAATTTTTTTGTATTGATCACAATAAATGTATGTGTAAAATATTTTTGACTGTTACAGGTTATGATATGCAGTTTGTGGACTGTCAGCATGTGCAGAACAGGCCCAACTGAAGTCATGTGATCCACAGCAAATCAAACAGATCTAATGTGTCCACTAGCGGCAGCGCTAACTGACTAGTCAGCGCAACCCCTACCTTTACAGTCTGAACAGTGGAGGACTTGATACAAACTCGCACCAACTCTCTTCAATCCCATCAACACCGTCGCCCCCACCAGCGTTCATTCCTGTTCCTGCTCTCATCTGCTTTTCAACAAGAGCAGTTTGTCAGGGTCAGAAAGCAATTCAAAACCTCTATTAATGAGTGAGAGAGAGAAAAGTGTGGTACGAGCAGGAGGAGGAGGCGAGGGGTGGGGTGCCTGCCATCAAAGCCGACAAGAAAAGAAGGCCAGGTGGTTGTGGGAATCTCGGCTCTTTTTGCAGAGATGGAATCTTCAGCGTAATTAACAAGCTGGAATCGGGGCCTTCTGAAGCCAGGAGGACAACCCCTCGGAGGGGACAATTTGCACTTTTACAAGAGCCGCTGAGGGACGGGGAGAAAGGAGAGGAAAAGGGAAACTATGGCATCTTTTATCGCCGAGACAAAGCGCCGCATCCTTTCAAAGGCCTGTGCTGGAGCTTCCAGAGCAGAGGAAGAGCGGGTGAAATAAAGAAGAAGAAAAACACAAGAGAGAGAAGGGGGTAGGAGCTGAAGAAGTGGACAGCAGTCGGAAAAGGGGCACCGGTGCCAACATGCAGTTCACAGAGAGAAAAGGGCTGGGGGGAGTAGCCGAGAGGGTGCGGGGGGCCTGACATGCGGCCAACTTGTAGACCCTCCCAGAATTCAACAGCTCCTCTCATTAACATTATTGCACAGAACCAGCAACAGGCCTCTAAACGGACCTAAACTGGAGGCATGCACGCGTTTCCACGCTGCCAACTAGATGCGCCATAAAAAAATTATTATTAAATTGATAGTTCATCCAAAAATGAAAATTCTGTCATTAATTACTCACCCTCATGTCGTTCCAAACCTGTAAGACCTTCGTTCATCTTCAGAACACAAATTAAGATATTTTTGATGCATTCCAAGAGCTCTCTGTCCCTCCCATAGACAGCAAGATCAGTAAAATAATCCATGTGACATCAGGGATTCCACCAGCCTGATCTCACGGCATTTCGTACATATTTTATGAGGTGGCTAATTTGTACGAATTCGTACGACCTCACTTGTACAAATTCCTAAGATTTTTGCAAAATCGTACGTATTTTACGAGTTGCACAATTCGTATGAATTTGTACGAATGACCTACACCTAACCCCGCCCCTGAACCTACCCATCACTGGAGTTTAGACAAATCTTACAAAATTGTATGAGTGAGGTCATAAAAATTCGTACGAATTAGCCACCTCGTAAAAAAAAAAAGTATTCTCGTAGCTTTATGACATTACGGTTGAACCGCTGATGTGACATGGATTATTTTAACAATCTCCTCGCTACGTTTCTGAGCCTTGATCGTGTTAGGATCCTTACTGTCTATGGAGGGTCAGAGAGCTCTCGGAATGCATCAAAAATATCTTAATTTGTGTTCTGAAGATAAACGAATGTCTTACAGGTTTGGAACGACATGAGGGTGAGTAATTAATGACAGAATTTTCATTTTTGGTTGAACTATCCTTAACACACAGATTAAAAACCGAAGCAACCTGGGATTGTAGCACAGTTATTAATGTGCATTAATTAATGGTCCTTTACTTCTTTATATTACACTTCAGTGTGACATATTTTGTTAAATTAGTCTTCACAATAAGTAATTTAACTAGAAAGTTTTAATAATCGCTCTAATTCTCTGAGAATCACACAGCACCAATAACGACACAGAGGAAGGATATCATTGGAATCACAATTAGAATTACATTTTACACCTGAAGAATGAACAAATTTTGATAGCCAATCACAATCGTTTGGCAGTTACACTCCAAATCCATTAGTCCTGTTGTCGGAGGTGGTGCAAGCGAAGTACATTTACTATATGTGATTTTGTTGTTTAGGCAGAATCAATAATTACAGTGGGTCCTTTTTTGTTTGTTTGTTTTATTTAGTTTTTTTGTTTTTTATGTTTGCACCTGCTTGTGTGAACACTAATATAGTTATTGTTATAGTTATCTAGGTTACACTTTATTTTACAGTGGGTGCACTTACAGTGTACTTACCCAAGAAAATACTGGTAGTATATAGTAACTACATGAGTTAAGGTTAGGTTCAGGGCACATTCAGTATAAGTACTGTTCCTCCGTTATTGAATTGCTATAATAAGTACGTAGTATGTATATGTGGAACAAGACTGTAAAATTAAGTGCTACCATTATCTGTATGGTTATCAATGGTGTGAACAGGCCTGTTATGTCAAGTGATTAAGACCTATATGCTAACAGACATTTTTGTGGATAAGAAATCAATTGGCAAGTTTGTTCCAACTTATAAATGTTAGGCTTTTTTAGCTCAGTTTTGGGGAGTAAACTAACTACAAGTAGCTATGCTACTAACAGTAACTCAGCAGTTTTCAGAACAGAATGGCATTTCCAGTAAAAAGCTACTTTTTAACAATGAGTATCGGTGTAGTGTGACAAAATCACACTGCATTGCATACACAGATATTGAGGTAAAGGACAGGCTCACCTAAAATGTCCACCCCTTAAGTATTTAGGATGCCTGATTCATTTCTGAGAATCTGTCAGCTCAGATAGTTCATTGAAATGCACCAGGTCCAAAAAAAGAAAAAAACGATTCCCTGATTCTTTTTAAGTCTACATTTATGTTTCAGTATACAAAATAATACGACCATATTGAGTTAAATGCTGCCACTGTGCATAAATGATGGTGTTTTCTAGGTTTATTGGTGGTTTTTAGTTTGGTACTTAAAGCTTCAAAAGTAAACAACTTTAAATTATGAGTAGCATATAGCTTCATAAAGCACAGTTCCTCAACTCACAGTTCAAAGCTACATTTTTCCAGAAGAAAGCGTAACTTTTAAATGTTTGATGTACAATCGACTGAAGCAACACTTGCCTTCGACTGACAAAAAGCCATATTCAGGTTTCCATTTCATTTGTTAGGACGCGTCAGACTCCAGTGTCAGATGGCTGACAGAGGCGGTGAAATATCCAGGGGTCAGATGCACTTCTGATAACGGCCCCTCAGCCTGACTGCCAGAGATGGGGCGTCTGCCCAGCACAAAATGCCATTTGTTGTCCATCACTCAGACACTGCGAGTTTAGCGCCGGCGCTGCGCTGAAAGGCACATTCACACAAGCTCACACACTGGATGTTTTTGCAATTCAATATTTTCACACACAGCCTCATCATTACGCTGGAACCGGAGCCTCGCTGGAGAGAGCCGGCGCTTTCACGGACAGGCAAATCGCAGTTTGAGATTGAAGTTAATAGCCCATCTTGAAATGTTTTGCTGACTCCCTAAAAACCCCTTCTCAGCATTTCACTAACAATCTGACGAGGGCTTTAGCTTTCTTTTTTTCTTTTGACCAAAGAGAAAACACCCATATGCCACACGCTTTAGATCTAGCAGCCTATTGAAAGGTGACAGTAAAAACGAGATTATGCAAATATCCTCATATAATAAAATTCATAATAACTAAACCGCATTATCTTAATCTTACTACGGTATTTTTTTTTTGTTTTTCAAAAAAAGGTTTTAAAAATGATTTTTAGTATAATTTATTAAACAATAATTTATTTTAGGATCATTTACTAAATGAAGATTAATGAGCTTGAAACGTACATAACGTTTCAGCGTTCACCTTTAAAAAAAAAAAACGAAATGCTGTTCTGCGATTTTGAGGATCACTTATTGAACGATAGTTTATGTTAGGATCATTTATTGAATGAAGATGAACGAGCATGAAACTTACGTGAAGTGCAAGAAAGTGGCCAGGGTTGTGTGTGTGTGTGTGTGTGTGTGTACCAGTAATGATTTGTTTAGGATGTCGGCCTTAAAGTGGTTAAAGAAAATGGCGGCAGCTTGAGGTTTTATATATTTTTCCAGTAAGCCGCACTGTAGTTAATGAAATTTAACACACCAATAGTGCCGCCTCTCCCTCGAGAGCGAGAGCTTCATAATCAGCGTGCCAACACTCTCGTTTTTTATGAAAACAAATTGCAGCCAGGGAGATGGACTAATTGTGTTGCGACGCAGAGCAAAGAGAAACAACCGTTCACGTAATTAAGCCAATTTTCAGGGACAAAAATAGTTGAAGGGGCAGTAAGCAAGAGCATTCATCTGGTACACGCCGCACGATCCCACCCCTCGCTCATGAACAAAGAAAAGTTAAGCATTAAGCAAATATAGGCTGAGAAAGTCACTGGATAATGATGTTCAATTACAGTGGATCCCAGCATACCGCACCGTCCAATTATGAGAAATGATGATGGGCTGACAGAGGGCTTTGGAAACATGAAAGACGTCTTTATCAAAGCAAATCTAAGCACTCTATCTCTAAACTAGAAAACGACTCTACCGCTGCCATTACGGCACGTCATACCATCTTAATGAGACAGAGCTGCCCATCTTCCCCCGTAATGACAAAAGATGGAGGACAGAAGATGAGTTCAAAAGATAAATGTGGAGGCCGGGCCCTTTGAAAATGCTCTCGCTGCTAAAGTTGAAAGTGAGCGGCGAGCGGTAATGCTCGGCTCGAGTGGCCCACCGGGGAATGACATCCACTCTCTTATCGCCAAAGGATGCAACATCAAGGTCTGGCCAAACAGCCCACGGTAGCTGTGCTGATGCATGAGAACTTCAGCGGGGAATTACGTGTGTGTCCTCACTGCGAGGGTGAACTGCCACTCTAAACATCCCCAAAACCACCAGCCTAGCCTGCTCGGATATATAGAAAACGTGTTCGCTTCCAGGAGAGAATCATGTTGTGTATTGCTACAAGGGATTTAAAAAAAAAAAGAGGAATTTCCCTCCAAATATTGAAAACAAATTCCTTAATGTGTTCATTTCAGTTCATGTAAATGGACCCCTCCCCAAATAGTATTACCCCCCTTGTTGTTTTTATGAAACGAACAAACACAGTCATGAGAAATTCTTCGACTTCGAGCTCAGCTTTTGCTGAATGTGGATCGTCCATAACAATATTAATTTGGCTCGCCGTTGAATAGCGGCACAGCTGGGTGCCTCGAAATGTTGGATGGAAACTTTCCTGGCGCTTCTTTCTGGGGCAGGAGTTACGACACCAAGACGTTTTACGGCCTAAAATTAGCAACCCTGAACACATGATGCAGGGTTAATTATTTCTCACAGTCCTTCCCGGTGGGTGTACAAAGCTGCTTTTTCCTTGTACAGTATCGACCAACTCCAGCAACAGAGCTTTCTGAGGTCGTAATGCAGAAGAAGTTTCAGTGTGTACGTTTTTTTTTTTTTAAGCCAGAAGTGCTGCAGAGCTGAGACCAGTGCTTGTTTGCACATATACAAGTACTGTATGTTAAGCAGTGGATGCTGATCCTGGATCAGCATTTATTTAATGCTTACTTCAGAAAAGGTTATTCTAAGAATGCCTTGATCATTGGATGTGTTCATGTTGTTGACTGCACATGCAAAAACTGTTATCACCCCCCCCCCTCCCCCCAACAGATGCCATTTCACCAAGGCTGTTCCTGCCATTTCTTAAAACATTATTTTCTAAATGTTTTAGAGTATTTTATGATTGTCAAAGACTGACTTGCCATTTATTATAAATAATATATAAACCGTCCCTTTCAAAAATATACATAACAGAGATTTTAGAATGCAATATTGTTGTTTAAACTAAATAACATTTAATATGACATTCCTTGACATGGCACTGTGTCAATAAACAGCTCAACAAAAATGTATATAACCAGGCTAACTGGATCAAAATAAACAATATGCATCCAGCATTGGGTTGCCAAATAACCCAGCATTTTTGGAGCGTACATTTACTGTATTAAATTCAAGAATAAATTAATGAATGAATAACATTTTATTTCGTCCAATATATATATTTTTTAATTATAATAAATATATAATGTTTAACATGAATTTAGAGGCATATGTTACAATTTTAAAAAAATATATTAAAAAATATAATTATTGCAAACACTCTACATTTTGTGTCTCAATACAAAAATGCAGTGCAAATATTTTCACCAATATAATTATTCAAAATAAATGACTACTTTAGGGTTCTGTGGCAGCTACCAGACAACACTCTTAGCAAGAAAGAATAATGAGCTACACTTCACACAAACACCTTAAAAAAACAGCAGTGCGTTTGCTTCTACGGCCAAGGAGTTGCAGACAGCCTGGGCTGTAACATGATAAGCACGTCTCTCTCGCAGACATGGCTTTAACAATTCTGTAATGGCTGGCTTTCCCCTACTGCACACTGCACCCGCTCTGCTCCACAGCATGGGGGCCTGCTCTTAAATATCCACTTTTTCTTAAAAAACCTGACTTGAGAAACAAATAAAATGCATTATGCTGGGAGGAAACACAGCAAGACACTAAAGTCATCTTTAAGGTATGCACATGACTGCCAAAGCATGGTCAGAAAAGTGACTTTTCCTACAATTGGGTGAACGAAAAAGGAAAAAGAAAAAAAAAAAAGGGTGTGTGGTTCCAGTGCGGCAGAGAACAGCTGAAACTGTGTTTGGACACACGCGGAAATGCCCTCCCACGAGCGAGTCACTGTGATGTCATAAAGAGGTGCCACAAGCGAACAACAACAGCGCAGTACAGTGCAAAAAAGACTAAGCCAAATGAATGACGTGTGACAAATGTGAGCAAGGTTGAGTTGGAGCTGCCTCACCTTTGGGAAGCACAGGGCGATTCAGCTCAGGTGGGCAGGCGCTCACTCTCGACGGGAAACTGTGCCAGCTCTGCATGCGCTCCATAAGCCACCCATCAACCTTTCCTCTCGCTCAAGATTGGGGTTAACTAAGCAGGCCGGCTGGTCAAAGGATGAGTCTCCCGTTGAGGACGAATATGTGTATGCATGCATTCTGTGCACAGCATTACATGCCAGAATTGCAACATTATCAAATACAAATTCAGACTGGTTTCATTATGGTTAATGCGTCGCTCTGTCAGCGTTGAAACAAAGACATGCTCACCTGTGCATGTGCGTATGTGTGGTTGTTGTGTGTCATGCATTGCACACGCGGTCATTAAATGATTTTCTCACAGTTCTTCCAGTCTAAGTATGGCTTTTAACAAGAACTTCTTATCAAAGGCAAACTTACATCTCATAGATTATGTGTGAGGAGTTATACGTCTCTAATGGCTCACGCACCATTAGTCTGTCCACCAGCTCTCATGTGTGAAAGAATATTGTGCACATACACATTCGGCTAGCTTGAAGCTAAATGTCAGCCATTTTCCCTGTTAAAGCCCAGTTTTGAGTGCTGACAGGCTGTGTCTTCCACACAGCTTCCATTGTTGCTTTACAGTGTTATGGCTTGATTTTATTACTTGTGTCAAAACAACATAAGCTGCACAAGAACTTTTTGATTTGTTATCCATTGCTATTTTATTTCGATGTGCAACTTTTTCTCTCTCTCTTCAAAGACAGCATCATAATATAAACAGGGAAAATTAAAGCCCACATTTATATGAAAGAGGGGGGAAAAAATGACAAAACCTTACCCTCTAATGAAATAAAGAACCTGAGAATAAACATTAAACAAGGGTTTAAAATAGGTTTCAAATGTGTAAATAAATAAACACCAAAAATGCATATATCTGCAAGACATGTCTGTGGCAGTTTATATCTCTCATTTCACTGTAGATTCAAATTAATAAATATGTATTTTGTGACGTCATTTACTGTACACATGTATATACTGTCACGCAGCGCATACTCTGGAAACCAGAAAAATGTCCTTCAACGCCGGTTTTTTTTTGTGACAAAGCCAGGCCTCATTTGAGTTCATTACTGATTAGACACGCAACCCCAACTGGTTTCAAAATAATTAATTGTTTACAATAATATTACAAATACATAACACAAATTGCACGCTCTTTTTTTCCCCCTCAGAATTAAACTTGCATATTTAAAATATGACTATGCTATTAAAATTACAAAACGGTTGCTAATGGTTAAAATAAACCTGCAGAGAGAGAGAAAGAGAGGAGGGAGGCTGTGTTAGGCGAATACACGTTTACCTGGCGCCAGAACAAACCGATTTCTCTCTGAAACTCAACTTAAACTATCTTATGATAATATATCAAAGACAGAGCTTTAACTAAGTGACTCGGCGGTTATAAATAAGCCACAGAATATTCATTTTCAATCAGAAAGCATTAAACCCTCGTCGAAAAAAAAATGAATGAAGGGCCTAACATTATGAATCAGGCTCTCGTAACTACCTGCGTTTATGGCCACTTGATTCGTTCACTAATAGCAGATGATCCAGCCGCCAGATGGTGGTTTGTGCTTTACTTGCAGCCCACGTTAACATTGTATAATATTGTTTAATTAAACACAATTATAGTTATGATATTTGACTGCATTGAGGTATGAAAAATAATTAAAAGCAGTGACCGACGGTGTCTCATAAAAAAAATAAAAGTTATCATATTTAAGACGCTTCTCGGCCATACCTGCAATTTCTTTGGTAGGCTAATTACGAAACGGCAAACTGTTGAGTTGAGAGACTAATAATAATAATAATAATAATTATTATTATTATTATTATTATGCAATTGAAATGTGTGTATAGCCTACTACATAATTTGCGTTTTAAAAATAGCTTCGACATATTTTAAGACGAATATAAGAAAAACGTAACATGTATAATTTTAAAGAATCATTTTAATTATGTTCTTTCTAAAATAATGATGATGATGATAATAATAATAATAATAATAATACACAAATTGTTATATTATCTGCATGCTCTCTCCGTCATTTAAATTAAAATGAATTCAGATAAATATGACACAGTAGCTATATTAAATCTCCATGCATTCGTGAGCAACTGAATTTATTGTGAACACGGGAACCCGTAGACTTTAATAAACATCTTAACTCAGTGATATCGCAGACAGATTGAATGCAATCATAAAGTAAATAGGCCTATGTCAAATATAAATCTGGAATAGCAGAACACTGGTTGTTCAAAACAATGAGAGAAAACAAGTTATACATGAAATAAGGGAAAGTGTTTAATGAGCGCTTGTGTTTTAAGGATAGTGATCAGGCCTTTCACACTCTCCAACACACAAAAACGAAACTATAATCTCTCAGAGGACGACACAATAAATGCATTTAAATGTAGGCCTAAATAAAAGAAAGTCTTATGTGTATGGTTTGAACATTCAAGAGAGTTGTCGTGTCACTGTACTGACCTCCAACACAAACCCGAATTTATCTTGAATGACCAACAACAAAAAGACGAAAAGCGACAGTCTGACCTGTTAACAGCGATTCTCGCAAGTCATCGCGTGCTACAGAAGTTCAGAGGTGTGCTTGAGAAAATATCGAGGCCCACTTTTCTGTCCCAAAACAAACTGAGTAGGCTGTACGATCTCCCGGCAATTTGAATCAACAGGTCACGGGCCCACGCGTGCTTTCCTGCATATATTCAGATTGGCTACTAAAAATGTCTTGATATTTTAATGCGTGTCGCATCTAACATATGGCCAGTGAAACATATAGCATTACGAAAACTGTGCACTGTTGCATCTGTTTAAACACACCGCTTGTTTAATCTATCTTCACATAAAAATAAATGCATTTGGATAAATCATTTTCTTCTGGAAGCAGATATTAAAACATCGTATAGCTCGATATTTACTTCGTTACAATTGTCCGTAAATACTTGAAAACGATCAGGCTATGTAGCCATTTAATACGCAACAATAAAAAGAAGCCTTTCCCAATGAATCGGACGAGCGATGACTGTGCCCACATTGCAGGGAATAATCGCATGCAAAAGTTTCACGGACACTTAATGTAAGAAAATAGTTGGAGTGCAAACTCCTGCATATTACAAACAAGTCGGAATACAAATGGAAGCCAAACAAACAATAAGCAAAGACATCATGCAGAGTCCAGAGGAGATTCACACACTTTTTCCTCGCCTTTGAAAGAGTCCAGAAAATAGCAGACTCTATTTTCTTCAATATGACATGTATGCATTATTGATTTGCCATTCGCAGATGAAGCCGCATACCGAGCCGCAACAGACCCCAGAGGACAAAGATTCCTAAACGCGAGCTCCTAATTTAAGATTATCGCCAGAATTGTCCATTTCGCGTGATATTCCTTCTTCTATGGCATCCAGCGGACAGGCAGAAAGCTCTGGAGATCTCCACACTCTCTCTGTGCGTCCTGGGGTCCATGAGCAGTGCTACAGCGCCCACTATTTCAACAAGCAGGAATATGATTTCACAAGACCTGGAACCACTCAATAAAAAAGTTACTATCCCTTTCGACAACTCTTCGCTAACTTTCGTGTAACAATTCTCTACGGTTTCTCGACTTCGCTAAAACAAGAGAGTGAAACAACGCGGCGTGGAAACGCGCTCCTGACCATTTCAGCCAAAGCACCATCACATATACAAGAAACTTCTGAACAAGCACACCACGGCAGCATCTGGTCTAAAGGGTGGACGCCGCGGATCACGGAGAGTTTGAGCGATTTCAATGCAATTGAGAGCTGAAAAACAAACGCACCGGACAAAGACGCGCTCTCAGCAGGAACTGATCAATGAAAATGACACTTTGGTGATGTGCGCTAGGGTTCAAAGTACCGCGCGGCCGCTCGGGAGCGAAAGAAGCGCAAGAAGGACCTACTTTTGGCCAGTTTTCTCGCCCTCGCCTTGGATCTCATCTTGTCGGCTTGTAGATTCCTCGCGTCCTCCTTGAGCTCAGAAGCAGCAGCAGCGCTATCTTCATCTCACGAGCATTGTCAGTTTGGACACCTTCGCACATGCGCACAGGCCATTCAATCTGACACCCTCGTCAGGGCCAAAAAACTTTCCAATGTATTCATCATCATCACTTTTTGTCCTATCGTGTCTCCTTTAGATCACTTATCTCTTTCCCTCCTCCTCCACTCGCTCCGCAACATCTCGGATCTCCCCCCACCTCCCCTTCTTGAGCTCTTGAGGAGGAATAAGTGCTATTTTCCAGGGACCTGCGGAATCCGGCGCGACGCTGGACATTGGATCCTGGATGGGGTCAAGGTCGCAACCCTCATACGCAAGGTGATCGCGAACATTTCATACAAACGAGCAATAAGAGACGATTTTAACGCGTGAAAACCTATATTGTTCCACA